>CM016620.1:8842909-9419598 GCA_005393395.2 Gossypium australe
CTAATATTGAATGAAATATGTGAGCACGACGGAAAATCACGAATTAGCGAGCTCTACTGTTTTCACTCACCCTCAGGAGTCGGCAAAGATACTAAAAAGTCTTTGTCGTTTTTTAAGGTCAGTCCAGTCGTCCCCTCCATAGCTTGGAAAAAGCAACAACCAAACAACTTAAATTACCCATTCCTTGTTTGACCCGATCAAATACCCCCCAAACCAACAAACAAGAGGAGACAGATTTTCAATCTTTAGTTCACACTATTTTAACACATATCTCACTTCGTTTGTCCCTTTTTTTTTTTAGTTATGTGTTACCAAAATTCCAATTATGCTTTTGAATATTCAAACACGACGTAGACTTTGCCTATTGGGGTCTCCCCTCTGAGTTTCTCTGTGGAAAGAAGGATGTTTCCTTGTAGTTTCCATTACCCTTTTGCCTGTCCTTTGGTCTTCTTCTGTTAAAACTTGAGAAATCTAAGGTGCGTCTTTTAATATATATATTTTTTCTGGGTTTTGTTTATATGCTCTTATATTCATCAAAATCTAAGTCAAATAGTCAACTCCAACTGGTTTGCTTAAGTTTCTCCGTGGTAAAACTTTCTTTTTCTCCTTTTTTGTGTTAGTCTTTCTGAATTTGGCTGAATTATTGTTCTTTATACTTTCCTTTATCTTGTTTTGGTGTGAATTTTGATCTTGGTTCCATTTTTTCCCTTCTGTTAACTTGTTTCAGGTTTAAATGTCAAAAGAAGTACGGTTTAGTGGATTTGGCATTTAATATCTGTTAAGCTTTTAGTAGCTATACAAGTGGGTTGCTTTTAATCCACCATTTTAAGTTTCCATTTGAGGGATTTCTTCATGATCATGGTGTTGCATAGCCGAGTTTTTGTTCTTCTTGTCAGCGTTATGGTTTTGTTATTACTCGGCTGTACTTTGAGCTTTGCTACTAAGGAGGATATTGATTGTTTGAAGAGCATCAAAGATTCGTTTGAGGACCCTTTTGGCTACTTGAATTCTTCATGGAATTTCAACAACAGTACTGAAGGATTCATTTGTAGGTTTACAGGGATTGAGTGCTGGCACCCGGATGAGAACAGGGTTATCAATATCAGGCTTTCTGATATGGGACTCAAGGGTGTGTTCCCTCGAGACATTATAAAATGCAAAAGTATAACAGGCTTAGATCTTTCAAGCAATAAGCTTTATGGAACAATTCCATCTGATATCGCTACACTTATCCCATTCGTTACTTCCCTTGATCTCTCATATAATAATTTCTCTGGAGAAATCCCAAAAAACCTTGCAAATTGTAGCTTCTTGAACATTTTGAACCTTGACCATAACAAATTGACGGGTCGGATTCCTCCAGAACTCACTTTGCTCGGCAGGATGAAAACGTTTACTGTAGCTTATAATCTCTTGACAGGGCCAATTCCGGTTTTTCCGACCTCGTATTCAGCTGACAGTTTTACTAGTAATCCTGCACTGTGTGGGAAGCCTTTGGATCTATGTCGGGCAAGTACCAAGGGCACGAAGACTGGAGTGATTGCTGGGGCTGCTGTTGGTGGGGTGACATTTGCTGCAATAGGTACGGCCATTGTTCTCTTCTTCTATTACCGCAAAGTATCTGTCATGAGGAAGAAGGATGATGATCCAGATGGAAACAAATGGACCAAGAGCTTAAAGGGAGCTAAAGGCATTAAGGCAAGCTAATTTAATACATCCATATAAAATTGTTCTTTGATTATGGTTTGATATGTGATGTACTTATAAGCTAATGTTATTTCAGGTTTCCATGTTTGAAAAGGTTGTTTCCAGAATGAGATTAAATGATCTTATGAAGGCCACAAACAGTTTCCACAAAAATAATATCATCGGTTCAGGAAGAACAGGGACCATGTACATAGGAGTCCTTGAAGATGGCACCTCACTACTGATTAAGAGGTTGCAGAATTCTCAACACTCTGACAAAGAATTTTCGTCTGAGATGGCTACCCTGGGAAATGTGAAACATCGTAACTTAGTTCCCCTTTTAGGTTTCTGTGTGGCGAAGACGGAGAGGCTGTTAGTTTACAGATACATGGCAAATGGTACCCTAAATGATAACTTGCATCCTGTAGATGATGCTAAGCAGGCTATGGACTGGTCCTTGAGGCTTAAAATTAGTATAGGGGCTGCCAGAGGATTTGCATGGCTCCACCACAACTGCAATCCTCGTATACTTCATCGAAATATAAGCTCTAAGTGTATCTTACTAGATGCAGATTTTGAGCCAAAAATATCTGATTTTGGTCTTGCCAGGCTCATGAACCCAGTTGATACCCATCTGAGCACCTTTGTCAATGGTGAGTTTGGGGATTTAGGTTATGTTGCCCCTGAATATACAAGAACTCTTGTGGCCACTCCAAAAGGAGACGTCTACAGCTTTGGAGTCGTCCTTCTTGAGTTGGTCACCGGTGAAAGACCTACCCATATAACCAACGCTCCTGAGACCTTCAAGGGAAGTCTTGTGGAATGGATTTCACAGCTATCAGATGACGGAAAACTTCATGATGCTATTGACACATCCTTGGTTGGGAACGGTGTTGATAATGAACTTTTCCAATTTCTTAAAGTTGCTTGTAATTGTGTATTGCCAACTCCCAAGGAGAGGCCTGCCATGTTTGAAGTATACCAACTCTTAAGAGCTATCGGTGAACGATACGATTTCACCACCGAAGATGAAATTTCAATGCCTTCAGATACCAGTGATGTCGGTTATTTAGAGGAACTTATCGTTGCTCGATAAATCAACAAGAATAAGTGCAGAGATACGGGATACGATGAGTATTTCTTGTTGTGTATGTTTAATAAAGGGTTGAGATTACATGCACTTTCTAATTAGGTCCGTGTCTTTTGTTTCATAGTAGAATGTTTGATTAGTGTCATGAAGGAAACACTTTAGATTCATTACTAAGATATTCTTATCTCCTTAATTAGGCTTTCACCCTTAGTTACACCAAGGCAAAAGCTACATTGTAAAGTAAGATCAATTTATAATTATGGATTCTTGTTCTTATTATTCATAAATGTGATTCTTTCAAGGAATTTGCTCTTATTCAGCATCTGCCTTTAAACCCTAACTTATTCCATACAAAACAAAAGCAACCTACGTACTAGTCTCAGAGTAATTTAGCTATAAATTCGTCAATGTTTTTATCTGAATTTCCACCTTCATCAATTCCCTTCTTAGCCAAGTTCTTCCACTTGATTGAGTTCTTCCTAATCTCTTTGCCTTTTTCTCCAACTTCCGTTAGTAATTCTTTTATGCACTGTTCAATGGTCTCTCTTCTCACAACCCCTTTCTCATTGGGATGAGCCCTTATTCCGATTCTCCACACATCCTCCACATGCTTTGCATTAGTGGGTTGGTCGGTCCATAGGGGCATTGCCAGCATCGGAACTCCGAGACTCAGTGCTTCTAGAGTCGAATTAAAGCCACAGTGGGTGAGAAAGCAACCAACTGCCTCATTCGACAGCACCTCCAATTGAGGGCACCATGCCACCATCAAACCCTTCTCTGAGGTCTCTTCTATGAAATTGTATGGCAGTTTGGCCATCTCTGTTTCCCTGACGACCCACAAGAAGTAGACGCTGCTCGATTTCAATGCGCATGCCAGCTCTGTCGTTTGCTCAATTCCTAATGATGCAAAGCTTCCAAATGATACATACAACACTGAGTCCTTTGGCTTTCCACCTAGCCAACTCATGCAAGCATCAACATTTGGCTTGAAGAGATTCATACCGTAATCTTTGTCATTCTCGATTCTTTTGTCTAAGTACATAGATGGAATCGTTGGCCCTACTGTCATCACGTTCCAGAATCTTGACATCCAGTCCACCACCTGATGGAACAAATTCATATGGCTAAGTTAATTGAATAACATTACAATTTAACAAACAAATACTTTTAAAATAGTAGCAAAATTAATAATAAAATAAAAGTTATACAATATACAAACAATAAAATAAAATAGTAGGAATATAATAGTAAAATGGTGGCAAAGCAGTAAAAAAGTAGTATCAATTTTTTTACAAATTTAGGCAAGGCCTAGGCCCAAAGATTTTACCCGAGACTTGACCTGTTTGAAAAAGAGATTTTATTTTTTTGTCTAAACCCATTTTTTAAACCTATGTATTTGCTCAAACCCTCTCACTTTTCAGATAGATTTTCGGGCCGAGCTGGATGGCTCGACTCCTAAACAAGTATATATGCTATCATAAGATACACATGACACATCACCTGTAGTTATTTAGTTATTTTGCCAACTACATAAAAATTAATAAAATTTTTAATGGAAAATAACAATTTATTTTTAATTTAACCTATGTAAGAATATGCAAGCATTCGTTTCATACTTTTTTGAGTACTAGCAATGACCAATATCATGATAATAATAGTTAGCATTTTCAGAAGAAGATGCCAGTTGTTTGATAAAAAATGAAAAGAAATATAAAAAATTCGAGTGGCTGAAACCAAAGTATCTAGCTTCAAAGTAAAGAAAGAAAAAAAAAACAACCACTGAAGTGAGAGAGTCAGAGTCGAAAGGAGAATTCCTCTCTTCTTCTATAAAATTAATTTAGCTTGAGAAAAAAAAAAACTATCCAAAAACCGTGTTTAAAAAGAAAGAATATAAAAGTTTACCTCTTTCTCCAAATCGTAAAAGATGTTGAAAAACACCCAATCAGCTCCATCGACGTTGGAAAACTGATTAACAACCACATCAAACCAAGCCGGATACGATCCATAAAGAGCAACAAAAGATGGTAACTCTGAAACTTGAAGCGGGGGCAATCCTGGAAGAGAAACATGAGGCACTGGGAGTGGCAACTGAAGAAGTCCCTTGCTTACATGGTAATACACGCTGTTGACGGCACAAGATTGAGTGAAAAACACCGCCGAGGGTATCCCAAACTGCTTTGCGACATCGAGTGCCCAAGGCAAGAACCCATCATAGACAAGGGCATCAACAGGGTGACCAGTTTCACCAAGTTTCTTGATTAATTCTTCTAAACTGTTGGGGCCAACGGACCAGAAAGTTGCCAGGTAGGCGTCGGAGCTACCAGCCTGTTCATAACCTCCTTGGTCGAAGCCGTCGGAGATGGTGTGGATATCAATAGAGGTGGAAGATGGGTCGGAAAAAGAGGAGTTGGAGAGGAAGACAGTGGTAACAAGGGCGGGTTTGACGCCTTTGGAGAGCAAGCGTTTAGCGAACTGGAGTATGGGGTTAATGTGACCCTGAGCTGGGTAAGGGAAGATTAAAACATGAGGTTTTTTGGGATCGTTTTCGTCCCCCATTAGATCTCAATGTTTCAGTATCAGATTGCTCGCTTATCCCTTCACCACTCCTTGCTTGCCCTGCTATAAAAATAAAATATTAAGATTTACCGTGGTATTCGGCACTCGTCAGCTATTATTATTTTCTTCTTTTGTCTTCTTTGCTGTGTGGTACAGCGTGGATATATATAAAAGTACTTTCTATCTGTATTTTCTAATAAGACGGCTTTTTGGTGCATGAACATAGTACATTATTATCTATTATTATTATTATTATTATTATTATTATTATTTCAGGGAAGGGAAAGAGATAACACAATTTAAATTCATCCTAAATAGATGTGACAAAAATATTTATTATTATTTCATTTAAGTTAAGGCACTATCATTATTATAGTGTATGAATTTCCGGTCAATAAATAATAACATTATATTTTATTATAGGTGATGTAGTAGCCTATTATTGTTCGAGCTTAAACAAAATAATAAAAAAATAATAAATCAAAGTCCAGTTTTTTTTTTTAACAGTCCATTTACAACCTGTTACACCCAAGCCCAAAACCATTATCCCATTACACCCAGGCCTAATTAGTTTAAAACAGACCCAAAGCTAACCCAACAGACCCAAAACATACGGGCCCAAAATGGCCCAATACCTAAACAAAACAGAAACCTAGGGTTTCTGGGAACCCACGCGCCGTAAGCCACGACACCAGAACCTCGGACAGGCCGCAATCCGGGTACGGATGACGCTCCACCGCCGAGATCTCCACCTTTCACCTGCAAAAAGGAAAGAAAAACCATCAGATATGTCAAGAAATAAATGGACAGAAACTTTGTTTTTATTTTCGGGGTTATATAAACCCCAAAGAAATTTGTAAAAAAAGGGACAATAGACACACATGAATATACAAATACATACAGAGATTAATAAAAAAACAGCAGAGGTGATTTTTTATTCCGTTTCATTTAATTTTTTTTATTTTTTTGATTTATGTTTTTTTATCTACATATACAAATATTGTTAAAAAATAACAAGAAAGAGATTACCTTTTCGAATCGCATTCAAAAAAACAGAGTCGCTGGCCTCCGACCGCCAGATATAGTGGCGCGTGCGACGACCCTTCGTCGGAGTCCTGGCCGAAGGCCAAAGGACAGAGAGAATTTTTTCGAAACTCGGTTGTTTTTTTTTTTAAAACAGGGTGCAAATGTTTTTTTTTCTGAAGACTGACTTATATAGCAGCATGAAAACGACGCCGTTTTTGCTTAAGCCAATAAGCATTAAAATGAAGTTGTTTAAAAGACCATAACCCAAGCGTTGACCCGACCCGAGGAGGATCCGCGTGTTTTTATAAAAGGGTCTAATTGCCTCTTTGGTCCTTCCGCAAATTTCAGCATTTTTAATTTAGTCCAATTTAAATTTTTATTTTTTTAATTAGCCCATTTACATTTATTTACACGTCTATTTAATCCCTGTTTCTTTGTTTATTTTTAAACTTTTTTATCTTATTTTATTTTTATTTTTAAATTATTTTAATATTATATTAAATTAAATTATTTCATAATATCAAAAATTCTATATTATTTTTTACTATTTGTATATTAACTTATTAATAGTATAAAGTTTTATGTGTTGTTTATTTTAAATTATTGTTATTTATACTAAGCCTTTTCATTTAGTTTAATATTATTTATATTACATATTATTTTATAATTTATATATTAGTTATTATATTATACCTTTTTAAATTTTTTTTTTGTATATTATATGTTATTATATATATGTATAATTTAATCCTTTATATAAAATTCTGTATATTGTATAACATATTATTTATATTGTTTATATTAAATATATAGTCTTTTTTATGATTATTGTATTATAAATATATTTTTTGTTCTTATATATACTATTTACTTATAACTGTTTTTATCATATTTTATCATTTTTATTTATATATACTAAATTATTTTATATATTTATTATAAATATCCCTATATTTTTATATACTCTAAGTTTTATATCATTCATTTAAAATATATTGTTTATACATATTAATTGTTTTAAAAATGATCATATTTTTTTATTTTATTTTGTTATAATACTTATTCAGTGTTTAAACATATTATTAATTTATTTACTTCTCACATTTGATCTTGTTTGTAGAATTTAATATCCATTTCTTGAATTTTTATGTTTCATATATATTCTTAATTGTTGTTGCTTATTTTATATCTTACATGCGTTTATTTATTTGTTTATAATTGCTTTAGCATAATCATTTCATTTAATGTATTATTTGCTATGTTACCTTATTAATTGTCTATATTAGTATTAATCTTTAATATAACTTGTGATTATAGTGAATTGCTATTTGATTTTTATATTTTGTAATGTATCAATGCAAAATCGGATTCATAACATTTTTATAAAACAAAAAACACATTTTGCAAAGTTGTCGTATTTTATTCAAAGTTTTTTTAAAAAAATACGGTGATACGTAATATTTGGGGACTTCGAGAAAAATTGTGCCCTAACTCACTTGGTTTTTATTTTTCTCGTTGAACTTAAGATATTAAGTATCCCTTTTCTTTTAAAATTGGAACTTATAAACTTCAAATTAAAACTTATTCTCGGGAATTCAAAACGTTGTATCCTAACTTATTGGATATGATGTTTTGTGTCTCGAGGTAAGAATTTTCTATAAATAAAGGCGAGCCTAGTTTCGAAGTCATGAGATGTTATATCCTAACTTATTGGGTATAGCATTTTATTTCTTTGAGATAGGTAAATCTTGGTTTTCTTTCTAATAAAAGGATCATATTTTAAAATTTTTCAAAATTTCGACACTAGGACATGAGATTATTAATTAGGTACCAAATTTTGGGCGTTACGATGGTGCTAACCCTTCCTCGTACGTAACCGACTCCCGAACCCGTTTTCTTGTATTTTGTGGACCAAAATCAATGTTTTGAGATAAAACGTTTTACAAGGTGATCCAATCACACCTAAGTAAAAAGGGATTGGTGGCGACTCCCATTTTTTTTTTTAAAGTCGACCCCTGTTTTTATAAAAACATAAAAAATGGTTTCGACAGCTTGGCGACTCCGCTGGGGACCAATAAGAGAGTCAAGCCGTAAAATTGATTATTTCTTGTCCTTTTGTCCAAATTTGAAAAAAATCTGATTTGAAAAACCATGATCCTTTTTTTGCATGTGGTTCTATTTTTATAAAATATCTCTGCATTGCATTGCATGACCGTTGTGGTCGCACCTTTAAGTGGGAGCGAGAAGCTATGTTTTCGTGAGGTTTTCACCTCCGCATGGGCTAGTGGATTGCTTCCGGGATACATCTGTACCTATGTTTTCGTGAAGTTTTCACTTCCGTATGGCCATAGGGAAATGTATTCCCCTGAACTGAACTCGGTCCGTATGAACCTATAATGGGTGAGGATCAAGGAATCTGCTAGTTCAGGGACCTTAACTTTAGAGCTAAACCACACGTAAAAAAATAAGGACTTACCCTAAGTAGAACTATGCCAAACCTTAGTAGTTATCCAGATATGTGTTTGTTTATTTTACTTGCTTTATATTTTATTCCATGGTACTAACTTGTTGTGTTTTAATTTTTGTGCATGTCATTTCATATTTTAAGAGGTATCGATTCACGGTTAGTTTCTAAGTTAGAAAGCTGGTTATGGAGAACGTATTCCTTGATAAAGTGGAAGACAATGCAGCCGTCCGCATGTGGTCAGAGCAAACGCCATTAGAGAAAGGGGATATCTTAGCTGAGGGGTATGTGTCGGAACTACGGGATTTCGTTCGTATTAGTGTCACGCAAAATGAGCTCCAGGAGTTAAAAGGAATATGGACCCAGTGGGATGATGAGGCAAAACAGCTGTTCTATCATAATTATGAAGATCTACCTTACTTGCTCGACGTCAAGGTAGATAAACATCTGTTCCGGGCTATGACTCAGTTTTGGAACTCTGCTTATAGCTGTTTCACTTTCGGAAAAGTAGATTTAGTGCCCACAGTAGAGGAATATACAACCTTGCTTCGCTGTTCGAGGATCCAAGTCGACAAAGCTTATTCTAGGGCTACTAATGTCCCAACTTTTGTGAAGAAATTAATGAATATCACGGGGATGAGTGAACAGTGGGTTACAGCCAGAATTCAAGAGAAAGGTGAGGGTAAATGCATACCTTGGGTGAGTTTGAGGGACCTGATTCTAGCACATCCAAATGTAAAGAAGAAGATTGACGTCTTTGCCTTGAGTATTTATGGTTTGGTAATTTTCCCTAAATCTCTCAGACATGTAGATGAAGCAGTTACTGATTTATTCGATCGACTTGACAAAGGGGTCACGCCTGTACCTGCGATCTTAGCTGAGACGTTCAGATCTTTGAATGCATGTTGAAGAGCAGGTAAAGGCAGGTTCATTGGATGCGCGCAGTTGTTATTAGCTTGGTTCCACAGTCATTTTTGGAACGTGGAGAAAGTTTCTTATCGAGTTTTTTCTGAGAATTATTCTCCATTAAAAGAAATAGTGGCTGCACCAAGGAGAGAAGACGTGTCCGAGAAAAACTGGATGGCGCTCCTTCAAAACCTTCAAGAGGAGGATGTCGAGTGGAGGGCTCCTGGGATGATTCTCGACGAAATTCTTTATCGGTGTGGAAATTTCGACTGGTTCCTTTACTTGGAATTTGGGGAGTCGTTGGGTATGCATCTTTGCTCGTACTGAGGCAATATGGGTCAAGACAGTTTGTACCAATGACATATGGGCTGGCTCAATGTGAGTTCTCATACAGAGGGGAAAACTATAAGAAGAGGGTTAAGGAGATTTCTGGTGCTTGAAATCAGATTCGTAGGATGAAGAGATTATCCGCAGGCCCAATGATGACCCCAGAATACAGTGGATGGAGGATGAGAAGGATTAATGATAACATCCCCGAGCTGAATCCAGAGAGTGCTCGATCAAGAGAGGAATGCTTACAAGTGGTCCCATCAGAGTTAGAGATTGTAAAACAATATTTCGAAAAGATGAGTTCAGAGCTTGGAAAGAGGATAGAGAAGTTGGAAGAAGAGAAAATGTATCTGAGTTTAGACGTGGATGTTCAGAAACTAGAGGCCGATAAGTTAAGAAAAGGGAATAAAAGGGTCGAGAAAGACCTAGACAGCCTAAAGACAGAGTATAGGAAGCTGCGTCTATAAATGAAAAATGCAGAATTGGGGAAGACTTCGGAACAGTGGCAATAGGATATTCGAGAGGAAAAAGCCAAAACTGACCATTGGGAGAGGAAATTCCAAGAGATGCAGATGAAGAACGAGGCCCTAGAAAGGAGTTTGACAGAAAGCTAAAAGGAGAAGAGTGGATTAAAAGTTAGAGTGATTGAATTGTTACGATCTCTTCACCACTATTGAAGCCATAGTTCTGCAAACGAGCTGAAGTCAAGTCTGAACAAGATTGAGGAAATGAAAGGAAAGATTGAAAAATTTGAATCGGCATTGCAGAATTGTGAACTCCGAATCGAGGTTCTTGAAGCAAGAGAAGGGCATTGGAAGGAAGAGCTCCATCATTCTCATGATCAAGTTAGAAATCAGGATTATGTCATGGGTGAAGCAATAGTTCAAATTCGAGAGGTAGCTGATCACGTATAGACTTTGGCAGTACAGGCTGATACATTGAGCACGAAGTATGAGCTACAGTCGATCGTGGTCAAGAGTTAACCTTGTTGTTTGGGAAAATCAAAACTTTAGGCCTTAGGGCGAAAGCATATTTGTAGTCCGTTTTATGTAAAGGATTTTGTTTTCTAATAATGTTTTCTAAATGAAATTGAATCTGAATCGATGCCTCCTTGCATTCATACATTTACATTACATCACATCATATGCATTTAAGTCCATAGAGAGAGCCCAATTAGTTGAAATTATCACAGAGAGAGAAAGAGGGAAGGAAAAATCTAGAAACTGAACACCATTACGGCACACATGCCAAGACAAAGAAAATGGATCAAAGACTTGAATAATTCCAGAGAGACATGCAAGACTAGATGTAAGAGCAATGGGCGAAGCTCCAACAAGAAATGAGAAACCAAATGTTGGAAGCTCAAAGGAACATGATGGCTCAAATGGCCTAGATGCTGAACGGGGCGATGGACAAAGGAAAGGATCCCATAATTAATGTTGAAGATAATGAGGATTTTCCTCGAGGTCATGTGCAAACACAACCTGAGGAATATCCCCAAAGGCCATCTGTCACGATAAGGCCTCAACAAGGGAAAAATGATGCTGGAGTGCCCATGAATTTCCAAGTTGGCACAATATCCAACCCGGGAGATAATCCTGTTAATCCTGTTATCCCTGACTTAGATATAACAGAGAGGGAGGGGATAAGAACTGAATCTTCAAGGCAGTTGGAAGATCGTTGCAAATGGTTGGAAGAAAAGTTCAAGGCTTTAGAAAATGCTGATAATCACCATAGAATTGATGCTAAAGACTTGAGCTTGGTTCCAGATTTGGTGCTTCCTCATAAGTTCAAAATGCCAGAATTTGAGAAGTACAATGGGACCAGCTGCCCTGAAGCCTATATCACTATGTTCTGTAGATGGATGACTGGCTACATTAACAATGATCAGCTCTTGATTCATTATTTCTAAGACAGTTTGGTGGGGGCAGCGTCCAGGTGGTACAATCAACTCAGCCGTGCTAAGATTAGCTTCTCGAGAGATCTGGCCCAAGCCTTCATGAAGCAATACAATCATGTCACAGACATGACGCCTGACAGAATTACCTTGCAAAACATGGAGAATAAGCCAAATGAAAGCTTCAGGCAGTATGCGCAAAGATGGAGGGAGGTTGCTATGCAAGTTCAGCCACCGCTCTTAGAAAAGGAAACTACAATGCTTTTTATCAACACTTTGAAGGCTCCATTCATCACCCACATGATAGGAAGTACTACCAAGAGCTTCGCGGATATAGTGATGGCAGGAGAAATGATAGAAAATGCCATAAGGGGTGGCAAGATTGAAGCAGGGGAAACCACTGAAAGGTCTTCTCCTAGGAAAAAGGAAAACGATGTGAACAATACGAGTACATACAACAAAGGATACTCGAAGGCAATCACTATTAGCCAGCCAAAGGTAATTACGGCTGGGCAACAAAGGTCGACAAGACAAGAATCCGGCGCAAGGCAAAACTCTAAAAAGATCCAATTTATGCCAATCCCAATGACGTATAAGGAGCTATATTAAAGTTTATTTGACGCACATGTGGTGTCCCCATTTTATCTAAAGCCGTTATAGCCCCCATATCCTAAATGGTATGACTCAAATACTCAATGTGATTACCATGCGGGAATATCAGGGCATTCAATAGAAAACTGCACTGCCTTAAAAAAGGTAGTAGAGAGGCTCATCAAGATGGGGATTGTGAAGTTCGATGATACACCTAGTGCGGAGAAACCATTACCTAACCATGGTGATAAAAGGATAAATGTGATCGGTGAAAAGGTCGTGAGAAAGATCAAGGAGGATATCTCGGAGGTGAAAACCCCGTTGAGAATGGTTTGGAGAGAAATGATAAGAAGAGGATTGGTAGAATCAGATTTTGTGGAAGGATGTGAAGGAATAAGGGACTACTGTGAGTTTCATAAAACAGAGGGGCATGAGATCCAGGAATGTGCTGAGTTCAGGGTATTGGTACAAAGCCTTATGGATAATAAGGAATTAGAATTTTACGAAAAAGGCTCAGAGGAGGGAAACATATGCGTGATAGAAGGAGAGTTAACAAACCAAAAAGTTAATTATCTGAGGATCATCATTTCCCAGCCAAGAAACACAGAAGGCGGAGCACAAATCGCACCTAAAGTCGTAATCCAGAAACCCGTTTCCTTTCCTTACAAGGATAACAAAATGGTACATTGGAATTACGATTGCAATGTGACAATACCAGGAGTGGAAAACTTAGATAGCACTTCCAAAGAGCTCCAAAGTGAAGGATCCTACATACAAAGTGGAAGGCTGAGGCACTTATCAATGAACCTGTGAAAGAGGAAGAGGCTAAAGAATTTCTAAAATTCTTGAAGCACAGTGAATACAGTGTGGTAGAGTAGCTGCGCAAACAACCGGCTCGCATATCAGTGTTAGCCTAACTCTTAAGTTCAGAAGTGCATCATGAAGCATTGATGAAAGTATTGAATGAAACTTATGTTACTAAGGATATATCTGTCAGTAAACTTGACCGTTTGGTTAGTAAATAAGTGCCGACAACTTCATTTACTTCAGTGATGATGAAATTCCACTAGAGGCATGGGATCGACCAAAGCTCTGCACATCACTACTCGTTGCAAGGGATACACTCTACCAAATGTGTTAATCTATAATGCATCGGCTCTGAACGTCTTACCATTGTCTACGCTGAAAAGATTGCTGATAGATAGTTCTCACATGAAGACATGCCAGAACATAGTGAGTGCATTTGATGGCACCGAGAAAAGAGTAATGGGAAGGATTGACATACCATTGTTGATTGGGCCAAATACATATGAAGTGGATTTTTTGGTGATGGACATCAAACCCTCCTACAATTGCTTGTTGGAGAGACCTTGGATTCATCCAGTAGGGGCAGTACCCTTATCACTGCATCAAAAGTTGAAATTGGTAACAGAAGGTCGGCTAGTGACTGTAAATGGAGAAGAGGACATCATAGCAATTGTTACCAATGACACGCCATACTTAGAGGCAAATGAGGAGGCCACTGAGTGTTCCTTTCGATCTTTAGAGTTCGTGAACGCCACATTCATATTGGAAGAAAATGAGGTTTCAGTGCCTAAAATATCCAAAACCACGAGAATGGGCCTGCAAATGATGATGGGGAGAGGAGCCTTACCAGGAAAAGGACTAGGCAGACATCTTCAAGGAAAGATTCAAGTTCCAATGCTGAAAGAGAAGAGAGACCATTTTAGCTTGGGTTTTAGGCCAGATGCTAGACAGAGGAGAAAGGAAATAGAGAAAAAGTAAGAGAAAAGAGTACGGTTGAATGGGGAAGAGTCAAGTGGGAATCGATGATATTTACTCACATATCTCAGACCTTTGTATCAGGAGGGATAATTCACTCGGAGAGAAGATTATTGGAAAATGAAAATCTTCACATCAATGCCATACATAATGAAGAAATTGAGCAAAGAAACCTATTGGGCACTCGCCCTTATGAACCTGGAAGCGTTTTGAACAATTGGACTATAGAGAAACTTCCTGTAGTTTTTAGAGATTACACAGAGTAATGTTCAGAACACACTTGTTGTTTTTAAGCCTAAGAACAATAAGATTTCTTTTGTGAAATAGGCTCATGTTCATACATTTTTTGTTTCAATAAAGTATATCTTTAATGACCAATTCTGGCAAATATTCTTTTATTTTTTATATTCTTTTGATTTTCTAATTTCATTCCAAATTTTTTATTCTCATTCAATCATGTGAATAGTTATTCTCGAATTCATTTGTTCTTTGTACATTCTTTGGTGCCCACCACAGGTCCCTAGATATCAATGACATGAGCAATGATACTACAGATCCAGAGGTTCATTTTGAGTAAGACATGTGTTTAGAGGAATCTCAAGATTTTGAAGGTGACAGAGGTTGTGACGTGTCTCCAGATTTGTTAAGAATGGTAAAACAAGAAGAGAAACAAATTTTACCCTATGAAGAGGAGATAGAGAACATAGCTTTGGAAGAAGGAAAGGTTGTGAAAATTGGAACGCGCATAGCTGAAAAGACAAAGCAAGACCTTGTTAAGTTATTGCGGAATTCAAAAACGTCTTTGCATGGTCATACCAAGATATGCCTAGTCTAAGTACTAATATTGTAGTACATCGCCTTCTCATAAGAGGAGAGTGCAAACCAGTTCAGCAAAAGCTACGAAGGATGAGGCCTGATATGGTATTGAAAATAAAAGAGGAAGTTAAGAAACAATTTGATACTGGTTTTCTACAGGTGGTCAAATACTCAAAGTAGGTTGCCAATATTGTTCATGTCCCTAAGAAGGATGGAAAGGTTCGAATGTGTGTAGACTATGGGGACTTAAACAAATCCAGTCCAAAGGACAATTTCCCTTTGCCTCATATTGACACGTTGGTGGATAATACAGCGGGATACTCTTTGTTTTCTTTCATGGATAGTTTTTCGGGATACAATCAGATCAAGATGCACCTTGAGGATATGGAGAAAACTACTTTCATAACATTGTGGGGTACCTTTTGTTATAAAGTAATGCCATTCAAACTGAAGAATGTAGGGGCAACATATCAAAGGGCTATGGTAACCTTATTCCATGACATGATGCATAAAGAGATTGAAGTATATGTTGATGATATGATCGCCAAATCTCGAACAGAAAAGAAACACATTGAAGTTTTGAAGAAGTTGTTTTTGAGATTGAGAAAATTTCAATTGAAGCTCAACCCGGCAAAGTGTACTTTCGGAGCTCGGTCAGGGAAGTTACTAGGTTTCGTGGTCAGCGAGAGAGGAATCGAAGTTGACTCAAATAAAGTCAAAGCTATACAAGAATTGCCTCCACCATGCACTTAAAAGGAAGTTCGAGGTTTTTTGGGAAGGTTAAATTACATTGCTCGGTTTATTTCACAATTAACTGAGAAATGTGATCCTATATTTCGTCTTTTCAAGAAACACAACCAAGGTGTATGGGACGAGGAATGCCAAAAAGCTTTTGACAAAGTCAAACAATATCTGTCAAATGCCCCATTATTATCTCCACCTAATCCAGATAGACCATTGATACTGTACTTGACAGTGTTCAATAACTCTATGGGATGTGTGCTTGGTCAACACGATGAGTTAGGAAGAAAAGAAAAGGCGATATACTATCTCAGTAAAAAGTTCACTGATTGTGAAATGAGAAATTCTTCGATTGAGAAATTGTGTTGCACCTTTGATTTGGACAACTTGGAGATTGAGGCAATATATGCTATATCATACAACTTGGTTAGTTTCGAAGCTTGATCCGTTAAAGTATATGATGGAGTCAACTGCTTTGAATGGAAGGATGGGAAGGTGGCAGATTTTGCTTTCTGAATTTGATATAGTCTATGTGAATTAAAAGGCTATAAAAGGAAGCGCAATAGTAGAATTTTTGGCTAGTAGAACTTTGGAGGATTATGAACATTTAAGCTTTGATTTCCCCAATGAAGAGCTAATGTATGTGGCAACTACTGAAGAATGTCCGTGGAAGCTAAATTTTGATGGGGCGTCAAATGCTGTGGGAAATGGAATTGAGGCAATCTTGGTATCCCCTAGTGGTGATCATTATCCATTCACATGCAAATTGGATTTTGATTACACAAACAACATGGCCGAGTATGAAGCATGTATCATGGGAATTCGAGCAGCTGTAGAGCGTAAAATCAGAGTGCTAGAAGTATATGGAGATTCTGCCTTAGTAATTTACCAGTTTAAAGGAGAATGGGAGACAAGAGATCCCAAACTAATTGATTACCAAAAAAATAGTTCTGGAATTGATTGAGGAGTTTGATGATATTACTTTTAATTATCTCCCACGTGATGAAAACCAGATAGCGGATGCTTTGACAACCTTAACTTCTATGATCAAAGTAAACAAACCAGAGGATATGAGACCTATTTAGATGAGTATTGTTGAAGTTCCAGCTCATCGTTATTATCTAGAAGAGGAGGAAAAAGATGACCACCCTTGGTATCATGATGTATTATGATATGTAAAAAATCGTGAATACCTGGAGCATGCAACTGAGAATATGATAAAAGGATATTAAGAAGATTGGCCTCTGACTATGTTTTAGCTGGGGATATCTTGTACAAAAGGAGAAATGATCAAGTACTATTGAGATGTGTTGATGCAGTTGAAGCTAGGAAAATCCTAGAAGAAGTTCATAAGGGCGTTTGTGGAACACACGCTAATGGATTCACAATGGCCAGATAGATAATGAGATTTGGATATTATTGGTCCACCATGGAAGGAGATTGTATCAACTATGCCAAGAGATGTCATAAATTCTAGATTTATGGAGACAAAATTCATGTGCCTCCGTCACCTTTGCATGTTATGACTTCCCCATGGCCTTTTTCCATGTGGGGCATGGATGTTATTGGACCAATCTCACTGAAAGCTTTGAATGGGCATCGATTCATCTTTATGGTAATTGACTACTTCACGAAATGGATAGAGGTTGCTTCATACGCTAGCGTTACTAAGTCAGAGTTAGTCAGCTCCTGAAAAAGGAGATCATTTTTCGATATGGAATGCCCGAGAGGATCATATCAGACAACGCACTGAACTTGAACAATAGTACGATAGCGGAGGCTTGTAGTCAATTTAAGATCAAACACCACAATTCATCTCCGTATCATCCAAAAATGAATGGGGTCGTGGAAGCGGCAAATAAAAATATCAAGAAGATAGTAGGGAAGATGACTGAGACTTATAAGGATTGTCATGAGAAGTTACCATTTGCACTCCATGCTTATCGGACGTCCGTCAGAACCTCAACTGGGGCAACTCCTTTCTCGTTGGTCTATGGGATGGAGGCAGTTCTACCTATTGAAGTGGAAATACCTTCTCTTCGAGTTTTGTCAGAAATAAAGTTGGATGAAGCTGAATGGATCCAAGCTCAATATGATCAGTTGAACTTAATTGAAGAAAAGAGGTTAAGGGCTATTCGTCATGGTCAGATGTACCAAAAATGAATGATACGAGCCTATGAAAAAAAGTCCGCCCAAGAGAGTTTCATGAGGGGGACCTTGTACTGAAAAAGATCCTTCCCATACAAAAGGATTTCAGCGGAAAATGGATTCCGAGTTGGGAAGGACCATATGTGGTGAAGAAAGCTTTCTCTGGAGGTGCATTGATTCTGACCGAAATAGATGGGAAAAGTTTACCCAATCCTGTGAACTCGAATTCAGTCAAAAAGTATTTTGCTTAAAGAGGAGAAGAGGCCAAGGTGAAAACCCACAAAGGGCGCTTTGAGTCTTCTAAAAAAAAAAGAGAGGTCAGGGCGAAAACCCGCAAAGGGTGCCTTGAAACCAAAGGGGTTATGAGTTGAAAACCCGAAAAGGGTGGCTCAAATTCTGAATGGGCATGCAGTAATCTTGCTATACCTGAATCAACAATAAATGAAGTATGTTGCATATCGAGGCATCAACAAAGTACTTTGGGTCTTTTAAACACATGTTAAGCTCAAAGCAGTCTCTATGGAGTTTGTATATAGAAGCCCAATCTGCGATATCTAGGGCACTTGATCTTTGTCCTATTCATTTTACTATCTTTGGATTCTTTTTCTTCTCAAAGATATGTTCCTAGTTAACTTTCTTTGTATTTTTGATAATTTATTTAACTTTAACTATCCTTGAGATCAATTTATTTGTTACCCATTATTCATAAACATGTTGCATTGAAATAATGATTGATGAACTAATAATTTCACAAAAGAAGTTTTACATATTACTTTGGAAATTTCTGGATAAAGCAAGAAACCGATACAGGACAATTATTCAGAATTTCCATGTACATAGAGAAAGAAGAGTCTAAAATGAAGATTATTTCTCTGAATTCTCTGCCCAAATGGTAACTGGATAAAATAATGAGTTGATAGCATCAAGTCATTCGGAGAATGATGTGACAGACCAATTTGACGGGATAAGATTCAAAAACCCTAAATTGTGGTGGAATGAATTGAAGTTGAAATAAGTCCTATATCCTTAAATTGCAGTAAGGACAGACAGAAAAAGTTGCAATTCCTGGAAGGATGGTTTGAAGGTGTTATAAACCTTGTGTCCCCAAAGTTCAAGAGGAATGGGCCCTAAAATTTCCATGGAGCAAATTATTTGAGCAAGAAAATGATACTTCAAGGGGAACAAAGATGAAACCTTGACGAATAAATGAGTGATAACACCTCGAAAAGGAATCATACTCATATCATTTTTGCATTCATATATCATAGCGTGTCTAATTAGGAGCATTTGACTCATTTCGATCATGGCATCCTAATCATTCGGCATAAGCATATACCCATTCTACAGGTCATAGGACGATGTAGTAGGGTATATGGTCACTTTTAGCCTTGCCTCCTTGAAGTTACAGCGGAGCAGACTGAAGACAACAAATCTTACCTTCCTGAAGTTGTAGGAAGAAGATCGAAGACGTTAGCTTTAGCTCTCTGAGTTTGCAGTAAAGCAAGCTAAAAGACAGCAGATTTGGCATTCCTGAAGTTGCAGTGAAACAGATTGAAGACATCAGTCTTGTCTCCCTGAAGTTGCAGTGAAGCATATTGAAGACGACATATCTTACTTTCCTGAAGTTACAGGAAGAAGATCAAAGACATCAGCTTAACCTCCCTGAATTTGCAGTGGAGCTAATTGAAAAAAGCCGATCTGGCATTCCTGAAGTTGCAGTGAAGCAGATCGAAGACATTAGTCTTGTCTCCCTAAGTTTGCAGTGGAGTAGATTAAAATAGCAGACTTGGCATTCCTGAAGTTGCAGTGAAACAGATCAAAGACAACAGATCTTGTCTTCCTGATGTTGCAGCGGAGCAGATTGAAAACAACAAATCTTATCTTCCTGAAGCTGCAGGAAGAAGATCGAAGACGTTAGCCTTGGCTCTCTGAGTTTGCAGTAGAGCAAGCTAAAAGACAACAAATCTTGTCTTCCTGAGATTGCAGTGTAGCAGATCGATGATACTAGTCTGACCTCCCTGAAGTTGCAGTAGAGCAGACTGAAAATAGTAGATCTTGTCTTCCTGAAGTTGCAGTGAAGCAGATCAAAGACATCGGTCTTGTCTTCCCAAGTTTGCAGTGGAACGGACCAAAGATAGTAGATCATATCTTCTTGAAGTTGTAGGAAGTAGATCAAAGATATCAACCTGACATCCCTGAGTTAGCAGTGGAGCAGATTAAAGATAGTAAATCTTGTTTTCCTGAAATTGAAGTGAAGCAGATTGAAGATACTAGCTTATCTCCCTGAAGATATAGCCATTGGACAAGACCGGGCAAAATGGGACCTTTTATCGTCTTTGCTGTATTCTCGTTACATGACAATGAGCAAAGAGGGGTAGCTGTAGTAGCCCATTATTGCCCGGACCCAAACACCATGACCGGATCTGGCATGCCACTAAGGAGATTTTAAAAGATGTCGCAATTTCGGGAAATATTTTTTTCTTGAGTATAGCTTTTTAATCGGGAAAACTAAATGGTTGAATAATTTGTAAAAGATATACATTTTATATTAATTCCTTAGTGAATTAGAAACCGAGATTTGATAGATGCCTTAGCTTAATTAAAACGTAAAGTCCAAATGTTTGATAGTAATAAAAGCCAAAATAAAACCGAAAATATAAAGCTAATGGCCCATGGCCTTATTACAATGAAATAAAAACCCAACTATACCATAATATTAAATATAAATAAATAAAATAATGTCTGTGGCAGTATCCAAAATAATCTCATGCATGGCCACCTTGCGTTCCTCACCAGCCCGGTCCGATGCTTTAAGTGTCTCTTGTAAAATGTTAAATAATAGGGTGAGTCACGAGACTCAGTGTGCAACCCTCATGCACCTTCAAATTGGGCCCCCCTATTTATAGAAATTTCGGCCATCACCTAGCCTTGCAGATAAATCCTATCTTTTCTCCTTTATCTTAATCCATTCATATCTCCAAAAGAAACCTAGATAGCACCACCTCTTCCTTCTTTTATCAGCACATTATCCACATAATTTAAAACATAAAATCCCCTAAATAATAGACTGTTTCCGTCCAACCTACTCCTACTTATAAGTGTCGAATTTGGCCCAAAAACATGGGCTCCAAACGGCCACAAATTGGGCCTCTCCCCTGGCCTATTGACGCCAACTCCCTTCCCTCTTAGTGGCACCATTTTGCCACTGGGCTACAAGCCCATTATGTCATTTAAACTCAGATACCACCTTTTAAACATTATAGTGCCCAAGTAAGAATTTCACCACGGCCTTGTCCACACCCTGAGCCCAATTTGGACCCCTAACAGTTAAATTAACACATTAAACATATCCACACACTAAATGCATAGCCCCAAAAATTCAGGATGTTACAGTTCTACCCCCTTAAAGAAATTTCGTCCTCGAAAATTCCAACTAACTACTAATCGTACTACCCAAGTCTCACCACTATTCATTCGCTGCGCACTCTAATTTAATAATATATAAACATTGCACGCATACAGTTTCTATACCCAAAAATATGGCATCCACACAAAACATACCCGACTTAATGGTGATTGAACAATCCCGAGCCTTATGCTCCTCAGACTCGCATCTTAAACACGTTCCTAACTTCCTCCAACATTCACTCGGATGACGCCTTCTGCAATATTCGCAAACTCGAAAGTTTGGACGTACCTTAACATGCTTCACGGAACGAGACTGCAACCCTAGAAAACTACGATCTCTTTTTTTCTTACAGTCCACGCACCCAAATCGAAGTTTTTCACCGATTTCTTTAACCTCCTTCAGTACCTCCCTAACTAGCTGAGTCAGCACATCAGTCCTAGCACTTCCACGGCCTCGGCCGTGGCCTCTTCTTCCTCTTCTAGCGCTCATTGGTGATTCTCGTATTATCTGAATTAGAAATTTTATGAATTATTAATTTCTTTCACTGATTAACCACGAACAGTCTTATGAATAGTAGTTTGAGAGTAGTTCTTTCGAATTCGTACCTATCTACAGTTTCAGTCTCAGATTTATCTCCTAATTCTGGAAACCACATACATTCAACCATCACACATCAACAAACATATAACATCCATGAACTCACATTCATCACATAAGGGTATCTTCATTATTTCACTACCCAGGGGTTTTTCCGTAGTTTTGCCCTACAGGGTATTTTCCAAAATAGAGTATCTTGGTGATTTTCTTCGAATTAGAAATACTTTGGTACATTTTTTCCCTTTTTTTATAAAGTAAAGGTATTTCAGGAAATTTAATTTTGCAAACCGGGTTACTATTGTAAATCTAGGGGTTTTCGAGTAAATTTGCAAAATTGAGGTATTTTATAAAATCACGGTTGTTTGGAAATTTTCACAAACCAGAGGTATTTTGGAAATTTGTCAACCGGAGTGTTTCGGTAATTTTCACAAATTTTGGTAGTTTTACAATTCTGGGGTATTCTGGGAAATTTTCACAAATCAAGTGTATTTCAGAAATTTTACAAAACTTGGAGTTTTTTTTTTATGATTGCGAAATAGGGTGGCTGGTCCCTTTCGGGTTTTAAATTATAGATTTTGGCCCGTCAACAAATCCTTGTGGCTAAGGTGGACAGTCACTACGCATCAGGTAGGATTCCAGCGAAGAGGAGGTGAGTCACTAGGACTGCTTAAGTACCAAGCTCTCTCTGAATCCAGTCCTAGACATGCGTATGCCTGTTGCCACACCCCAACCCAGCGACTTGTTCACGGGTTTGTTTAGTTGACTTAAGTCTTATGAGATTTATGAAGTTGTTTAAGCTAAGCCTAGAGTCCATCAAGTTCTACTTAAGATAATCTACGTCCCTTAAAGCCCATCAAGCCCACATACATATGTCACACAATAGTTTAGAATACTTACCTGGTGGACTTGGGCCGGAGACGCAGGTGCCATGCCGAGAAAACCATCCTGTATCATTTATAAATATACATGTTTTCAAAACCCATCTTTAGAAAATGTTTTGAGCCCAAAAACCCCAAAGCCGAGTTTTGAACCGGGCTCTGATACCAATTTGTAACACCCCAAACCCGGCCCAAACACCATGACCGGATCTGGCATGCCACTAAGGAGATTTTAAAAGATGTCGCAATTTCGGGAAATATTTTTTTCTTGAGTATAGCCTTTTAATCGGGAAAACTAAATGATTGAATAATTTGTAATAGATATACATTTTATATTAATGCCTTAGTGAATTAGAAACCGAAATTTTATAGATGCCTTAGCTTAATTAAAACGTAAAGTCCAAATGTTTGATAGTAATAAAAGCCAAAATAAAACCGGAAAATATAAAGCTAATGGCCCATGGCCTTATTACAATGAAATAAAAACCCAAGTATACCAAAATATTGAATATAAATAAATAAAATAATATCTGTAGCAATATCCAAAATAATCTCATGCATGGCCACCTTGCGTTCCTCACCAGCCCGGTCCGATGCTTTAAGTGTCTCCTGTAAAATGTTAAATAATAGGGTGAGTCACGAGACTCAGTGTGCAACCCTCATGCACCACTAGATTGGGCCTTGGCCCCACAGAACAGATATCAAAACATGAAATAACAGAAATTATGCAAAGCCCAACCCAATCCTAGGTTTCCATCCGCTACACACCACCCTTACCTGCCATTTACACCATTGGGGATTTCTACAATCAACCCACACCGCTACACACTATCGATGGTAGTCATGCTGCAATTAGCTGCTCATCGTCAGATCATGGCAATAGCCACTACAACAGATCATGACAAAAAGCCACTACAACAGATCATGGCAAAAGCCACTACAACAGATCAAGGCAAAAAGCCTGTAACACCCCAAACCCGGCCCATAAGTTTCAACCGGATCTGGTATGCTACGGGTTGTACATTGAAAACTTTTGCTTCGTTGGTTTTGGAAATCGTAAGTTAATTAGACAATATTTAAATAAATAGGTGACCTTTTGAAAAAAAACTTGTATTATTATTATTTCGTATAATTAAACCTTTTGACAAAATCTCATAAGTTGCAAATATTAATACTAAGTAGTGAAGTATAAACTATGGGGCCTTATTACATAAATATTCCAAAAATTAAAACTTAAAGAAAAGCCGAAACAATCCATAAAAAAAAATTGATGGCCCCTCTAGTCCGTCTCGGCTCCCATGTCCACGATCTACTGCTCATCTGAAAGAGTTATGGAAAATAAAGGGTGCGTCACCAAGACTTAGTGTGCAAATTCCGAAATCACCTAAAAGGCTTGGGCTCACAAACACATTATGAGCCCTAGCCCAAACATGAAGGCAACAATCAGAATTACATGATAAATAATAAATGATGAATGGCCCAGCCCATCCTAGAATTCCATCCTCTACACACCAACCCGTACCAACCATCATACCTTGGGGATTTCTACAATCAACCCGCCAACTGCTACACACCATATCGACAGCTGTGCTGCCTGTCTTAAAGACCGATCACTGTGTGACCTATGTGGCAAAGCCACCGATCGCCATGCGACCTTAATAATACATCGTAGCATTTCGACAGCTGAGCTGCCTGTCATAAAGACCGATCACTATGTGACCTATGTGGCAAAGCCATCGATCGCTATGCGAACTTCTTCCCCTTCATCATATCAATCCCATCCCATGCATACATACATGCAGAATCCAACAATGTATTATCTAAGATATTTCAGTTTATCGCATACATCGATACATATAGAGAGATTTCTATGATTACGTACCTGACATCCTTTGCCTACCTTTTCTGGGTAATACGACTGTCTATATAGCCTTTTTCCGGCCTTTAGCCCATAACATATATTTAGTACAGATTACTATACAGCATTTTTCCGGCTTTTAGCCCATAACATATATTTAGTACAGATTAATTAGTGTGTTAGAGATCTACACACCTGATTACCGTTAGAACGAGACTTTCTAAGCCAACGCTATCCGTAGCCAACACCACCGCTATCTGCCTAAGGTGTTGTTCAGAAGCCGATAACAAAACATTAGGTTAAGGCACAACTAACGAAAAGAAAACAGTTGATCATCTTAAGGAGAATTGAAATCCTTACCTTGAAATCCCGAAAAGTGATATGAGATTCAGGGACTAGTGTTTCCGGCTTTTAGATCTAATAGATCTACTTCAGTTCCCGAATGTCGCCCAACAAGAAAATAAATAGAACCATTAAACCATTAGCTTTTCGGCTTTGTCTTCCAAAACCCGAAAGAGAAAGTGAAGAGATAGGGAAATCGGTACTCACCTTAACACAAAGAATTCGACTACCCCTTAGAGATTCCGGCTTTTTGAGAAGATTAGAAGAGAAGATGATAGGAAGGAGTCTATATAGATTCGGCTTTTAATGAAGAAATCGATAGGAAGAAGAAAAGAGAATTTCGGCAAACTAGAGGTAGGTTCGGCCTTAGCAAGGATCAAAAGAAATATAGAGAAGGGTTTATAGGGTTTCGGCTTTTAGGAGTAAGAAGAGAAAGATGGCTTAAGAAAGTTTTCGGCTTTTTTTGAAAGAAAGTTAACAGAAATTACAGAGGGAGAGACTGAGAATTTCGGCACAGGGAATGAAGAAAAGAGTAGGGTTTAAATGTCGGAATTGATGAGCTACCCCCTATTTATAGAAATTTCGGCACTTACCTATCAAAAACCGAAAGTGCCCTTTCTGATAACTAAAAATTAAGCAAATAAAAAGGGAAAATTCGGCACCCCTTTGCCATAAAGAAGTCGATTTCTTCACCCCTCTAGGTGATGGAATTTCGGCCAACACCTAGCCTTGCAGATAGCTCCTATGTTTTCTCCTTTTATCTTCCATATTATCAACTATAATATCTACATTATCCTATTCACATAAATCCTCCTATTTTTGAGCCTTGTTGCCGTCCACTCCCCCTAACCCTAATGCCGAAAATTAGCTAACTTAAATTAAAAGATTTGGGCTCCACGAAACTTAAACTTGGGCCCATTACTCCCTTGTGTGGCATCACCTCCTTGCTCCCTAAGTGGCGACACTGACCACTGGGCTACAAGCCCATTTTGATATTTAATGCCCAAATAGATAATTTTAACCAAGGCCTCTGCCTAAGCCTGAGCCCAATTTGAACCCCTAACACTTAAATTAACTCATTACATATGTTCACCCATTAAACGCATAGGCCCAAAAATTCAGGATGTTACAAAGCCACTACAACAGAACACTTCCCCTTTCATCAATCACCCAACCCCGTGCAATCACAGAAATCGGCATACATACAAAACATATCATCAGCAGAAACATTCACTTATGAATGACAGAGATCACTAACCTGGTGATTCGCTTTTACCCTTCTTGGGTTTTCAACCGTTATGCCGGGATTTCGGCATTTAACAGAGTATAAGCAGATTTAATAACACATATTAGCAGACAATCTAAATGGTGTGAGAAGTTACACACCTGATAACACGTAGTACTACTCTCTATGTCGATACCCTCACTAATCAGATCTACTGCCCTTTGTCTACAATTTTGCTTAAAAGCCGGAAGAACGCGAAGATAAGGCCTCTCCTATATTCGGCCAAGGGTTAGTGTTTTACCCGAATTAAACGTTTAAATTAACAGATCTCCTTACCTTGAAATCCCGAAAGTAATACGATCCGAGTGCTACTGAACTCTGGTTTAAAAATCTAAACGATTGAATCCTCTTCAAATTCCGGAATGCCGCAAATGAAAGAAAACACGAGATTAATCCACCATGTAGCCATTCAGCTATGGTTTCTAAAAGCCGGAATAGATTGAAAGAATAAAATATTCGACACTTACCTCTTCAGAAGATTTCGGTTACCCCTTGCAGGAAAATTTGGCAAACACCAGAGAAGAGATCTAGGAATTTCAGCTTTTAAGAAAAATCCCAAAAAAGTATGAACAAGAGAAGGCTAATGCGTTTTCAGCTTTTAGAAGAACTGAGTGAGGAGTTTCGATTTCTGGCAGAAAAAGAGAAGAAGAAAAGAAAACAAGAAAGAGGCTTGGAGATTTCGGCTAGGAAGAAAAATAATGGAAAAAGATTTCGGCTTAATGGAGAAATCGACACAAGAGAAAAAGAATGAAGAAGAGAATGAAATAAAAGGTTTCGGCTTCTGGAGAATTCAAAAGAAAAGATTGCAGAAAGCAACTAGGGTTTTGGCTTGTAGAAGAGAATGAGAGAAAAGATTGAGAGCATGGGGTTCAAATGCTGGAATTGAAGAGATATCCCCCCTATTTATAGAAATTTCGGCCATCACCTAGCCTTGTAGATAAATCCTATCTTTTCTCCTTTATCTTAATCCATTCATATCTCCAAAAGAAACCTAGATAGCACCACCTCTTCCTTCTTTTATCAGCACATTATCCACATAATTTAAAACATAAAATCCCCTAAATAATAGCCTTGTTGTCGTCCAACCTACTCCTCCTTATAAGTGTCGAATTTGGCCCAAAAACATGGGCTCCAAATAGCCACAAATTGGGCCTCTCCCTTGGCCTATTGACGCCAACTCCCTTCCCTCTTAGTGGCGCCATTTTGCCACTGGGCCACAAGCCCATTATGTCATTTAAACTCAGATACCACCTTTTAACATTATAGTGCCCAAGCAAGAATTTCACCAAGGCCTTGTCCACATCCTGAGCCCAATTTGGACCCCTAACAGTTAAATTAATACATTAAACATATCCACACATTAAACGCATAGGCCCTAAAATTCAGGATGTTACATATTCAGTGTTTAAACATATTATTAATTTATCTACTTCTCATATTTGATCTTTTTTGTAGAATTTAATATCCATTTCTTGAATTTTTATGTTTCATATAGGTTCTTAATTGTTGTTGCTTATTTTATATCTTATATTCGTTTACTTATTTGTTTATAATTGCTTTAGCATAATCATTTCATTTCATGTATTATTTGCTGAAGAGGTAAGTGGTATTAATCTTTGCTTTAGACACGAGATTATTTGCTTTAGTATTAATCTTTAATATAACTTGTGATTATAGTGAATTGCTATAGGATTTTTATATTTTGTAATGTATCAATGCAAAATCGGATTTATATCATTTTTATAAAACAAAAAACACATTTTGCAAAGTTGTCGTATTTTATTCAAAGTTTTTTTAAAAAATATGGTGATACGTAATATTTGGAGACTTCGAGAAAAATTGTGCCCTACCTCACTGGGTTTCGATTTTTCTCGCTGAACTTAAGATATTAAGTATCCCTTTTCTTTTAAAATTGGAACTTATAAACTTCAAGTCAAAACTTATTCTCGGGAATTCAAAACATTGTATCATAACTTATTAGATATGATGTTTTGTGTCTCGAGGTAAGAATTTTCTATAAATAAAGGCGAGCCTAGTTTTGAAGTCATGAGATGTTACATCCTAACTTATTGGGTATAGCATTTTATTTCTTTGAGATAGGTAAATCTTGGTTTTCTTTCTAATAAAAGGATCATATTTTAAAATTTTTCAAAATTTCGACACTAGGACATGATATTATCAATCAGGTACCAAATTTTGGGCTTTACGAGGGTGCTAACCCTTCCTCATACGTAACCGACTCCCGAACCCGTTTTCTTGTATTTTGTGGATCAAAATCAATGTTTTGAGATAAAACGTTTTACAAGGTGATCCAATCACACCTAAGTAAAAAGGGATTGGTGGTGACTCCCGTTTTTTTTTAAAAGTCGACCCTCGTTTTTATAAAAACTTAAAAAATTGTTTCGACAGGTGAAATAAAAAAATAGTAAAAAAATTATAAACAAATATTAATTATTTTATATAAAAATAATATTTTTTATCGTCAAAACATAAATTTTTAGTACAATAAATGAATAATAATATAACACGTGGTCATTAAATTTTTAAAAAATATAAAGTAAATAATAATGTGTAATAATTTATTTTACTAGATTTGTAATTTAAAAAACAAGACCAAGGTTGTATTTGTCTCTTTTAGGTAGATAAATGATTCTAACAAAAGTGGAAGAAAGAGCCATGCACTTTTCATCAGGAACTTTACTAAAAAAGTTCATTTCTAATATTATTTTCGGAATGAGCCATTTCAAATATTATTTATTGGAATGGACAAAAAAACTCAAAACGCACTTACGTGGAAGCGTTTTAAGAGAAAATTTCAGAAAAGCGTCTTCTTGTGGGAGCGCTTTTGCCATGTCAGCAAAAAGCGCGTTGACGTGGGAACACTTTTGCTGACGTGGCAAAAACGCGTTGATGTGGGCATGCTTTAGCCCATGTTTTTTCTAAGATTTTTAGGTTATTTGTATGTTATGGCTTAGAGTTTATGGGTAGGGTTTTAGGGTTTAGGATTAGGGTTTTTAAAAAATGAATTAAGGTTTAAGGTTTTTAAAAAATGAATTAGGGTTTAGGGTTTTTAATTGGTAAGTATTGTTCCTAAAGATGGAATGCACTAGTAACCCCAATTATAACTGCACGTCCTCCAAAGTGATGGTACACTCTCTGTATGGAAGATGGAATATGTGCATCTTGGGTCTCCACCTCTCTACGAACGTGCTGATGCGTAATACCCCAAAATTTTCTACAGTAAGAAAGTAAGATAGTATCTTGATATAGTAAAATAAAGAAATAAAGTGACAAAAGGGAAACTTTGAGTTATGTCAACATTAAGAAGTATATTATGACATATTAATTCAAGAAAGGATTAAATCGTAAAAGTGAGAAAAGTTTTGTTGCCCAAGAGTAAATACTCAAAAATTAAGGGGTTTAAAGTGTAAATATGAAAAAAGTTGAAGGACCAATAGTGCAAATATTTTATGGGTGGAATGATCTAGAAACTAAGGAAAATGGATGAATTAGGACTAAATTGAATAGGTGAAGAATTATGAGGGACTAAATCACAATTTTACCAAATTAAGTAATGACTCAAGGATGAAATTTTAAAAGATCATGAAGGGCAAAATGATCAATTAAGTAAGAGAGAGAATTCTAGAATGTAATGATTATGTTAATAATATTTTAAATTAATTAATTAGATAAATATTATTTTATTAATATTTTAATAAGATTGTAACACCCCAAACCCGCCCCAAACGCTACAACCGGATCTGGTATGTCACTTAAGTGATTTTATAAAACATGTAGCACTTAAGAAAACAATTGTCAAGTTTAAATACTAAAACTGAAAACTTTGGGATTTATTAGTAAGTATAAAATATAAAATTATAAAGTGCATTGGTGGACCTTAAATTACAAGCCCAATAATTATCCATGTCTTAACGTATTTTAAACATAAAAAAAAAACTTAAAGCCCAACAATAGAAGCCCAACATAAAACCCAAAACTTAAGTACGAGTCTAGTGGCCCAAGGCCTTATTACAACGGAATTTAAAACTCATTAATAAAAAAAATATAATCCATTAAATTAAAAGCCTCTTTGTTGGATCCAATAGCTCTTATGCATGGCCACCTCGCGTTCCTCTCTGGCCCGGTCCGTTGCACTAAGTGTCACCTGAGATAGTTAAAATAAAAGGGTGAGTCGCGAAACTCAGTGTGCAACCCTCATGCACCACTAGATTTGGGCCTTAAGCCCATAAAACAGATTAAACAGTTTAACACATATAATAACAAGAACTAATATGCAAGCCCAACCCAAAACCTAGATGTCCATCCGCTACACGCCCCCGTACCAGCCAAGCACACCATTAGGGATTTCTACAATCGACCCACACCGCTACACGCCTTGATGGCAGTCTTGCTGCTCATCATCAGATCATGGCCGTAGCCACTTAGACAGATCACGGCAAAGCCGTTACACAGATCACGGTAAAATACCGCTACAACGTATAACTTCCTCCTTTATCAAACCCAACCCATGCAATCACAGAAAGTTAATTTACTTATATCATACAATCAAAACATTTACTGACCTGGTGATTTGCTTTTACCCTTTTTGGCTTCCATCATTAAACCGAGATTTCAGCATTTATTGTAACATATAAAACTTATAAACATGTACATATTAATTAGATCTAGATGGTGGGGAAATGTTACACACCTGATATCGCGAAATCCAATATCCTAGTCGATAACCTTGTTATCCGGATCTACGGCCCTCAGTGTAAAGTCTTGCTCAAAAACCAGAAAAGCACACAAAGATCTAGCCCCTTCAACAATCGGCTAAGATTAAACAAATCCCAAATCACACATTAAAATTAATAAATCGCTTACCTTGAAATCCCGAAAATAACCCCACTCAAAGGTTACTGAACCTTGACTTACAGATCTAAGCGTTAAACTTCTCTTCAGATCCCAAAATGCCAGAGGAATAAGAAAAACCTTTGATTAGTCACTACATAGCCATTCGGCTAGAAACCTTGAAAAGCCGGAGAAATATTAGAAACTTAGAATCGACACATACCTATTGATTCCTTAAGAATTTTGGCACAGGTAGGTACCTCAGAATGATTTCGGCACACATACAGAAGACTAGACCTCGCGTTTTCAGCTTTTACGTAACTTCGGGAAAAAGAGGATGAATCCTTGAAGATTCGGCTATGAAAGGAAGAAATATGGGCAAGGAGAATTCGGCTTAAGTGTTTGAAAAGAATGAGAAAAGAGTTGTCAGAGAATTTGGCCTAATAGAGGAAGAAAAGAAAGAAAAATTTCAGAGGAAGGAATAAGTGAAGATTTCGGCAGAGGAAAGAAAAAGATGAAGAAATCTTGTTAGCAGAATTTCTGCTTCTACAAAAGCCTATACTAAACCGATTCTTCCCCCCTTGTAGTTGAGTTTCGGCCAACTCTGCAACCCAAGAGATAACTCACATCCTTATCCCTTATCTCCTTAAAAATAGCCCTATTTCCTCTCCTCCTATTATCATCATTTAATAATCAAAATAAAAGAATTAATTCCCCTATTTTGTAGCTAGTGTGCCCTTCCCCCCTTCCCTCCTAAGTGCCAAATTTTTAACCCAAAACTTGGGCCCTAAGTAGCTCTCACTTGGCCCAATCCTTCCCTTAATGACGCCACCTATATGCTCCCCTTACAACAGTTCCAAATTTTTGGGCCACAAGCCCACCTTGCAATTTAAACACAAATATCTATTCAGTTAATTTTTTATAGCTTTTTATCAAAACCAACCCAGGTTTTAGCCCAAGCCTGAGCCCCCTTTTTGTACCTCAAGGTCTCAAATTAACATTTTAAGCTAGCACCACATAAAATGCACAAGCCCTTAAATTTAGGGTGTTACAGTTCTACCCCCCTTAAAATAAATTTCGTCCTCGAAATTTACTTGATCAAAAGAGATGGGGATACTGCTGTCGCATAACATCCTCTGGCTCCCATGTCGCCTCTTCTGCGTCGTGATTTCGCCACAGAACTTTGACCAAAGGGACGGACTTCCTTCTCAACACTTTTACATTTCTATCCAAGATTTGCACTGGCTCCTCCTCAAAAGACAAGTTTGGCCTTACCTTAATCTTTTCTACCGGCACTATATGCGATGGATCAGATCGATAACGTCTCAGCATCGAGACATGAAATACGTCACATATCTGTTCTAACTCTGAAGGCAACTCCAAACGATAAGCCACTGGGCCCACACGTTCTAACACCCGATAAGGCCCAATAAACCGAGGACTTAACTTACCCTTTCGTCCAAACCTCATTACCTTTTTCCATGGAGAAACCTTCAAAAAAACTTGGTCTCCTACTGCGAATTCCACCTCCTTCCGCTTTAGATTTGCATAAGACTTCTTCCGATCAGACGCTTCTTTCAATCGAGCCCGTATTAACTTAACTTTTTCCTCCGTTTTCGAAACTAGTTCTGGACCCAATACCTGACGTTCACCCAACTCCGTCCAACAAGTTGGAGTACGATATCTCCTTCCATATAATGCTTCATACGGTGCCATTTGAATACTAGCTTGATAGCTATTATTGTACGCGAATTCAGCCAAGGGTAAATACTCCTCCCAACTACCCCTAAAATCAATGATGCAACCCCTTAGCATATCCTCCAGAATCTGAATTACCCTCTCAGACTGACCATCAGTCTGTGGGTGAAAAGCAGTACTAAAGTCTAACCTTGTTCCCATTGCTTGATGAAGAGCCTTCCAAAATTGTGATGTGAACCTTGGGTCCCTATCCGATATAATCGATACTGGTACACCGTGTAATCTTACAACCTCAGCCACGTACAACTTAGCCAACTTTTGTAGAGAAAAATCCACTCGAATCGGTATGAAGTGAGCAGACTTCGTCAGCCGATCCACAATTACCCAAATTGAATCTTTCTTAGTGGGCGTGAGGGGTAACCCACTAACGAAATCCATCGTAATTCTTTCCCATTTCCATTGGGGAATCTTCACAGGTTTCAACAACCCTGAAGGCAACTGGTGTTCAGCTTTGACTTGCTGACACGTCAAACACTTCCCCACATATTCCGTAACTTCTCGCTTCAACCCTGGCCACCAGAACTGCTCTCGCAAATCCCGATACATCTTAGCTCCTCCAGGATGCATAGCATAAGGGCTATTATGCGATTCCTGAAGAATCATCTGTCTTAACCCCTCATCTTTTGGCATACAAACCTTTCCACGAAAACATAAAACTCCATCATTGTTCAGACTGTAGTCCTCTACTTCACCCTTCTGCACTTGTTGGATTCGAGTACCTAAGACATCATCTACAAGTTGCTTCTCCTTGATTTGACTTGTCCACATAGGTCTTACTTGTAGTTCAGCTACCAACCTACCATCCTCATACAGGCTAAGATGTGCGAACATTGCTCTTAAATCCGTTATTGCCTTCCTACTCAATGCATCGGCCACCACGTTAACCTTGCCCGGGTGGTACTCAATCGAGCAGTCATAATCCTTTAACAGCTCGATCCACCTTCTCTGCCTTAGGTTCAACTCCTTCTGAGTAAGGAGATACTTCAGAATTTTATGGTCAGTATAAATAACTGACTTTTCCCTATACAAGTAGTGTCTCCAAATCTTCAGGGCGAACACTACTGCCGCCAACTCCAGATCATGCGTAGGATAGTTTAGATCATGCGTAGGATAGTTTAGCTCATGGGGATTTCTACAATCGACCCACACCGCTACACGTCTTGATGGCAGTCTTGCTGCTCATCATCAGATCATGGCCGTAGCCACTTAGACAGATCACGGTAAAGCCTCTACACAGATCACGGCAAAGCCGCTACACAGATCACGGTAAAATACTGCTACAACGTATAACTTCCTCCTTTATCAAACCCAACCCATGCAATCACAGAAAGTCAATTTACTTATATCATATAATCAAAACATTTACTGACCTGGTGATTTGCTTTTACCTTTTTTGGCTTCCATCATTAAACTGAGATTTCGGCATTTATTGTAACATATAAAACTTATAAACATGTACATATTAATTAGATCTAGATGGTGGAGAAGTGTTACACACCTGATATCGCGAAATCCAATATCCTAGTCGATAACCTTGTTATCCGGATCTACTACCCTCAGTGTAAAGTCTTGCTCAAAAACCGAAAAAACACACAAAGATCTAGCCCCTTCAACAATCGGCTAAGATTAAACAAATCCCAAATCACACATTAAAATTAATAAATCGCTTACCTTGAAATCTCGAAAATAACCCCACTCAAAGGTTACTAAACCTTGACTTACAGATCTAAGCGTTAAACTTCTCTTCAGATCCCAAAATGCCAGAGGAATAAGAAAAACCTTTGATTAGTCACTACATAGCCATTCGGCTAGAAACCTTGAAAAGCCGAAGAAATATTAGAAACTTAGAATCGACACATACCTATTGATTCCTTAAGAATTTCGGCACAGGTAGGTACCTCAGAATGATTTCGGCACACATACAGAAGACTAGATCTCGCGTTTTCGGCTTTTACGTAACTTCGGGAAAAAGAGGATGAATCCTTAAAGATTCGGCTATGAAAGGAAGAAATATGGGCAAGGAGAATTCGACTTAAGTGTTTGAAAAGAATGAGAAAAGAGTTGTCAGAGAATTCGGCCTAATAGAGGAAGAAAAGAAAGAAAAATTTCAGAGGAAGGAACAAGTGAAGATTTCGGCAGAGGAAAGAAAAAGATGAAGAGATCTTGTTAGCAGAATTTCGGCTTCTACAAAAGCCTATACTAAACCGATTCTTCCCCCCTTGTAGTTGAGTTTCGGCCAACTCTGTAACCTAAGAGATAACTCACATCCTTATCCCTTATCTCCTTAAAAATAGCCCTATTTCCTCTCCTCCTATTATCATCATTTAATAATCAAAATAAAAGAATTACTTCCCCTATTTTGTAGCTAGTGTGCCCTCCCCCCTTCCCTCCTAAGTGCCGAATTTTTAACCCAAAACTTGGGCCCTAAGTAGCCCTCACTTGGCCCAATCCTTCCCTTAATGACGCCACCTATATACTCCCCTTACAACACTTCCAAATTTTTGGGCCACAAGCCCACCTTGCAATATAAACAAAAATATCTATTCAATTAATTTTCTATAGCTCTTTATTAAAACCAACCCAGGTTTTAGCCTAAGCCTGAGCCCCCTTTTTGTACCTCAAGGTCTCAAATTAACATTTTAAGCGAGCACCACATAAAATGCACAAGCCCTTAAATTTAAGGTGTTACAAAGATATTTATGATTATTTATTTAGTATATAAGGAAGGAAAGATGAAGAATTCTCTTTATTTTTCCATACATGCACCCACGTTAGAAGAGAACAAAAGAAAGAAAGTTTTCTTTTCTTTACAATTTAGTCCTTCCACCAAAAAAATTCACCATTTTCACCTAGAAATCAAAAGAATTTCCATGGTTACCATTAGAGAGAAATAATAAGGAGACTTTGGGGAGCTATAATATCAAGTTAGATTCAAGAAATAGAAGCTAGAGAAGAGAGAAAATCAAGTTAAAGATTGAAATCAACATGATAAGGTAAGAACATCAAGATTTTAATATATTTTTAAGTTTGTTATTATTGAAAAAGCATGGAAATGATGTTATAGTAGAGTTTTCTTATATAAAGGTTTATGTTCTTGATATATTAGTGAAGGGAAATAAGAGAAAGTGATGGGAAATATTTTAGGAAAAGGGAATAAGGGTGTTATAAACTCAGTAATCAACATTTTGCACTAAAACAGTTTTGGACAGCAACAGTAGTCTAACTTTGAAAAATCACTAAAAATTGTGGAAATCGAATTATAGGTTGAATAAAATATTAAATTAAATTTTATTGAGTTTAGTTTTTCATAGAAGAAATGGTGTAAGCAATGAAATTGTAAATTATGAGATATAATGAATTTAGTGAGACAAGGTCAGAATGATTTCGGTTCCCCTGTTTTGACTTTGGAAAATCATTAAAAATTTTATAAAAATACTTGGGGATTTAAATTTGTCTATTTAAATTCTTAATGAGTCTATTTTCAATAGAAACAAGTGGGAACATCATCTGGATCTCGTACTAAGAGATAATTAATTTTTAGTAAAGAAAGGTTGCAGCTGTCAAACAGCAGAACAGGGATAAATTTGAAGATTTTTCTATACTTATTGGATAAATTATAAATTATTTATTTTTTATGGAAGAAATATATTTGAATCTAGTTTCAAAAACATCAAGCGGATCTTAATTTGGAATTCCGTAGCTCAAGATATAAATAATTTAGTGCCAATGACTCAAGTAGACAGCTTTGAATGAACATATAAGTCAATAGTGAAATTATATATATATTAAGAATGTGGAATGGAGAGGAGGAGGAGAAAAATATATATGAATATTTAGTTAGCATGGATTACATTAAAAATGGCTAATTTGCAAGTTTAGGCTCAGGGACTAAATTGAATAAAAGTAAAACTTTAGGGGCAATTTTATAAAAATGTCAAAAATAACCAAATTGCATGAAATGAATCGTTTTATTGTCTAAATTAATATATTGAAAGAAATTATTAATATCAAGTGGGTTTAGAGCTTTAATTTGTTGTATGATGATATTATAAAGTAATATTAATGTTAGTATCAAATTGTGAAAATAGTTAAAATATTAGGGTTTGGTATTAAATTTTTGTTTTATTAAGGGCTGTATGATAGCCTAGAATATTTGGATAAAGTGTAAATTGAGAAAAATTAGTTGATTTGATTAACTAGTTAAGAGACTAAATTGTAAAAGTTATAAAAATTGGGGTAATTGTGAAAATTTCAAAATTTATGGATTTAAGTGAAATTAGGGAGTTAAATTTAGTTTAAAGTAGAATTTGTATGAAAATATAAGATTAATTGTGAATAACTAAAGTTAGTCTTCGTTTAGGGACTAAATTGGAAATTAGGAAAAAGTTGAATAAAAAATGAAATATTCAACGTGAAATTGTGTTGTATTGATGATTTTTAATTGTTTAATTTTCGTAGCTAACGTGGTGCCAAAGACCTCCGTTAAGAAGGGAAAAAGATAAAGTTAACGAGAGGTAGCTCAGAAATTACGATTTATTTTTCTATAACCTGAATCTAGTTATTAATTGTTATAATTTATTTAATGTATATGGTAAGTGTTGAGGTGAGTAATTTATATTTGATAATTGATTGAAATGGATTGAATTGGTAGATATATATATATATATATATATATATATATATATATATTGATTGGAAATTAGAAGTGAATGTATTGAATTAAATGAGTTATTGTGATATTGAATTGAAAGTATGAGAAATTGTGATTGAAGTGAAATTGATATGAATATTGAGTGAAATTGAAATGTGAATGGTGAACAAATTGAAACTGAATGTGAACATTAAATAATGATTGTTTTGAAAGTGAATTGGAAACCCTATTAACTAGTCGGGCTGAGTCGGATATAGTTGGCATGCCATAGGATTGGAAGAGTACAGGGATTTATCGGCTTTGTCGATCAGGCACTATATGTTTCGTATTAGGCACCACGTGTGTCGTTTCAGGCACTTTATGTGTCGTATACTGCTTCTGATATATTGATCAGGTACTGAGTACCATTTTAGGCACAATGTGCCATACTGGTGTGTTTGGTTGGAATCTGTGTATCCGCCAAGATCCGGGTTTGTTAATAGGGTGAATAATCGAAATGAGTGCGTTGACTAAATTTGATTAATCGTATGGCTGAAAGTATGAGAAATGAAATTGATATATTGAATTGAAAATAAAATGTGATATGTGTTGTAAATACATGGGATACATGAGTTAAATACTCATGAATTAAATATGGAATGGATAGAGTCATTGTTAAACTGATTTGTGTTCATATTGTGAAAAGCCATCTGGGATAGCGAATGATAAAGATTGAATATGTTATAAATGAATGTATGTGAAATTGTGATTTATGAGATAATTGAGTGTTTATAATTTCTTTTCATGATCGTTGGCCCCAATGGTCAAATTTTTAAATAACCGTTGGAGGTGACCGTTGGGGCAAAAACATGGGCTAAAACATGCCCACGTAAGCGCGTTTTTGCCATACCAGCAAAAACGCCTCCATGTTAGCGCGTTTTTGCTGACATGACAAAAGCGCTCCCACGAGAAGGCCTTTTTTTCTGAAATTTTCCCTTAAAACGCTTCCACGTAGGCGTGTTTTGGGTTTTTTGGCCCATTCCTATAAATAATCTTTTAAATGGGCCATTTCTGTAAATAATGTTGGAAATGGGCCTTTTTTAGTAAAATACCCCTTTTCATCTGTCTCATATTTTTATTTCAAATATGTGCTTTAGGACAATATAAGTACAAATGTTAATTTTTTTTTTAATATGACAAACACAAATAATTGAATCTTTTTCATAAATAAATTGATTGAATGTTTTAAATTGCTATATTATATTTGGCAATCTCATTAATTATTACTATTAGTTTTATGTTTTTAAATTCCAAATTTTTATAAATATAGTGTATTTGATATGTATTTCATTATTCATGAACTATTTTTATATACATATTTAATTGTTAAAAATTCACTAAATAGAAATCTATTTACTGTAATATTCTTACTTTTCAATGCTTTTGAAAAGTTTTGTGAAAATGTGCTTTTGAAAAGTCTGGTTTAAAATTTAAGTGTTTAATATTGCTATAAAAAAGTGCTTTAATTTAATATTTAAGTGTTTAATATTGCTATCAAAAAGCGTTTTTAAGAAATAAAATATTCATTTTAGACATGATGTTATGAAGTAAAAATATACATTCAAATAATGTTCAAATTCGTTAATATTATAATATTTTAGAAAGAATATAAAAACTCATTGTTAATATTTTAATTTATAAAATATAAAGTTTAAATATTTGTACGTAATTAATATTAATTATTTGAAAAATATAATCTACATTTTAAATATTATCAAAATATAACTATTATAAATTTAAATATATAAAGTTATATATTTGAAATAAATTTCAATATGAAAATAATTATACAAAATACAAATATTACATAAAATATATTAGATATAAATAATGGTTAAAAATATCATTTTGGCTCTAAAAGTGCTTCTCCAAAAGCAAAAGCTAAAAAAACTGCTCTTGTTTTTCGATTTAAAGCACTTTTAATTTCAAAAGTTGTATGTTTCTCATTACTTATAGCTCCACAAGAATTATTACTTATAGCTCCACAAGAATTTTTGAAAAGCAATGAGAAACAAAGCCTTAATATTGCATAGTTATATAAATGTGCATGCAATTAATTTTATTAAGGTTCTATTGATTATGTGGTGTTTTATATTCTAATTATTATTGTTTTATACTAGTTTGTATAATGTCAAATCTTGCAAAACTTGAATTTGCGACTCTTGACAAATCAGACAACAACTATTTTTCATGAGTGTTAGATGTTGAAAATTCACTTAAATGCTAAAGCTCTTGGGAATACAACTATCCAAGGTACTAAGGCATCTAAAGAGGATAAAGCCCAAGCTATGATTTTCCTTCGTCATCATCTTCATGAAGGATTGAAAAATAAATATTTGACTATAAAAGATCCACTTGATTTGTGGAATAGTTTGAAATAAAGATAAGACCATCAAAAAAAGGTAATTATGCCAAAAGCTCGTTATGATTTGATGTACTTGAGGTTGTAAGATTATAAAACAAGTGAATACAATTCTGCAATATTTAAGATAAATTCTCAATAATAATTATGTGGAGAGAAAATAACTAGTGAGGACTTATTGGGCAAAACTTTCTCAACTTTTTACACATTTAATGTGTTCCTGCGGCAGCAATACCATGAAAAAGGTTTTAAGAAATACTCTGAATTAATCTCATGACTTTTGGTGCCTGAGCAAAATAGTGAGTTACCAATAAAAAAAATCATGGAAGTCGTCCTACTAGTTTTGCTCCATTCCAGAAGTGAATGCAACAATACACAAGAATTATAGAAATGAAAAACATTGCATTCGTGGTTGCGGTTGTGGTCATGGCCATAGACATGGTCAAGGATGCTATAATTATCGTTATCAAGGTGCTAACAATTATTATGACCACCAAAAGAAAAATAAAAGAGAAAAGAAAGAGAAGGATAATGGCCCTAAGCATTCCTTCAAAAGGTGTTGAAAATTTGAGTGGGTATTAGTCGTGTACCTATCGTACGCCTGAATATCTTATAAAGCTTTATCAAGCGTTCACCAAGAGATAGAGAAGAATGTTGAAATAAACTTGACTTATCAAAATGATAATTTAGAGGCTAATTTTGCTTACAACGATGATGGTTTTAAAAGCTTTGCTAATATTACCCATATTGATGTAGAGGATTTTTTTAGGTTAGAAATTAAGAATTTTAATATATATAAATAATATTTTACATTTCTTTAATGATTTTATAATTCTTATTATTCATGTCTGTGTGAATTTAGTATAGTTTTAGTATGTTTTATTATAACTTTTGAGTGTTTACAATATCTCTTATGATGTGTTTTGTTTTAATGAAGAATATGGATTTTTTGGTTGAAACCAAGATCAGCAATAAAGACACATGTCTTGCAGATAATATTACAACACATGCTATACTTAAAGATAGAAAATAATTTTCTTATTTAATTGCAAGCAATGAAAATGTCAACAGTATATTTGGTAGAGCAAAATCAAGGGACAATGTTTATCATAAATGTAGCACTATTTTCATCAAAGTCCTAGATAAATTTGTTAAGTTTCAAATATATACACTGAAATGGGTATCATATTGAAACTACAAGTAAGAAAAATATTGAGTATTTGCAAATTATAATAGTTATATCTAGAAAGAAATGTGTTTTAGAGAAATTACTTGACTTATCTTCAGGCTTGTACTATACCACTATTAGCACAACTGAAACACATGTTATAGTAGACCAAAAGTTTACTAAGTGAAATATATTTACTATTTGACATTACCGATTAGGCCATCTCGGATTATCAATGATGCAAAAAATAATCGAGAATTCACATGATCATCCACTAAATAGCCAGAAGATTCTTCAATTCAATGGATTCCCATGTGCTGCTTGTTCTCAAGGTAAATTAATTACTAGAGCATCACTGGTTAAGATTAGGATAGAATCTCCTAAATTCCTGGAATGTATTCAAGGTGGTATATGTGCGCTTATTCATCCACCATGTGGACCATTTAGATATTTTATAATTTTTATAGATTCATCTGCTAGATGGTCACATGGGTGTTTATTATCAAGTCACAACCTGACCTTTGTGAAATTACTTAAACAAATAATTAATTAATGTCACAATTTCTATATCATGTAATCAAGACAATTCGTCTTGATAGTGCTGGTGAGTTCACTTCTCAGGCTTTCTATGACAATTGTATGTCTACTGGAATAACAATTGAAAGTCCTATTGCTTATGTTCATGCACAAATGGTCTAGCTAAATCATTTATCAAATGTCTCTAGTTAAATATTAGACCATTAATTACGAGAACGAAGATTTTTTTTTAAACATGGGGATATTTTGTTTTACATGATGCAACACTTGCTCGCATTAGGCTAACAAGTTATCATAAATTCTCCCTATTGCAGTTGATTTTTGATCAGGAGCCAAATATTTATCATCTTAAACTTTTTGGATGTGTGGTATATCTTCCAATTACTTTACCACAATGCACAAAGTTAGGTTCTCAGAGGAGGTTTGGGATATATGTTGGGTATAAATCCCCTTATTTAATTAAATATTTTTAACCAGTGATAGGAAATCTATTTATCACACGGTGTGCCAATTGTCATTTTGATTAAACAATATTCCCAACTTTAGAGGGAGAAAGAAAACATATGGTAAAGGAAATTATATGGGGTGCATCATTATCACCTCATTTAGATCCTCGAACAAATCCATGTAAACTAAAAGTCAGAAGATAATACATTTGCAAAGTATTGCAAATCAACTGCCATATGCATTTACTGGCCTAAAAAGAGTTACTAAATATCATATACCGTGTGTCACACACGGCCTCGCACACGGCCCATCACACGGTTGTGTATCGCACACATCCTGGCACACAGCTGTGTGGCATCGACAGTGCCTAATTTTAGCTTTTGTCGTTCGCTGTTTTCTAGGTTTCTCATTACACACCTGGTCTAGATTCGATACGAGCGCTCTCACAGGATAACTAGAACCTAAAAGCACCGATTGGAACACTAAATCAGTAACAAAACATAGGACAAAATCCCCGATTTCCTTAACAAAAATACTACTCGAACCTCTACCAACAACACCCGGAAAGAAAAACAGTATACAGATTCACAGAAGTTCTCACCTTTGAACAAACAATGCTTCCCAAATCCTAACTCGCTGAAGAATTAAACACTTCTTGCACTTCTCCTAAACAAATCAACCAATTTCGATAATTAATTCAAACTCGCTTGGAACAAAACTAAATGCACAAAAAAGAGGTAATATGTCACTTACGATTCAGTCCAATTGCCCACTAATTAGCCACAAGAACTCACCCAATGATCAATGTAGAGCCTAATTTTGGCCCTGGCCCACTACTAATCAGAAACAAAAAAGAAAAAAACAAAGTCCAAATAAAAAATTCCAATTTACAAACTAAACCCAGCCCAACTAAAATAAGGCCTAGTAGCCCAAAACTAAAAATTTTTTCAAAAAAACCTAGGGTTTTTGAAACCCTAGGCGCCGTTGCCTCCACGTGCTTTGCCAGCGCGCCCACCGCCCGAGGTGGCACCCCTTTGCACCAAAATAGCCCAGCAGTTGCCTTCGTCGACTCTAAGAACCTGCAAAAATGGCAAAAAGAAGACAACCACAAGAAATAGCAGAAGCAGAAGAAACAGAGGCAAAATACAATATTGTTTATTCGGCTATATAGCCAGAACAATAAAAATGTCAAAGGGGGGATTTTTTGAAATAAAAAAACGAAAAAAAAAGAAACAGATTCGAAGTTGGAAAGGTTTTTTGCTCCGTTTTCCTATTTTTTTCACTTTCTGTTCATCTTCATTCTTTGCAAATCTATTTTAGTACAGAATAAAAACACAAAAAACAAACCAAAAACTAGAGGAAATTTTTTGTATATATTGCTATTTTATTTTTACCTTTTTATTTATTTATTTTTTAAAATCATTTTTACAATACATATATATATACACATATATACGCAAAAAATAGAGAGGGAAAAATTACCTTTATTTTTTGGACCTCGGCCGCAGTGCACGGCGGAGCCGATGACGGCGACCGGTGGTCGGCGCGGTGGTCTGGTGCCGGAAAGTTGGCCAGATTCTGGGCCATGTGAGAGGAAGGGAGAGAGTTTTGAGAATTTTTGGAACTTTGTTTTTTTTTTTAAACAGGTGTTAAAATGATTTTTTTTGTTGGAAATTTTGATTTTATAAAAGGCTAAAATGACGTCGTTTTGGTTTGGGTCTTTAAACCCCAAAACGACGCCGTTTCATGCTTAGCCCGTGCGCGACCCGACCTGCTTCCTCAGGATCCGCGTGTTTCTATTGAATGGGCTATTTACGTGCGCAATCCCCCCGCTTTTGCAACGCCTTGTAATTTAGTTCTTATTTGTTTTGTTTATTTTTTTTATTTTTAATTTTACCACATACTTTTATTTTCGTTGCATTTTGGCCCATATTGAAATGCTGCGCAAAGGGAATGGGAATAATTTCCCATATGGTCTCTATCATTTTGCGCGCGTTTTAAATAAGCCCTTCGAGTAGTTTTTTTTATTTTTTTTAATCTGTCCCTAAAATCTCTCTAAGTTACATTTTAATCCTTGTTTGTTTAATCTCCACCCCTTTTAGATTTATTTTCTATATGTTATTTTATTTATTATTTCTTTACTTTTATTTTTTATTTTTTATGTCTTACCTTGTTTATTCTTTTATTTGTTTATCTATCATTTTTTACTTATTTCATTTTACTACACGTGGTTATTTTATTGCATTGTTACCTTTAATATTATTATATTATTAATTTTGTATTATTATTACTATTATTATTATTATGTCTCTATTTTTATTTATTTACCTAAATTTTAAATATATTTCGTCTTACTATATATTATTATTATTTATTTACTCATTTTCTTTCATAATTTCTAACATTGGATTATTTGTTATTGTATATTACTATTATTATTATCTTATCTTATTTATTTATTATTATTATTGTATATATTATTATTACTATTATTATTATTATTATTATTATTACTCTTATTTATTTATTTTTACTATTATTATTTGTTTATTAATGTATTTTTATTATAATTTATTATTATTGTTATTATTATTACTATTTTATTATTATTTTATTATCTTTCAACTGTTGTACATAATATTTATTTATCTATTGATTTACAATTAGCTATTACTATTATTTTTATTTTATTTTATTTTATTTGTTTATTTATCTATTATTTTTAACATTTATCTATTATTTCATATAGATTGTTTGTTTTAGCTTTTATTTTATTGTGTTTTATTTTGGCCTTTATTATTGTTATTTATATTATTGCCCTCATTTTTATTCTATTATGCATATTGGCATTAAAATTCATTTTCCATTTTACTACGATCGTATCATATTTTATCCGATTTTTGAAATACGCAAATACTTCGCGTTCTAAGATTCGAAAGAAACCGTACCCTAACTTACTGGGTTTCGATTTTTCTCGTCGAGTCTAAAGAATCGATTATTTTTAAAGCATAAGTTAAATAAAAACCTATTCTCGAGAATTCAAAAACGTTGTGTCCTAACTCATTGGATGTGACGTTTTGTTATCTCGGGGTAAGGATTTCTAAAAACAAAGGCAATATTCTGTATTTGAAATTTTGGAAAATCGTGCCCTAACTTACTGGGTTTCGATTTTTTTTCGTTTGACCGAAATGACCGAATATCCTTTTTTGAGTTTAAATGCTCTAGTTTTAAAAGTCAAAAGACAAGCTTAGTTTCGAGGACTTGAAACGTCGTATCCTAGCTCACTGGACATGACATTTTACTTCTTCGAAATAAGCGGGTCTTAGTATCCAATTTAATTTATTCAAATTTTTCTTTAAGCAAAGAGGATCGTGTTTTAAAATCTTTTCAAATTTTCGACATTAAGACATTAATTAATCAATTGGGTACCAATTTTGGGCGTTACAAGGGTGCTAATCCTTCTTCATATGTAACCGACTCCCAAACCTATTTTCTGGATTTTCGTAGACCAAAAATCATCGTTTTAAGTAAATTTAAATTTTTATTAAAATGATTGAATTATGAGGTGACCCAATCACACCTCATCAAAAACAATTGGTGGCGACTCCCATTTTCGTTTTCATGTTCAAAATCAAAGTCGATCCCCTTTTACAAAAAAACGGCTTCGACAGCTTGGCGACTCAACTAGGGACCCAAATAAGAAAGTCAAGCCACGAGTTGATTACTTTTTGTCTTGTTGTCGAAAAATTAAAAATCTGATTTGAAAAATTACGTTCCTATTATTGCATTTGTTCGTATTGTTTCATATGATTGCTGTGGTTTGAGACTCGTATAATATTTTCGCATCATGTTGCATAATGACCGTTCGGTCCTACCTCTTTTAAGTAGGAGTGAGAAGCTACTCCTTCGTGAGGTTTTCACCTCCGTGCAGGATAGTGGATCGCTTTCGGGATACATCTGTGCCTATGCCTTCGTGAGATTTTCATCTCCGTACAGCCATAGGGAAATGTATTCCCCTGAACTGAACTTGGTCCGTATGAGCCTATAATGGGTGAGGATCGAGGAATCTACTGGTTCGGGTACCTTAACTTTAGAACCGAACCCCAAATAGCGAGCCTTAAGACCCCACCCTAGGTAGAACCACTCCAAACCCCTAGCGATTATCCAAGTAAGTGTTATATTTGTTATTTATGTTCTTATACTGACATATTTTCTTTTGTTCTGGTTATGATTGCATTGCATTTTCATCATAGAAAAGAGGTGTTGATTCACGTTCAGTTGCTAAATAGAGAGCTTGTCATGGAAAATGGATTTTTTGATAAAGTAGAGGATAATGCGACCTTCCGAATATGGTCCGAGTAAACACAACGAGAGAAGGGTGAGAGTCCGCGGAGGAGTACGCAGCTTTGCTTCAGGATTCAAGCTAACAAAGATTATTCGGGAGCCGTCAACGTCCCGAATTACTTAAAGAAGCTAACGAGCATCGCGGGGATAAGTGAGCAATGGGCCGCAGTCTGGATCGAGCAGAAAGGAGATAATAGAGGCATCTTGGAAAATCTGCAATATTTGACCATAACATCCGAATATGAAGAAACAGATCGGTATCTTCGCTTGGAATATGAGGGCAAGGCCGCATATGTAATCCGTTTTATGTAAAGAAATTTGTTTTCTAGAAAAGTTGTTCTAATGGAATTGAATCCAGAATCAATGCCTCTCTTTTTTTTTTGCATTCATCCCATGCATTTGCATTGCATTTCATCACATGCATTAGATTTTCACAAAAGGACCCTAATTAGGTAAAATTATTTTAGCTAACTTGGGAACCGACAAAAGCCTACTGAACTGAGCATCGTTACGGTACTCACGCAAGAACAAAAGCCATGGACCGAAGGTTGGAAAGAACAGAGCAAATGCAAATACAGATGCAGGAGCAATTGACCAAAATTCAACAAGAGATGCGAGAACAAATGCTAGAATTCCAAAGGAATCTGATAGGCCAGTTAACCTAGTTACTAGCCGGAGGACTTGAAAAAAGGAGTGGCCCAGTGATCAACAGTGGGGATAATAATAAAGACCTCATCTATTCCCCAGGTTTTTCCCCAATAAGTGTCTCGACCCAACCAGACACACATTCGCATGGGGTACCCATCATTATCGGACCCCAATGTCAGACTGATACCTCGGCCCTGTTGAACTTCCCGATGGGTTCAGGTTTTAACCCGGAGGATGATCGAGCCAAACCGGTTGTTCTGGCAGAAACAAAGAAAATGGGAGAGTGGACTTTAAAGGCCCCGAAGAAGAAGGAAAAGGAAGCGAATAGTACGAGTAGGTATAACAAGGGCCATTCGGAGCTGATTACAGTAAGCCAGCCAAGGACGGTAACTATTAGCCATCAGGTCTCCCCAAGGCAAGAACCCAATCCAAGGCCGAACTCAGAAAAACCCCAGTTCTCACCCATCCCAATTACGTATAGGGAGTTGTACCAAATTTTGTTTGACGCACATGTTGTATCCCGTTTTTATGTTGAACCAATACGGCCCCAATACCCCATATGGTACGACGAAAATGCCCAATGCGAATACCATGGGGGAATCACAGGGCATTCGATCGAGAACTGCATCGCTTTTAAAAAGATAATCGAAAGACTCATCAAATTGGTTTTCGTAAAATTCGATGATCCCTCTAGTGTAGAAAATCCGTTACCCAACCTTTTTGTTAAAGGGCTAAGTATTGTGAGTTCCATGATAGATAGGGGCATGAGATACAAGAATGCATCGAGCTCAGGGCCCTAGTGCAAGGCCTGATGGATAATAAATTGAAGAGATCAAAGACACGGTGGGAATGTTGGGGAATCTAAACATTAACGACATATTCGAAGAGGGAACCGAGGAATAGACTTTTCCAAGCTTCTGCCTTTACGTACTTGGGGTGTTTTGAACAATGGGACTGTGGAAGAGATTTTTGTATCTTTAGAGCTAATTTAGAGCAATATTCAGAACACGCTTGTTGCTTTAAGCCTAGAGGCAATAAGAATCCTTTTGTGAAATAGGCTTGTGTTCAAAATCTTTATTTCAATAAAATGTATCTTTTTGAGTAAATATTCTTTTATTCTCTATATATTCTTTGGTTCTTTGGACTCTCTTTCAAATATGCTTTTATTCTTCATTCATGATTATACCATATAAATAATCATCCTTAGAATCATTTATTCTTTAGAATCTACTTTCGTACCTACAACAGATCCCCAGATATCAATGATGTGAGTGACACTGTCATTGACTCAGAGTCTCCTTTTTGGTGAGATATGTGTTTAGGGGGATCTCAAGACTTTGAAGATGACAAAGATTGTAACTTATCTGCTGATTTGTTAAGAATAGTAGAACAAGATGAAAAATAGATCCTACTTTGCAAAGGGTCAGTGGGCATTGCAAGCCTAGGAAAGAGGTGAATATCAAAGCCTAGCTCACCACAAAGACAAAGCAAGACATCATTGAGTTAGTCCCAATTTAAGGATGTTTTCGCGTGATATGCCTAGGCTACTAAGATGTATGGATGCGGTTAAAGCTAAGGAAATCTTAGAAAAGGTCCATAAGGGTGTCTAAAGAATACATGCTAATGGTTTTACAATGGCCAGGCAAATCATGAGGTTCGGGTACTGCTGGTCTACCATGGAATGGGATCGCATCAGTTATGCCGTAAATGCCAAATTTATCAAGACAAGATTCAAGTGCCTCCTCCATTTCTTCATAGACTTTCTCTATGTGGGGCATGGACGTTATTGGGCCGATCTCATGAAAAGCTTCTAACAGATATCGTCATCTTTGTGGTCGTCAATTACTTCACTAAATGGGTGAAAGTCACTTCATATGCCAATGTTACAAAGTCGACGGTCATTAAATGCAGCAAAAAAAAATTATGTGCTGGCAAAAAATACCAGAAAAGATCATATATAATAAAAGCATGATATCAAAAGTTTGCAGTCTGTTCAAGATCAAAGACCAAATAACCCAAAGATGAACGGTGTAAAAAAATTAAAAAAAGAAAAAATCATGGGAAAAATGACCGAGACTTGTAAATATTGGCATAAGAAGTCACCATTTACCCTCTATGCTCATCGAACATTGGCCAAGACCTTCATCGGGGCAGCACCTTTCACATTATGAAATAGAAGTGGTTTGCCCATTGAAATCAAGATTCCTCCTCTCCAAATTTCGATTGAGTCAAGAATTGGATAAAGCATAATGGATCCAGTGAACTTAATTGAAGAAAAGAGGTTGAAAGTTACCCGTCATGGTCAAACGTACCAAAAACGAATGATGCGAGCTTACGATAGAAATGTTCATCCTAGAGAATTCCAAGAGGGGGACCTGGTGTTGAAAAAGATCATTTCTATACAAAAGGACTTTAGAGAAAAGTGAATGCTAAACTAGGAAGGACCTTATGTAGTAAAGAAGGCCTTTTCTGGAGGATCATTGATTCTAGCCGAAATGGATGGTAAAAACTTGCCCAATCCTGTGAATTCAGATTCCATCAAGAAGTATTTCACCTAGAAAGTGAAAGGTAAAGGCGAAAATCCACAAAGGGCGCTTTGAGACTTTCAAAAAAAAAAAAGGAGAGGCTAAGGCGAAAACCCGTAAAGGGTCCTTTACGACCAAAGGGGTTTTGAATTGAAAACCCGTAAAGGGCAATTCTAATAAAAGTGGGGCATACAGTAGTCTTGTTATTCCTGAATTAACAATGAAGAAGTATGCTATGTCTTGTGGCATCGACAAAGTACTCTAGATCCCCTAAACACAGATTGAGCTCAAAATGGTCTTTAAGAAGTTGGTACAAAGAAGCTCAAGTTGCGATATCTGGGGCACCTAGCTTTCTATTTTACCCATTTTGAATTTGCTATCTTTGATTACCTTATTCTTTTCAAGATACATCCCTATAATTTTCCTTCTTAATTACATTTGCTATCCTTGATTAACTTACTTGCTTCGAGCTATACTCCTAATTAATTTCCTTCCGGTTCATTATTATGATCTTTTTCAAGCATTTTGCATTGAAATAATGATTAGTGGAATAATAATACTTTCATAAAAGGAGTTTCGCATATTACTTTGGAAGCTTCTAAATAATACAAGAACCTAAAACAGGACTATTGTTTAGAACTCACCAAGCCTAAGGTTTGGAAATATTGGAGAAAGATGATTATCTCTTTGGACTTTTTATTGGTTGAACAAAAAGACAAGACAATTCGTCGATGATACAAACTCGACAAATAACGAGCAATGTCAACCCAAGTGTACAAGGGGATCATTCTCGGGAAAAGAAAAATGATACTCTGCATTCATGCAACTATCAGGCATATACATCTGGTCATTACACCCAGCGAATGGTGTAACAGGTCAAATTGATTGAAGATAATACAAATCCTAGACTTCAGAGTTGCAGCAGGATGGATGGAAGAAACCAAATGTTATTCTCCTGAAGTTGCAGTGGGAGGTACAAACTTTATGTTCCAGAAGGTAAAGTCGAAGGGACTCTGAAATTACAGCGGGGCAAGCTTGCTGAGTAGAATATAATTGTTTCTTTGGGTTTTCTGTCAAGAATACCAGCCGAACAAGATGACAGCATAATACGTCAGTGATAATGCCTTAATGAACAACGAACGATTACACCTTAAGCATTTGAAAAAGGATCATTCTCATTTATGCATTCATCATTCATAACACATCTAGTTAGTAGCATTTGATTCATTTTGATCCTAACATCCTAATCATTTGGCATAAGCATAGATACATGAAACTGATTCTACAGATCATGTCCCTAGAGGATGGTGTAGTAACATCAGTGAATTCGTAGATCTTATCTCAATGAGGTAGCAATGGAGTAGATCGAAGACGGCGAATCTTATCTCCATGAGGTAGCAATGGAATAGATTTAAGCCACCAGCCTTATCTCCCTAAAGCGGCAGTGGAGCAGACTGAAGATTGTAGATCTTATCTCCATGAAGTAGTAATAGAGTAAATCGAATACGGTGAATCTTATCTCCATGAGGTAGTAATGGAGCAGATTTAAGCCACTAGCCTTATCTCCTTGAAGCTGCAGTGGAGCAGACTGAAGGTTGTAGATCTTATCTCCATGAGGTAGCAATGGAGCAGATCGAAGACGGCGAATCTTATCTCTATGAGGCAGAAATAGAGCAAATTTAAGCCACCAGCCTTATCTCCCTGAAGCGACAGTGGAGCAGACTGAAGATTGTAGATCTTATCTCCATGAGGTAAAAATTGAATAGATCGAAGACTGAAAATCTTATCTCCATGAGGTAGCAATAGAACAGATTTAAACCACCAACCTTATCTCCCTGAAGCGACAATGGAGTAGACTGAAGATTGTAGATCTTATCTCCATGAGATAGCAATGGAGCAGATCAAAGGCAACGAATCTTATCTCCATGAGGTAGCAATGGAATAGATTTAAGCCACCAGCCTTATCTCCCTGAAGCGGCAGTGGAGCAGATTGAAGATTGTAGATCTTATCTCCACGAATTAGTAATGGAGTAGATCGAAGACGGCGAATCTTATCTCTATGAGGTAGCAATGGAACAGACTGAAGCCATCAGCCTTATCTCCCTGAAGTTGTGTAACACCCCAAACCCGGCCCAAACGCTACAACCAGATCTGGTATGTCACTAAGAAAAATTTTGTCAAACATGTCGTTTTTTTCGGAAAAGCCCAAATATAATTTATATAAAACATGCCTTTGTAAATAAAACCCAACTTAAATTACATGTCTTTGTTTAAGTAAAATAAATGTTTCCAATAACTAAAAAAAAACAAAAAAAAAAATTTAAACCCATAAAAAGGAATAAAACTAGTGGCCCATGGCCTTATTACATCGAAGCTTAAGATCCACTAATCAAAATACAATATAAAATAATTAAATTGAGTCTTTTTGCCAAATCCACATATTCTTCTGCATGGCCACCTTGCGTTCCTCTCCAGCCCGGTCCAAATCACTAGGTATCACCTGAAATGTTAATTAAAAGGGTGAGTCGCGAGACTCAGTGTGCAACCCTCATGCACTACTAGAGTTTGGGCCTTAAGCCCATTAAACAAAATAAACAGTGTAATAATTATAATAAAAATTAATAACAAATAATATGCAAGGCCCAACCCGTTTGCCTAGGTTTCCATCCGCTACAGGCCCCCGTACCAACCGTTCACACCATTGGGGATTTCTACAATCGACCCACACCCCTACACACCATGATGGCAGTCATGCTGCTCATCCATATATGATGGCCGAAGCCCGTATAACATATAATGGCCGAAGCCCGTATAACAGTTCACGGCATTAGCCGCTACATCAGATCACGGTAAAACCGCTACACATATAACGTATAACTTCCTCCTTTCATCAACCCAACCCATGCAATCACATACAAGCATTTTTCTTATAACATATAAACAGATTATTTACTAACCTGGTGAACCGCTTTTACCCTTCTTGGGCTTTCATCGATAAACCGAGATGTCGGTAATTATCAAAACATATAAATCTTATGATCATGCATTTTATGATTAGATCTAGATGGTGGGGAAGTATTACACACCTGATTAATGTAGATACCCTTGCTAAACCGATCTACGCTTTGCTTCAAAAAGCCGGAAAGATGTGAAAATAGGCCTCTCCTATATTCGGCCATAGTTAGTATTCTACCCGATTATATATATATGAATAAACAAATCCTCTTACCTTGAAATCCCGAATGTAACACGATTTTATAACTTAGAGATCTATGAGTTTCGGCTTCTAGGAAAAATCCCAGAAAAATGATCTATCGCGCTTTCGGCTTTTGAAAGAACTAAAAATTGAAAAGATGGCTAAGGGAGATTCGGCCAATGAATATTAAGGAGAAGAATAGGTGTAGTTTCGGCTTTGGAATCAAAGTGAAGATGAGGGAATAGGCTTAGAGATTTCGGCTTTTGCAGAGAATGAAGAAGAAGATGGAACTTTAGGAGTTTTCGGCTTTTACTCAGAGAAGAAGAGAAAAGAATGAGAGAAAAACCCCAAATGCCGAAATTGAAGAGATATTCCCCCTATTTATAGAAATTTCGGCACTTACCTAACCTTGCAGATAAATCCTATCTTTTCTCCTTTATCTTAATCTACTAGCTCATCTAAAAGAGACTTAATTATCTCTAACTCCTCCCTCTTTTATCAGCATATTATCCACATATTTTAAACATTAAAATCCCTAAATTTTACCCTTTATCTGCTTATTACCCTCCTAAAATAAATTCCTAAATAATAGCCTTTATCTGCTTATTATCCACATATTTTAAATATTAAAACCCCTAAATTTTAGCCTTGTTGCCATCCACTCCACCTAATCCTAATGCCCAAAATTTAGCTAACTTAAATTAAAAGAATTGGGCTCCATGAAACTTAAATTTGGGCCCCTTACTCCCTTGTGTGGCGTCACCTCCTAAGATTGGGCCACAAGCCCACTTTAGTATTTTAAACATAGATACTACCTTTTAAACCCCTATAATGCCCAAACAGAAAATTTTAATCAAGGCCTCTACCTAAGCCTGAGCCCAATTTGGACCCCTAACACTTAAATTAACACATGAAACATATCCTACCTATTAAACGCATAGGCCCAAAAATTCAGGATGTTACAAGTTGCAGTGGAGCAGGTTGAAATTACCAATTCTTACCTCTTTGGAGTTCCAGTGGAGTAGATCGAAGCTACAAATCTCTTCTCCCTGAAATTACATTCGAGCAGATTGAAGCCAGCAAACCTTATCTCCCTAAAGTTGCAGTGGAGTAGGTTGAAATTAACAATTTTTATCCCGTTGAAGTTCCAGCGGAGTAGATCGAAGTTACAAATCTCTTCTCCCTGAAATTACATTTGAGCAGATCGACGCATTAATTCCTATACTTCTGAAGTTGCAGTGGGTTAGAGCGAGGCTACTTGAAGAAAAGAAAAGAAGCGCCGAGACTCAGCAAGACCGAGCAAAATTGGTCCTTTTAAAAGTCTTTGCTCCATTCTCGTTACACGACAACGAGCAAAGAGGAGCAGCTGTAGAGCCCAATTTTGGCCCGGGCCCACTACTAATCAGCAACAAAAAAGGAAAAAACAAAGTCCAAATAAAAAAGTCCAATTTACAAACTAAACCTAGCCCAACTAAAACAAGGCCCAGTGGCCCAAAACTAAAAATTTTTTCAAAAAAAACCTAGGGTTTCTGAAACCCTAGGCACCGCTGCCTCCACGTGCTTTGTCAGCGCGCCCATAGCCTGAGGTGGCACCCCTTTGCACCAAAATAGCCCAGCAGTTGCCTTCGTCAACTCCAAGAACCTGCAAAAATGGAAAAAAGAAGACAACCACAAGAAACAACAGACAGAGGAAAATATAATATTGTTTATTCGGCTATATAGCCAGAACAACAAAAATGTAAAAGGGGGGATTTTTTGAAATAAAAAATGAAAAAAAAAACATATTCGAAGTTGGAAAGGTTTTTTGCTCTGTTTTCCTATTTTTTCACTTTCTGTTCATCTTCATTCTTCGCAAATCTATTTTAGTACAGAATAAAAACACAAAAAACAAATCAAAAACTAGAGGAAGTTTTTTGTATATATTGCTGTTTTTAAATCCTTTTTACAATACATACATACATATATATATATACACACATATACGCAAAAAAAAGAGAGGGGAAAATTACCTTTTTTTTACCTCGACTGCCGTGCACGGCGGAGCCGACAACGGCGACCTGTGGCTGGCGCGGTGGTCCGATGTCAGAAAGTTGGCCGGATTCTGGGCCATGTGAGAGGAAGGGAGAGAGTTTTGAGAATTTTTGGAAGTTTTTTTTTGAAACAGGTGTTAAAATGATTTTTTTGTTGGAAATTTTGATTTTATAAAGGGCTAAAACGACGTCGTTTTGGCTTGGGTCTTTAAACCCCAAAATGGTGCCGTTTCATGCTTAGCCCATGCGCGACCCGACTCGCTTCTTCAGAATCCGCGTGTTTCTATTGAATGGGCTATTTACGCGCGCAATCCCCCCGCTTTTGCAGCGCCTTGCAATTTAGTTCTTATTTGTTTTGTTTATTTTTAATTTTACCACATACTTTTATTTTCGTTGCATTCTAGCCCATATTAAAACGCTGCACAAAGGGAATGGGAATAATTTCCCATATGGTCCCTATCCTTTTGCGCGCGTTTTAAATAAGCCCTTCGAGTAGTTTTTTTATTTTTTTAATCTGTCCCTAAAATCTCTCTAAGTTACATTTTAATCCTTGGCTGTTTAATCTCCACCCCTTTTAGATTTATTTTCTATATGCTATTTTATTTATTATTTCTTTACTTTTATTTATTATTTTTTACGTATTACCTTGTTTATTCTTTTATTTGTTTATCTATCATTTTTACTTATTTCATTTTACTACACATGGTTATTTTATTGCATTGTTACCTTTAATATTATTATATTATTAATTTTTTATTATTATTACTATTATTATTATGTCTCTATTTTTATTTATTTACCTAAATTTTAAATATATTTCGTCTTACTATATATTATTATTATTATTATTATTATTATTATTATTATTATTATTATTATTATTATTATATTTATTTACTCCTTTTCTTTCCTAATTTCTAACATTAGATTATTTGTTATTATATATTACTATTATTATTATCTTATTAATTAATTATTATTATTATTTTATATATTATTATTATTACTACTACTTTTATTTATTTATTTTTACTATTATTATTTGTTTATTGATGTATTTTTATTATAATTTATTATTATTGTTATTATTATTATTATTTTATTATTATTTTATTATCTTTCAACTGTTGTACATAGTATTTATTTATCTATTGATTTACAATTAGCTATTACTATTATTTTTATTTTATTTTATTTTCTTTGTTTATTTATCTATTATTTTTAACATTTATCTATTATTTTATATAGATTGTTTGTTTTAGCTTTTATTTTATTGTGTTTTATTTTGACCTTTATTATTGTTATTTATATTATTGCCCTTATTTTTATTCTATTATGCATATTGGCATTAAAATTCATTTATCATTTTACTACGATCGTATCATATTTTATCCAAGTTTTGAAATAATCAAATACTTCGCTTTCTAATATTCGAAAGAAACCGTACTCTAACTTACAGGGTTTCGATTTTTCTCGTCGAGTCTAAAGAATCGATTATTTTTAAAGCATAAGTTAAATAAAAACCTATTCTCGGGAATTAAAAAACGTTGTGTCCTAACTCATTGGATGTGACGTTTTGTTATCTCGGGGTAAGGATTTCTAAAAACAAAGGCAATATTCTGTATTTGGAATTTTGGGAAATCGTGCCCTAACTTATTGGGTTTCGATTTTTTTTTTCGTTTGACCCAAATGATCGAATATCCTTTTTTGAGTTTAAATGCTCTAGTTTTAAAAGTCAAAAGATAAGCTTAGTTTTGAGGACTTGAAACGTCGTATCCTAGCTCACTGGACATGACATTTTACTTCTTTGAAATAAGCGGGTCTCAGTATCCAATTTAATTTATTCAAAATTTTCTTTAAGCAAATAGTATCGTGTTTTAAAATCTTTTCAAATTTTCGACATTAAGGCATTAATTAATCAATTGGGTATCAATTTTGGGCGTCCCGAGGGTGCTAACCTTCTTCGTATGTAACTGACTCCCGAACCTATTTTCTGGATTTTCGTAGACCAAAAATCATCGTTTTAAGTAAATTTAAATTTTTATTAAAATGATTGAATTACGAGGTGACCCGATCACACATCATCAAAAACGATTAGTAGCGACTCCCATTTTCGTTTACATGTTCAAAATCAAAATCGATCACCTTTTACAAAAAAATGATTTCGACAATCAAAAACAAAGAAAATGGCAAGAATTGCTGTTTGAACCAAAAAGAAAGAAAAGAAGGTGTGTGGAAGTTGAGAGAATAGGGAACAAAAAGAAAAAGAACGTGACTTGTGAGGAGGAAATTTTAGGGAAAAGGAAAGAAAATTAAAAATAAAAACAAAATAACTACTAATTATTTATTAATTAATTATTTAAAAAAACAATAAAATAGGACAAAACAAAATAAAATCCCACAACTAACGACTTTCTAAGAGTTTAAAACCCACACCAACTTTACAGTCTTAACAGCAGAATTGAAAACAAACAAAATAAAATCACCTATTTTGACACCTATATTGACACCTCAACCATTAAAACAAGTGCTCATTTACGATGAAATTTGTAAAAAAAAAAAAAAAACAATTTTAATAAGTCAAGGCGTTAGAAGAATCCTATTTTATCGTATTCTGAGGCCACTTATATACTATTTTTGAAAGGTGAAAATATTCTATTACATAAATCGAAGCAAGGTTACAGCACCAAAAGCAGTAGAACTGCAAAAACATCGAACCGGCTAAGAAAAGTCCTATTCAAAGGAGGAAGCTAGAATTAGCATAGCATGATTAAGTGAGAGAGTGAGCTGGAATTTGTATAACACGGCTATTTTATCTATCTAAAGTTAAAAAAATTTAATATTTATAAAAATGAGTTTAATTCAAAAATATTCATCCAAGTGATCATAAATGAAAAGTAAATTTGGGTTATAGAAATTCAATGGACACCACCCTATTGTATTTTGATCCAATGATTGCTTGATGATTATGTTAGGGTTTAAAAAATTTTTATTTTTTATTTTGAGACATCAATAGCCGGCATCAGGGGTATTTTTTTTACATTGTATCATTTTAGTATACTCAAATACTAGTATTTGAAAAAAAAATTTTGAGTTCTAACCATCTAATGGCCAGCACCAAGTACAATATAAAAAAAAAATTGGTTTTGGCCAATAGATGTCCGGCACCAACACCAAAAATAATTTTTTTGTTTTGGTTTTGGCCTATAGATGGCCAGTACCACCTTTTTTGGGTTCCGAAATTTTTTGTTTGGTTTTGGGACACTAATGGTCGGCACCAACTTTATCAGATTTTAATTTTTTTTTCGGTTTTGAGACACTGATGGTTGGCACCAACTTTATTAGATTTTAAAAAAATACATTTTTTTTTTGTTTTGGGACACTAATGGCTGACACCAACTTTCTCAAATTTATTTATTTATTTTTGGTTCTGGGACACTGATGGCTGACACCAACTTTATCAGATATATATATATATATATATATATATATATATATATATAGATATATATATAGATATATAGATGTTTTGTCTTCCATTTGAGTTTTTTGTTTTTTTTTTATTTATTAATTGAAAATCGAAATTAAAAATATCAGTTTTTTCTTTGTTGAGAATGAAGCAAAAATTTTTGAAGATGAGTTCCTAGATTTTTTTTATGTTCATTTCGATGGAGAAATGATGAATACAATTGAAGAAGGTTGTGTCTTTTTAAGTCAGAAAAAAATTGGAATGAGATCCAACAAGCGTGTTTCGCTAGCGGATTTAAAACGAAAGATCAAAACAAAGATAGCTACCTATTGCGGGAAGCAAATGCTGAGACTGTTTTACAAATTTCCAGTTTCAGCAGATCCGCTCAAGTTCTCAAAAATGGAGTTTAAAGATGATGATGATCTAGGATAGCAATTTACTGCCCCCTTGAGATGTATAATCCCAGCCTAGTTGAGTTGTTCGCGGAGATAGCTGAATATGATCCCATTCAAGTTGTAATTCCAGCAAGCCAGCGTTCTGGAATTGATTTTGATTTTAACTTCTACTGGGAAGATCAGTCAGGTTGTGGATGGCCAATGCCAACTCCCAAAAATCTAAACACCCGTGGATGTTCGTATAACATCCCAAACTCGTGTACTTGTCTAGAGATGCATCAATAGGTGTTGGCCACCATAGAAGATGGTGATGAAGGGTTCAATAATGAAGATCAGTCCCACCATGATCCTAACGATGATTTCAATGACCCCGATTTGGATAACTGTAACAGCCCATTTTCAGTGAAATCGAAACAATGGCTTCGGGACCATAAATCTGAGTCCAGAAGAAAAAATATTTTAATATTATTTCATGGTCTGATTATGATAGAAATATCGTATGAAAATTTCGTAAAGAAATTTTACCGGTTACATGTCTAATTTGAAGTAAATGACCAAATTGCATAAAGTGCAAAAGTTGAATTCTAGTAGCTAAAGGGATCAAATAGCTATGGAATTCAAAATTTGAGGTCCTTATATGGAAAATAGACCATTTAGAAGAGTTAGTAGATAAGGATGATTAGTCATCATGGGAAATTAAGAAAAGTAAAAGGATTAAATTGGAAAGGTGATAAAATAAAGATGATAAATTAATTAAATAATAAAATATCATCATTTCATCATCTTTCCTAAAAAAATACATGGAAACCCTAGTTATAAAGCTTGAAGATGGAAAAGCTTATATTGCTTAATTAGGTGAGTATTCTTGTCCCATTTTTAATGATTTTTATGTTTCCGAGATCGTAATAGCTTAATCTAGTTATCTCAGGGATTAATTTGTAAAACTATTGAAGTACTAGGGTTTTTCCATTGATGAATATAGTTGAATTATGAAGTTTTATGGTATAAAATCAAAGGTTGTTAATAGATAAACAACTTTTGTAAAGTAACTTTTGATAAAATTGTGATTTAGGGACTAAATTGAAAATATAGAAAATACATGGAAAATTTTGAATTTGTGAAATACATGGGCTGCTATTGTTACAAGTAAAAATTGGCCAGGCTTAGAAAATGATTGAATTGCATGAATTGCATTTTCCGAGCCTAGGGATGAAATTGTAATTAATTAAAAGTATAGGGGCAAAATGATAATTTTACCAAAGATGTGAATTGGACTGAATTGAACATAAATTGATGTTAAATTTATTCGTATAGATCTGGATAGATCAAATATGGAGTTAGATCATGGAAAAGAGAAAGTAACAGATTAGTAGCTTTTGTGTACACGAACATTGTCGAGGTAAGTTCGTGTAACTAAATTGTACATTTATATGCTTTAAATTGAATATTATTGTGTGTGATTTGTACAATTTCTATGTATAAATTGTCGAAATCATTTTTATGTTTTGGTTAAAAACGGGGATCGACTTTAAAACGAAAATGGAGTCGCCACCAATCCCTTTTTACTTAGGTGTGAATGGATCACCTTGTAAAACGTTTTTATTTTAAAACATTTGATTTTGGTCTACGAAAAACGAGAAAACAGGTTCGGGAGTCAGTTACGTACGAGGAAGGGTTAGCACCATCATAACGCCCAAAAATTGGTACCTAATCGATAAAATCATGTGCAAATGTTTGAAATTTAAAAGTATTTAAAAATATAATTTCTTAAAAACTTCGAGAAATTTGAGTTAAAATTTGAGATTTCTTTGTTCCGAAGGAATATAAACATCACATCCAGCACGTTAGGACACGATATTTTAGAACCTTCGTAATCAAAATCATCTCATGATTTACAAAACTTGTTAAAAGGATATTTAGTTATTTAGCCGAATGGAAAATCGCAACCCAGCACGTTAGGGAACTATTTCTCGAATTTCTAAAATAAAAAAAAAAACATTGCCTTATTTTCTAAAAGTCTTATCTTGAGATAACATAACGTCATGTCTAGTGAGTTAGGGCACAAAGTTTTGAATTCCCAAGAATAAGTTTTTGATTTGAAATGTGTAAGTTTCAGTTTTAAAAGAGAAGGGATATCTAATACCTTAAGTTCCACGAGAAAAATCGAAACCCAGTAAGTTAGGGCACAATTCTTCTCGAAGTCCCCAAACATTAAATATCACCCTATATTTTAAAATTATTTGAATAAAATGCTTTAATTCAAAAGGTATTTTTATAAAATAAATAAAAAAATAGTTTGAGTAAGACATTATAATATACATATCAATTCAACCTAACTACAAATTATATTAACAATAAATAATCAATGAATAATATAACATGAATAAATAAATAAAGAATTAAGCATTGAATGTATAGTATAATATGACAATTTCTAAAACTATATAACATATATAAACAATATTTTAAATAAATAATAAAGAAGTATATAAAAAGAAAAATTTATAACGAATACATAATTTAATAATTTAATATATATATAATAATTAGTAAATAATATGTATAATAATTTTAAATAAAAACATATATACATAATATATTAATCATAAAAATTATATATGTAATAAATAATATAAATAAAATAGGTTATATATTATAATAGACTTTATACAAAACAAAATTTTAAGACTAATATATAATATAATAAATAATATATAAATATTAAAATAATATATAAATTATTAAATCAAGTAAATTAATATATAATGATAATTAAATATATATATATATATATATATATATATAAAGATAATACATAATATATATGGATTTCGTACTATTAATAAATTAATAAATATATGGAAATAATATATAATATTTAATATAAATAAAATAATTAAATATAATATAAAATAAAAGGATAAATAAAAAAAACAAAGAAACAGGGGTTAAATAACAATTAAAACAGATATAAAAGGGCTGAATTAAAATGCTGTTAAATCACAGGGGTTAAAATGGAAATTAAGCCAAATTTGAAAACTACGACGTTTTGATCTTAACCATAAAAGAGTCAGAGGGACTAAATTGGAAAATAATTAAACTTTTAGGGCCAAATTAAAATAAAAAATTGGATTAAAGAAATTGAAGATGCGGAAGGACCTAAGGGATAAATTCCCCATTTCCTGAAAACACGTGGATCCCAGAGTAAGGGTCGGGTCCTCTCCCTCTGTTTGTGTATATCCTCTTCGTATATGTCCTCTCCCTCTGATTTACAGGATAATCAGCTTTTATAGCCTTGAAAAATGAAAATAAAAAAGGAAAACCATATTGTTACTATTCTTGCTACTGCCTTCTTTCCTTTCTTTTGCAGGTGGACGAGGATTCTGGAGTCGAGAGACCTCCGCACGTTGATGACGGCGTGTCTGGGTGCGTGGATTGCGGCGCGACTAGGTGTGAGGCTTGCGGCGCAAAAGGAGCTGGGGCGCGAGGCTGCGCCTAGGGTTTCAAAAACCCTAGGCCACTGCTGATTCTGTTTATTGTTTGGGCCCTTTTGGGCTGTCTTTGTTTTGGGTTTTGTGTGTTGGGTCACAGGTTTAGGAATGAGTCTGAGGTAGTTTGGGTTAGGTTGGGTATTCTGTTTAAGATTGGGTCTGGTGTAACGGGTTGGGCTCTGTACATGGACTGTTTTTTTTGGACATTTATTTTTTATTTCTGTTTTGGTTAGTTTCATGGGCCCGGGCAAAATTGAGTACTTACAGCTGCCCCTCTTTGCTCATTGTCGTGTAACGAGAATAGAGCAACGACAATAGAAAGACCAATTTTGCCCGGTCTTGGCTGAGTCTCGACTTTTTGGTCGTCGTCTTTTTCCAACGGTTTCCAATTCCACTGCAACTTCAATGGTATTGGAACTTCATCTTGATTTCGATAAATTTGATAGCTTCAATCTTCTTTACTGCTATCTCAGAAAGACAATATGCACTATTTTTTAATCTGCTCCACTACAACTTCAGGGAGATCAGACTGATGTCTTTGATCTGCTTCCTGCAACTTTAGGAGGATGAGATCTGTTGTCTTCGATCTTCTTCTTGCAACTTCAAGAAGACAAGATCTGTTGTCTTCAGTCTACTCCGCTGCAACTTCAGGGAGACAAGGCTGAAAGTGTCTTCTTCCTACAACTTCAGGAAGATAAGATCTTCTTTCTTCAGTCTACTCTACTACAACTTCAGAGAGATAAGACTAAAATCTTCTTTTGGTCTACTTCCTACAACTTCAGGAAGATAAGATCTTCTTTTTTCAGTCTACTCCACTACAACTTCAGGGAGATAAGACTAAAATCTTCTTTTGCTCTACTTCCTACAACTTCAGGAAGATGAGATCTGTTGTCTTCGATCTTCTTCTTGCAACTTCAAGAAGACAAGATATGCTGTCTTCAGTCTACTCCACTACAACTTCAGGGAGACAAGGCTGAAAGTGTCTTCTTCCTACAACTTCAAGAAGATAAGATCTTCTTTCTTCAGTCTACTCCACTACAACTTCAGGGAGATAAGACTAAAATCTTCTTTTGGTCTACTTCCTACAACTTCAGGAAGATAAGATCTTCTTTCTTTAGTCTACTCCACTATAACTTCAGGGAGATAAGACTAAAATCTTCTTTTGATCTACTTCCTACAACTTCAAGAAGATGAGATCTTCTTTCTTCCGTCTACTCCACTACAACTTTAGGGAGATAAGACTAAAATCTTCTTTTGATCTACTTCCTACAACTTCAGGAAGATGAGATCTTCTTTCTTCAGTCTACTCAACTACAACTTCAGGGAGATAAGACTAAAATCTTCTTTTGATCTACTTTCTACAACTTCAGGAAGATGAGATCTTCTTTCTTCAGTCTGCTCCACTATAACTTCAGGGAGATAAGACTAAAATCTTCTTTTGATCTACTTCCTACAACTTCAGGAAGATAAGATCTTCTTTCTTCAGTCTACTCCACTACAACTTCAGGGAGATAAGACTAAAATCTTCTTTTGATCTACTTCCTACAACTTGAGGAAGATGAGATCTTCTTTCTTTAGTCTACTCCACTACAACTTCAGGGAGATAAGACTAAAATCTTCTTTTGATCTACTTCCTACAACTTCAGGAAGATGAGATCTTCTTTCTTCAGTTTACTCCACTGCAACTTCAGAGAGATAAGGCTGAAAATGCTTTTTTCATTTGCTTCCTGCAATTTCAGAAAGATGAGATCTGCAAACTCACCAATATTGTTACACCATCTGCTGAGGGACATGTCCTATAGACTCGGTTTAGTATGTTTATGTTACATGACTAAGATGCTATGATCAAAATGAATCAAATGCTTCTAGCTACATATAACATGTCATGAAGATGATTCATTTTAAAAGATTAGGATGCAATGACCGAAATGAATGAAATGCTCCTAATAAAATTTGCTATGATATAAAAATGTTATGAGTATGATTCCTATTCTAGGTGTTATCACTCATTTGTTTTTCATTCTTGTTCATCAATCATGTTCTGCTCAACCAGCTTACCCCAATATAATTTCTGAGTCAGCTCCGCTTGGATCTTGAGACATGAAGTTGGTACTTCCCACTGCAACTTCGGGGAAATAACATTTGGTTTCTTCCATCCTTCTATTACCACTCAGAGGTGCAGAACTTGTATCACTTTCAATCAATTTGATTTGTTACACCATTCCCTGGGTGTAATGAGCAAATGTATGTGTCTGAAATTTTCAATGAATGCAGGGTATCCCGACAACGATCCCCTTAATTTGGATTGACTTTGTTCGTCATTTGCCGATGTGGTATCGCCAACAAAATTGTCTTATCCAATAAGAATCTGAAGAGATAATCATTTTTCAATGTTTCCAGCCCTTAGGCTTGGTGAGTTCTGAACAATAGTCATGTTTTAGATTCCTCATATTATTTAGAAGCTTCTAGAGTAATATGCGAAACTCCTTTTATGAAAGTGTTATCAGTCCATAAATCGTTATTTCAATATAAAATGCTTGAAAAAGGTCACAAAAATGGACGAGAAAGAAATCAATCAAGAGCATAGCTCGAAACAAATAAGTTAATCAAAGATCATCAAGACAATAAAAGAAAATTGATTTGGGTGTACCTTGAAAAGAATAAAGCAATCAAAGGTAACAAATTCAAAAATGAGTAAGATAGAAGCTAGGTGCCCTAGATATCGTAGCCTGAGCTTCTCTATTCAAACTTCTTGAGGACCATTTTAAACTCGATATGTGTTTAGGGGATCCGGAGTACTTTGTCGATGCCCCAAGGCGTAACATACTTCCTTATTGTTAATTCAAGCGTAGCAAGACTACTGTATGCCTTACTTTTGATCAAAATTTGAGCCGCCCTTTTCGGGTTTTCAACTCAAATCCCCATTGCTCTCAAAGCACCCTTTGCGGGTTTTCGCTTTGGCCTCTCCTCTTTCTCTCTTTTTTTTCGAGGCGCCCTTTACGGGTTTTTACCTTGGTATTTCCTCCTTTAGGTAAAATACCTCTTGACTAAACCTAAATTCACCAGATTGGGCAAGTCTTCACCATCCGTCTCGGTTAATATCAATGCTCCTCTAGAATAGGCCCTATATAAGTCCTTCCCAGTTTGGCATATGCTTTCATCTAAAATCATTTTGTAGAAGAAAAATCTTTTTCAACATCAGGTTCCTTCATGGAATTCCCTAAGATGAACTTCTTTAACGTAAGCTTGCATCATCTAGCCGTGAAAAATAGCTTTTAACCTTTTTCTTCAATTAGGTTCAATTGATGAAAATACTTCTAATCTATAAACCAATGTGTAAGATATTGCCCCGGCAATGGTCTTGGCCAACGTTCGATAATCATAGAGAGTAGTGATAGCTTCTTATGCCAATCTTTACACGTCTTAGCCACCTTTTTTTTGGCAACTTTTGTTGCACTGTGATATGCTGCCTGATATTTGGACAAACTGTAAATTTTGACTTTGTATAGTTATTTAAACGTGATACTTTATGGAATTCTGCTAGTATCTAATCTTTTCCTTTTTTTTTTGATGAATTTGATGACTTCGTCCTTGTAACATTGGCATATGAAGCTATTTCCACTCTTATAGTGAAGTAAACGATGACTATGCTGATGAGTCGATATTGGCTAAAAGCTTTTGACGAGATTGACCCCATCACATCCATGCCTCACATATGGAAAATTTGTGAAGAACTGGAGTAGGCATATGAATCTTATCTCCTTAAATTTGGCATAGTTGATACCACCCCTTTCTATGTAGATCGGAAGTGACCAATCCTCATGTTTAGCCCGCATCTTAGTATCCTAGGCATATCTTGATATGATCGTGCAAAACATCTTTGAGTTTTTGAAAACAACTCAATGATGTCTTGCCTTATTTTTGTGGTGAGTTGGGCTTCGATCTTTACCCCTTCCTTAAGCTCATAATATCCAATGACCCTTTGTAAAGTAAGGTCTGTTTTTCATCTTGTTCTACCATCCTTAACAAATCAGAAGGTAGGTTACAATCTCTGTCATTTTCAAAGTCTTGAGATCCCCTAAACCCATATCTTATTCAAAAAGGGAGTCAGTAACAATGTCGCTCATATCGTTGATATCTGGGTACCTAGGTACGAAGGCAAACAAATCCAGTAAATGATTCTAAGGATGATTATTTACATGGTATGGTCATGAATAAAGAATGAAAGAATATGGTAAAAGAATATACAGTATGAAATGGAAAGAATAAAAGTATATTTGCTTAAAAAAATGCATTTCATTGAAATAAAGTTTCGAACACAAGCCTATTTCACAAAAGGGGTCTTATTGCCTCTAGGCTTAAGGCAACAAGCATGTTTTGCACATTACTATAGATCAGCTTTAAAATATAGAGATCTCTTCCATAGTCTCATTATTCAAAACACTCCCAAGTACGCAAGGGCTTGGAAACTTCATTCTCTGGTTCCCTCTTCATTTTTGCTTTCTTCAAGGAGTCGCAACTTTCTTGTCTCCTCCTTCAATTACCGCATTTACTACCTTATCAAAGTGATCAGGTTTTGATGAATAGTCAAACTTCACAACTCTCATTTTAATAAACCTTTCGACCAACTTTTTAAACGTAGTACAGTTTTCAATCGAGTGTCCCGTTATTCTCGCATGATAGTCACATTGAACGTTCGAGTCATACCATTTAGGATGTGGGGGCTGTAACGGCTTTAGATAAAATGGAGACACCACATGTGCATCAAATAAACTTCGATATAGCTCCTTATACGTCATCGGGATTGGCGTAAATTGGAGCTTTTCAGAGTTTTACCTTGGAGAGACCTGATTGCTGGTAGTTGCCGTCCTTGGCTGGTTTACTGTAATCGGCTCTGAATGGCTCTTGTTATACCTACCTGTACTATTTGTTTTCTTTTCCTTCTTCTTCAGGGCCTTTGAAGTCCATTCTCCCCTTTCTTTTGTTTCTACCAGAACAACTGATTTGGCTTGATCATACTCGGGTTAAGACTTGAACCCATTGGGAAATTCCATAGGGTCGAAGTATCAATTTGACATTGGGGTTTAATAATGACGAGTCCTTCTAGTTGATTCGGGACACCTTTTGGGAAATAAACAATGTCTTCATCATCGTCCACATTGTTGACCACTGGGCCACTCCCTTTTTTAAGTCCTTCGGCTAGTAACTGGGTTAGCTGGCCTATCATATTCCTTTGGAATTCTTGCATTTGTTCCTGCATTTCTTGTTGAATCTTGATCAATTGCCCCTGCATCTGTATTTGCATTTGTTCTATTCTCTCCAACCTTTGTTCCATGTTTTCCAGGTTAACTGAAATATTTTTACCTAATTAGGGTCCTTTTGTAAAAGTCTAATGCAAATGATGCAATGTAATGCAAATGCATGAATGCAAAGAGGTATCGATTCTGATTCAATTTCATTTTAGAAAACTTTATTAGAAAACAAAATCCTTTACATAAAATGGACTACAAACATGCTTTCGCTCTAAGTCCTAAAGTTTTGATTTTCCCAAATAAAGAGGTTAGCTCTTGACCACGATCTGACCGTAGCTCATATTTCTTGATCTATAATGCCAAAATCTGTAGATGATCAGTTACCTTTCGAATCTGAACTATTGCTTCACCCATGAGGTAATCCCGACTTCTAACTTGGTCATGGGAATGATGAAGCTCTTCCTTCCAACGCTCTTCTCTTGTTTCAAGAAGCTCGATCTGAAGTTTACAACTGTGCAATGTTGCTTCTAACTCTTTAATCTTACCTTTCAAACTTGACTTTAACTCGATCGCAGAATTATGGCTTCGATAGTGATAAAGAGACCGTCCAAGCTTAGCATTGATCTTCAGAAGAAGATTTGTAAAGTATTGATCATACACCCTAGCAGGTGCCATACACTGAGTCACAATGCCATACTCAGAAAGTTTCTTCCGCTTCCATGGCCCATAAAGATCAGAAATTTTCCTATCAAGGAAGCAGACAAAGAAGGAATTGCGGAGCTCCAAGAAGTTTAGATTGTATCTGTTCAAACATTTTTTCAACTCTAAACCACAGGTGAAAAGCATCTATTCTGGCTCATCTCATTGAATATATCAAATGGGGGGTCAATACGAATTCCTTTCATTTCTCCACAACGAATCAAATCCCTTGCAATGTTGTTTGGATCACAACAAGGAGCCGAGAAGTTTGGTAGCGGACCTATAGTAAATAAACTTTTTCACTATCATAGGCAAAATTCTTTCCATCCAAATCATTTTTGTAGGTCTCATGCACTCTGTCAATCACTTTTCTTCCAACACCCTTACCATCCACAGGGCGACCATCTTCATATGAAAGAGAAACGTTGTAATGGTAGAAGTATCCATCTGTATTCCCCACGCTCACTTCAAAGTGATTAATGAGTATAGTTACATTTTGCCCTTTAGTTCCAACACCACGCCTTGCCATAGGGTGTCGTACAATCTTCTTCGCATCCGATTCTGCTTTGATCGAAACAAGATTAAGGGGCACAGGCGACTGAGGAGGCAAGGATACCAGTATTGCCCCTATTCCCCTCTTGCTCCAACGAATCCATACCTTGAAATCTTCTTTCTCTAATTGCTTTTGAACTGACCGTATACGAACGATTGCATCGTCTTCCACTTTATCAAGGAATTCATTCTCCATAACCAGCTTTCTAACTCTAGAAACTGACCATGAATTGATACCTCTTAAATATGAAATGACATGCACAAAAGGATGAAACATAACAAGTTAGTGTCGCAACAAATAAAGTAAGCAAAGTAAATAAACATCCAATTTGGTAACTACTAAGGTTCGACGTAGTTCTACTTAGGATGGGTTCCTAGGTTCTCTACATGTGGTTCAACTCTAAAGCTGAGTTACCCGAACCAGCAAATTCCTCGATCTTCACCCATTATAGGCTCATATGGACCGAGTTCGGTTCAAGGGAATACATTTCCCTATGGCCATGCGGAAGTGAAAACTTCACGAAGACATAGGTACAAATTTATTCCGAAAGCAATCCACTAGCCCATGCGGAGATGAAAACCTCACGAAGACATAGCTTCTCGCTCTCACTTAAGGGTGTGACCACGACGGTTATGCAGTGCAATGCTAAGAGATATGTTTTAAAATCACATACAATAAAAAATTTAAAATTCGAACAAAAAGACATGAAATTATCTATTTTACGGCTTGACTCTCTTATTGTTCCCCAGCGGAGTCGCCAAGCTGTCGAAACCATTTTTATGTTTTGGTCAAAAACAAGGATCGACTTTAAAACGAAAATGGAGTCGCCACCAATCCCTTTTTACTTAGGTGTGATTGGAACACCTTGTAAAACGTTTTTATTTTAAAACATTTGATTTTGGTCTACGAAAAATGAGAAAACGGGTTCGGGAGTCAGTTACGTACGAGGAAGGGTTAGCACCCTCATAACGCCCAAAAATTGGTACCTAATCGATAAAATCATGTCCAAATGTTTGAAATTTAAAAGTATTTAAAAGTATGATTTCCTAAAAACTTCGAGAAATTTGAGTTAAAATTTGAGATTTCTTTGTTCCGAAGGAATATAAACATCACATCCAGCATGTTAGGACACGATATTTTAGAACCTTCGCAATCAAAATCATCTCATGATTTACAAAACTTGTTAAAAGGATATTTAGTTATTTAGCCAAACGGGAAATCGCAACCCAGCACGTTAGGGCACTATTTCCCGAATTTCTAAATAAAAAAACATTGCCTTATTTTCTAAAATTCTTATCTTGAGATAACATAACGTCATGTCCAGTGAGTTAGGGCACAAAGTTTTGAATTCCCAAGAATAAATTTTTGATTTGAAATGTGTAAGTTTCGGTTTTAAAAGAGAAGGGATATCTAATACCTTAAGTTCCACGAGAAAAATCGAAACCCAGTAAGTTAGGGCACAATTCTTCTCGAAGTCCCCAAACATTAAATATCACCGTATATTTTAAAATTATATGAATAAAATGCTTTAATTCAAAATGTATTTTTATAAAAAATAAAAAAATAGTTTGAGTAAGACATTATAATATACATATCAATTCAACCTACCTACAAATTATATTAACAATAAATAATCAATGAATAATATAACATGAATAAATAAATAAAGAATTATGCATTGAATGTACAGTATAATATGACAATTTCTAAAACTATATAACATATATAAACAAGATTTTAAATAAATAATAAAGAAGTATATAAAAAGAAAAAATTTATAACGAATACATAATTTAATAATTTAATATATATATATATAATAATAGTAAATAATATGTATAATAATTTTAAATAAAAACATATATACATAATATACTATATAACATATATAAACAAGATTTTAAATAAATAATAAAGAAGTATATAAAAAGAAAAAATTTATAACGAATACATAATTTAATAATTTATATATAATATATATAATAATTAGTAAATAATATGTATAATAATTTTAAATAAAACATATATACATAATATATTAATCATAAAAATTATACATGTAATAAATAATATAAATAAATAGGTTATATATTATAATAGACTTTATACAAAAAAAAATTTTAAAACTAATATATATATAATAATAATATATAAATTAAAATAATATATAAATTATTAAACCAAGTAAAATATATATAATGATAATTAAATATATAAAAGATAATACATAATATATATATATATGAATTTCGTACTATTAATAAATTAATAAATATATGGAAATAATATATAATATTTAATATAAATAAAATAATTAAGTATAATATAAAATAAAAGCATAAATAAAAAAAACCAAAGAAATAGGGGTTAAATAACAATTAAAACAGATATAAAAGGGCTGAATTAAAATGCTGTTAAATCACAGGGGTTAAAATGGAAATTAAGCCAAATTTGAAAACTACGACGTTTTGATCTTAACCATAAAAGTGTCTGAGGGACTAAATTGGAAAATAATTAAACTTTTAGGGCCAAATTAAAATAAAAAATTGGATTAAACAAATTGAAGATGCGGAAGGACCTAAGGGATAAATTCCCCATTTCCTGAAAACACGCGGATCCCAGAGTAAGGGTCGGGTCGATTTTCGGGTTAAAATTAAACAGCGTCTTTTTTATTATTCTATATAAATCACTTTTTAATTAAAAAAATCATTTGTATTGTCTTTTTAAAAAAAAACTGAGGAGAATTCTCTGAAATCTTCCCTTCGACCCTGTTGGGATTTCGGTCGTCGGAACCTCGAGCTACTCACTCCACGTGCTGCATGCACCACCACGAGCGGTGGCCGCAGGCCAAACCTTTTCTTATCAAGCCCGTCGAAAGGTAAACCCCCTTTTCTTTATTTTTAAAACACTGCTTATATGCGAAAATATATAAAAAATAAAAAAAATAAAGTAGAAAGAAAAACCTCTGGGAGGTTTCTGTTCTTTTATTTCTCGGGATTTTCTTGTGAATATTTTTATATTCTTTTTCTTTCTATGTTTGTCTCTCTCTGTTTGTGTATATCCTCTCCGTTTATGTCTCTCCCTCTGATTTATAGAATAATCAGCTTTTATAGCCTTGAAAAATGAAAATAAAAAAGGAAAACCATATTGTTGCTATTCTTGCTACTGCCTTCTTTCCTTTCTTTTGCAGGTGGACGAGGATTCTGGCATCGAGAGACCTCCACACGTTGATGACGGCATGACTGGGTGCGTGGATTGCGGCGCGACTAGGTGCGAGGCTTGCGGTGCAAAAGGAGCTGGGGCGCGAAGCTGCGCCTAAGGTTTCAGAAACCCTAGGCCGCTGCTGATTCTGTTTATTGTTTGGGCCCTTTTGGGTTGTCTTTGTTTTGGGTTTTGTGTGTTGGGTCACAAGTTTAGGAATGGGTCTGAGGTAGTTTGGGTTAGGTTGGGTATTCTGTTTAAGATTGGGTCTGGTGTAATGGGTTGGGCTTTGTACATGGACTATTTTTTTTGGACATTTATTTTTTATTTCTGTTTTGGTTAGTTTCATGGGCTCGGGCAAAATTGAGTACTTACATAAACATTGGTTACATATCTGAAAAATATCCGACAAGTATTAAGTCCTGTTTGAATATATGAAATTTGATAGATATAGGGCCTCGAATTGGTTGTGGTCCTGCATGTGTTGCAGACACACCATAACTTGTAAGAGCATCCCGTTATTAGCTCTCATGAGCATCCCAATATATAGCTCTCTTGAACTTTTTAATATATGGCTCTCACGAGCTTCCCATTAATAGCTCTTCTAAGCATCCCGATTGGTTGTGATCCTTCATGTGTTGTGGACACACCGCAGCTCTTATGAGCGTCCCGATATATGGCTCTTCAGAGCTTCCAGATTAAAGGCTCTTTCGTGAGCTTCCTTATTATAGCTCTTATAAGCTTCCTATTGCATGGCTCACATGAGCTTCTCGTTATATGGTTCGAGAGAGAGTGTAGCATCCTGATTTTTTGGGCCTATGCGTTTAATGGGTGAACATGTGTAATGAGTTAAATTAAGTGTTAGGGGTCCAAATTGGGCTCAGGCTTAGGTAAAGGCCTTGATTAAAATTATCTGTTTGGGCATTATAGGGTTTAAAAGGTAGTATCTATGTTTAAAATACCAAAGTGGGCTTGTGGCCCAATATTAGGAGGTGACGCCACAACAAGGGAGATAGGGGCCCAAAATTTAAGTTTCATGGAGCCCAATTCTTTTAATTTAAGTTCGCTAATTTTCGGCATTTGGGTTAGGTGGAGTGGATGGCAACAAGGCTCAAAAATAGGAGGATTTATATGAATAAGATAATGTAGATATTATAGTTGATAATATGGAAGATAAAAGGAGAAAAGATAGGAGCTATCTACAAGGCTAGGAGTTAGCCGAAATTTCTATAAATAGGGAGGGTTCTCTTCTTTATTTTGCGACATTTAGGGTTTCCACCTTTTCTTTCTCTTCTACCTTCTAAAAGCCGAAAACTCCATTATTCTCTTATTTCTTCTAAAAGCCGAAAACTCCATTATTCTCTTCTTTCTTCTAAAAGCCGAAAACTCCATTATTCTCTTCTTTCTTCTAAAAGTCGAAAACTCCATCATTCTCTTCTTTCTTCTAAAAGCCGAAAACCCCATTATTCTTTTCTCTTCTTTCTCCTAAAAGCTGAAAACTCCATTATTCTCTTCTTTCTTCTAAAAGCTGAAAACTATATTATTCTCTTCTTTCTTCTAAAAGTCGAAAACTCCATTACTCTCTTCTTTCTTCTAAAAGCCGAAAGCTCCATTATTCTCTTCTTTCTTCTAAAAGCCGAAAACTCCATTATTCTCTTCTTTCTTCTAAAAGCCGAAAACTCCATTACTCTCTTCTTTCTTCTAAAAGCTGAAAACTCCATTATTCTCTTCTTTCTTCTAAAAACTGAAAACTCCATTATTATCTTCTTTCTTCTAAAAGCCGAAAACTCCATCATTCTCTTCTTTCTTCTAAAAGCCGAAAACTCCATTATTATCTTCTCTTCTTTCTTCTAAAAGCCGAATCTCTATAGATTTCTTCGAATCATCTTCTCTTCCTGATTTTCGCAAAAAGCTGGAATCCTCTGGGAGTAGCTGAATCTTCTCTAGCAAGTAGATCTCTTAGATCTAAAAGCCGGAAACACTAGTCCCTAAATCTCATATTTCTTTTTGGGATTTCAAGGCAGATAACGGTGGTGTTGGCTACGGATAGCGTTGACTTAGAGGGTCTCGTTCTAACGGTAATCAGGTGTGTAGATCCTTATCACATAAGTTTTATTTTGTATTATACCTGTTAGGGGCTGAAAAGCCAGAAAATGAGGTTGTATAAACAGTCGTGTGTAGATCTCTAACACACTAATAATCTGTATGAATATATGTATGTTTATGTTATAGGCTAAAAAGTCGGAAAGTGGCTGTGTAGACAGTTGAATGAAACCCAAAAAGGGTTAGGCAAGGAATGCCAGGTACGTAATCATAGAACTTCTCTATGTGTATCGATGTATGCGAAAGACTGTAATCTCTTAGGTAGTAGATTGTTTGATTTTGCATGAATGTATGCATGGGATGGGTTTGTTATGAAAAGGGGAAGAGCATGTTAGATCACATGGTGATCGGTGGTAGAAAACCCACCTAATGAAATGTTAGATCACATGGTGATCGGTGGTAGAAAACCCACCTAATGAAATGCTAGATCACATGGTGATCGGTGGTAGAAAACCCACCTAATGAAATGTTAGATCACATGGTGATCGGTGGTTGAAAACCCACCTAATGAAATGTTAGGTCACTTGGTGATCGGTGGTAGAAAACCCACGTTAAAATTCCTGATTGATAAGGAATAGGCAGTATGACTGTCAATATGGTGTGTAGCGGTTGGTGGGTTGATTGTAGAAATTCCCAAGGTGTGATGGTTGGTACGGGTTGGTGTGTAGAGGATGGAATTCTAGGATGGGTTGGGCTTTGCATCATTTATTATCTGTCATGTGATTATGATTGTTGCCATTGTGTATGGGCCAGGGCTCATAATGTGTTTGTGGGCCCAAGCCTTTTATTTGTTTTCGGGATTTACACACTGAGTCTTGGTGACTCACCCTGTTATTTTTCCCTAACTTTTCAGATGAGCAGTAGATCGTGGACATGGGAGCCAAGACGGACTCGAGGGGCCATCAAGTTTTTATTTCTATAGATTATTTTCGGTTTTCCTTTAAGTTTTGTTTTGGGAATATTTAGGTAATAAGGCCTCAGTTTATATTCGCCTAAGTAGTTTTTTAATATTTGCAACTTATGAATTTATGTCAGGGGTTTATTTATACCAAATAATAATAATACAAGGTTTCTTTTCAAATGTCACTTATTTATTCAGATATTGCCTAATAACTTATGATTTTCTAAAATCAACTTAGCAAAAGATTTTAACGTTCAACCCGTAGCATACCAGATCTGGTCGAAACGTATGGGCCGGGTTTGGGTGTTACAGAGAGCTTTCCATTTATGTGCTCCTATGAGCACTCTCGAATATGAAATGACGGATTTTAGTTTTGTACACTTCGTTTGTACTACCAGTGTATCTATCGATATTTTAAATGGTTCAACGGGCAAAGTTCTGATATGAGACAACGTGAATTTAAAATGAACTATACCGGTATATACCTAAAATACATGGAAATGATATTTGATTTATTGAACCATGAATTGGTTGTTACACGAATGTGGAATTTACTTGATGACTTTGTTCATCCATGATTATGGTTTATTCATGTGATTGCTGGGCCAATGTGATATGGATATGTGTTTAGGCTATGGCCAAGTTGATTGGATATTTCTTGTATACATACCTTATATATGAAATAATGGTAAGTTAATTTCCTAATATACAAACTTATTAAGCTTTAAAGCTTACTCTATTTTATTTTCCCCTGTCTTATAGTACTCGGAAGCTTGTAAAGGTTGGAAGTTGGTTAGCGCTATATCACACTATCCATCAGCGCATTTCGGTATAAATAGTAAATTAATTTTGGTTACAATGGCATGTAAAGGTTATTTAGCCAATGTTGGCATGTAAATGTTTTGGTTGTAACTAGCATTGGAATGGCTTGTGAGGAACATGTTTTTCATGTGTATATAAGAGGTTATATCTTGTTTGATACTTGAGTTTATGAGATGATATGTTAGGTGAAAAACTTGATTTTGGCTTGAATTGAAGGTCTTCTTGTGACATGTAAATGTGTAAAAGTGTTGATGTAGGTTGTAGGCAAAGTGGGTGAGAAATGTGGTCTGGAAAATGGCCTATTTTCGTCCACACAGGCAGACACACAGGCGTGTGTCTCAACCGTGTGTGACACACAAACTAGCATACAGGCATGTGGTTTGGTCGTGTGTCCCCTGCATCTTTAAAATTTCAAAATAGAATGCTCAAAATATCCACACGGCTTAGCACACGGGAGTGTGGGTTGGCCGTGTGACCCTTACACTTATTTAACGCTAGTCAGTATGCTCACACGGCCTAACACACGGGCGTGTGGCTTGGCCGTGTGACCTAAGTCAGTAAGCTCCCAAAGTTGGACAAGGGCTGGGACACAGCCGTGTGTCCCTATTTTGAATGTGCACACGGCCTGAGACACGGGCGTGTCTCTTAACCGTGTGAAACACACGGCCTGGCTATACGGGCGTGTGTCCCCTGCACCTTAAAAAATTTTTGACATTTTTTGAAAAATTTTCTAAGTACCCGGTTTAGTCTCGACTTGTTTCTAATGTTCATTTTAGGCCTCGAAGGCCTATGTAAGGGACAATATGATTGGTTTTTGATATGATTGCTAAATGATATGAAATGTCTGTTATAAGTTTTGTAAATTTTGGTAATGCTCCGTAGCCCTGTTTCGACGAGGATTCATGTTGGGGTGTTACAATGACATCCTTGAAAACATAAATGATGAGGACCCAGTGAAGGGTGAAGATGTAAACCATCATTCGGCCAGGAACACGGACCTTGGTATAGTTATAAGGAATAATCCAATGGCCTTCATGACCGACTTGGATCCTGATACGGCTCTTACACACGAGTTCCCGGAATATACAAACATAGTGCCAGCTCACCTACTTGATGAAGAATTCGACGGTGAAGAGTTGTTCATAGGAAAATAATTCGATAACAAGAAAGACTGTTTACATGCAATAAAACAATACAGCTTGAAGTTTGCTGTAGACTATAAAATGACAAAGTTGATGCAGTCTTTGTACGTCAGAGAATGTTGGAAAGCCTCAAGTGGGTGTGCGTGTTCGAGCCGCGTTAATTTAGTGGACTCAGATGTGGACAATAAGGAAAATAGAAGCTCTACGCACATGCACGCCTGCTCGTATGTTGCAAGACCATCGAAAGTTAGAAGGAAAAACCATATGCAACTGCATCATCCCTTTGGTGAAAGAGTCACCCACCATTCATGTGTCAGTCCTTACGGAGATGCAAGCTCGATTCAAGTACAAAGTGTTGTATCGAAAGGCATGGCGGCGAAGCAAATGGGGATATGAGAGTTGTATGGTGACTGGGATGCGTCATACAACAAGTTTTAAGGGTGGGTAGCCGTGATGCAGGAGTATGTACAAGGGACAGTGACAGATTTGCAAACACTGTCATATAAAGGCCCAGACGGCGAGATCCAACCAGGGAAATGAGTTTTTCACCGACTATTTTGGATGTTCGAGCCATGTGTTAGGGCTTTCCCTCACTGAAAGTTGATGATGCAGGTGGACGAAATCTGGCTGTACGAAAAATGTACTTTCGATCACTTTTGCAATCGTGGAGCGTGAGTTCTTCGAGTCCTTGTAAATTTTTCCTCAGAAATCTATGGAAGCACGTTGTCAGACAAGACAACATTTGCCTTATATCAGACAGATCGAAGGGACTACTTGCTGCGTTAAGGCGATCGTGGGTTCCGTGGAGGTTTGTTTATTGCATTCTGCACATCGCGACAAACTTCCACAGATTATAAGAATAAATAATGGAAAAAAGAACTCATGAACATGGGTAAAAAATATTGTTTGTATTTTTTTTGAAAAATTCTTTTTCAAATTTTATCAGTCTGTAATTTTTAAAAATACTGATTCCAAATTGCATATGCAGCTCATGAGTTAGAACCGCGGAGATTCAAGCTAAGGTTCCGAGGCTTGAATCTCAAATGTCATCTTTACCAACAGATCTTCGAACATGGCTGGGTAACATGGAGAACTGACAATGAACTCAAAGTTACGATGAGGGGTTTCGGTATGACCAGATAACGACTAACCTCATAGAGGCGATTAACTCTGTCTTGAGGCGCACACGTCATTTGTAAATTTTCTCTATTTTCTCAACAACATTCTATAGGTTAGCCACATTGAGCCTAGGATGGGGCTGAGACAAGCTAAGCAGATCGATGTCGGGCACATGTACGTTGAGGCAGTACGAAAGGCCATGGCGGTAAACAGCCAGAGGGCCCAAACAATGAACATAGAATTGTATTCGCGCGACTTGGAGACTTTTTGGGTTCAAGAGTACATTGATTGTCGCTCGGTTCTTCCGCTTAGGTCGTACGCAGTTGATTTGCAAAGCAGGCTTGCGAGTGAGGGATCTTTCAGACTCTCCGATATTCGTGTGTGCATGCTCATACAGTGTGTGTGAGACCAAAGTCAAATGTTGAACAATTCATAGACAAGATCTACACATTGCAACGCACATTGCGTATCTGGGGAAACGAATTTCCCGTAATCCCCGATGTCTCGAACTGGGAAGTTCCACCGTCTGCTTTCGAGATGCTGCCAGACAGTAGTCTCCATAGATATCCTAAAGGTCGACCACAATCGACTAGAATTCAAAATGACATGGACGTCAGGGAGACAAGTGAACCCAAACTGTGCACGGTGTGCCAAACATCCGTCCACAACCGATCAACTTTCCTACATCGTGTCCATGTTTCTGGTCAATCCTCTCGTAATGCCGGATTGGAAGATGCCGAATGATTTATTATTGAGCGCATGTTCTTGTAAAAACATTGTAAAAGTATACAAATTATAAAAGTGACATACTTTATTCAATATACAATTGATTAAATTACAATTTAAATATATAAAAAATTGAAATTGAAACTTGTATTGAATTCAAATTCAATTTGAAATTCAAATTGGAATTAAAATTGAAATTGAAATTGAAATGAAATTGAAATGAAGTTATATTTAAAAAAGAAAAAGAAAGATATATAAGTAAAATTTAATTAATATATTTTTTTAAAAAAATAATATGCAAATTATAATACAATATACATATATATTAATTTTAAAAACTTTAATTATATTAATTCAAATGTAATTCAAATAAAGTAAAATTAAAAATTGTATTGAATTAAATTTCAAATTGGAATTGAAATAAAATTATATTTAAAAAGGATATATAAGTAATATTTAAAAAAGAAATTGAAATTTATATTGAAATGAAATTGAAATGAAAATATATTTAAAAAAGAAAAAAAATATATTGATTTGGCATGACAGGTAGGCCTGCCAAAAGCGGCCTTTGAATGGCCGGCGCCAAGCATGTCAAATCAGGCCTAGTGGCCTTTGAATGGCCGACACCAAGGACACGGCCTGCCAAGCCTATCAGTAGCCCGCATACCAAGGCCCGACTTATCAACAGCCCGCATACCAAAACCTGTTTTGGCTGAAATGAAATTTTAATTAAAATTGAAACGAAAAAGAAAAAAATGAAATTCAAATGAAGTTTTAATTAAAAAGCAAAAAAATTGAAATGAAATTCAAATAGCATGAGAAAAAAATGAAATTCAAATTAAATTTAAAAAGAAATTGAAATGAAAAAAAAATTGACATGAGAAATAAATTTTTAATTAAAAAAGAAGAAAAGGTGAAATGAAATTCAAATTGAAATGAAATTCAAATAATGGGAGAAAAAAATGAAATTCAAATGAATTTTAAGAAGAAATTGAAATGAAAAAAAATTGACATGAGCAATAAAATTTTAATTAAAAAGAAAAAAAAGTGAAATGAAATTCAAATAACATGAGAAAAAAAAATGAAATTCAAAAGAATTTTAAGAAGAAATTGAAATGAAAAAAAAAATTGACATGACAAATGAAATTTTAATTTAAAAAAAAGAAAAAAAAGTGAAATGAAATTAAAATTGAAATGAAATTTAAATAACATGAGAAAAAATGAAATTCAAATGAATTTTAAGAAAAAAATTAAAATGAAAAAAAATTGACATCACAAATGAAGTTCTAATTAAAAAAGAAAAAAAGTGGAATGGAATTAAAATTGAAATGAAATTCAAATCACATGAGAAAACAAAGAAATTCAAATTAATTTTAAAAAGAACTTGAAATTAAAAAAAAAATTGGCATGAGAAATAAAGTTTTAATTTTAAAAAAAGTGAAATGAAATTCAAATGAAGTGAGAAAAAATGAAATTCAAATGAAATTGAAATGAAGTTAAAAATGAAATTGAAATGAAAAAAAGAAGAAGGTTGACATGACATTGCATGACAGGCCTGTGCCTATGTCAGGCCTATCAAAAAAGGCCATCCAATGGCCAGCACCAGCAGGCTGCAGGCTTATAAGGCCTAGGTGTCAGACTAGCCACATAATGGCCGGCATCAGCAGGCTAAGCCTGCTCTGACGTGACCCAATGGGTTAAGGCTAAAAATTAATTTTTTTTCTTTCCCTTTTTACTCATGCTCAGCCACTATGCTCCCACATTATACATGACATGCTTCAACCCAAAACCCGACCACCACCGCCGATAATTGTCGTTCACTGCCGTTCGCCGTCGTTCACTGTCGATCACCTCCGATCACCACCAATCACCTTTGATCAATGCCAATCAACGCCGATCACCACCTATCACCGCCATTCACCACCTATCACTCGATGGATCCTAATCCTAATTCTATTTTAAATGAAGACAACCACATTGCTAAAAATGTGAATAAGGTAAATTTTATACCAAATGACCCGTTTAATTTAAATTCCTATGATCAATTGTTTTTTAAACGAGAAATATAACGTTTTATTTTTACTATAAACGCAAGATCAGTACTGGATTGTGGACCCCGATTGTATGATCCCAAATATTTTCTTGATCGCATACATTCATATATTTAAGTTACGAGTCGATTTAATATCGACCTTAGTTGAAAGATGGTGCACGGAGACACACACGTTCCACCTCCAGTGTGGGGAGGTCATCGTTACACTGCAAGACATAGCAGTCCAACTAAGGTGTCTATTAACAGCGAAGTAGTAACGGGGCCTGGAAAAGTGCTCGATCCGTGAGGTACTTGTGAGCAGTTACTTGGAAGAGTGCCCCCTAACGATGAGGAAGGAAGATTAACCAATATTAAATTTACCTAGTTAAGAGCAAACTTCCAAAATCTACTGAGCAGTCCAACGTTGATGGATATTATCTACGCTGTGAGAGCATTTATTCTGCAACTTATAGGTGGAGTATTATTACCAGATGTGTAATATCCTAGATTAGGGGTTATGTGTTTGGAGCATAACTCAAGTGTTAGTAGGCTTTAAGGGTGTTTGGAGGTGTTTTAAGAGTTTTTGGAATTCTAGGATGGAAGAGAAAGCTTTGAAAAATTATTGGTTTTCAAGTTAAAAAGGGGAAGCTAGGTTAAGGAAGCCTTAAGAAAATTTGTGTTGGATTCATGACACAAAGAAACCAATTGGCAAGGTGGCAAGGGACGCTACCTTGGGGCTTGGAAGGTGCGTCACATGGAGTGCCAAGGGGAGGAGGTTCGAGCTGCAGAGATTGCACTTGGGAGCTTTTATTTTTTTGGCGTTAAAAGGGGAGCAAGGCCAGGAAGGTCTTAAGGGAAAAATCTTAGGCGTGTTTGGCATAAAACAGGCCTTGGTAAAGTGGCTGCAAGGCGCCACTTAAGGGCCTGGAAATGACGCCATAAGCCTGGTGCAGGTCTGGAGTTCGAGTCTTGTTGGCAGCAGGGAGGCGTGTTTTATTTTTGCTTTTGGCGTTAAGGGGGAGAGCTAGGTGAAGGAGGCTTTAAAAGAAATTGTGGCGAGTTTATGTCACAAAAAACGCCTTGGCAGAGTGGCTTGGGGCGTTATTGCAGCTTGCAGCAGTGAGGGCTCAGGTTCGAGCCTCGTGGACAGCAGTAGGTGGGATTTTATTTTGCTTTTGCGTCAAGGCAGGGAAGGGGAAGGTTATACGGCAATTGGACTTCTATTTGGATGAAGATTAAGCTTATTTTATCCTATTAATATTCGGCTAAGAGTAGGATAATTGTAGTTTTATTTATTTATTTTATTATAGGATAATTATGGTTTTATTTAGATTAAATGAGATTTTATTTTATTTTAGTTTAATAGATAGATAAGAGATAAGGTGTTGGATTAATTATTTTATTTGTTAAGAGATAAAATAGGAGTTTAAGTTGGGATTTGATACGTGGGGAAGTGGTGGCCGATTGTTGGACTCTAGGAGCTTGAATTTTCGGTATAAATATGGTGCTAGTGTGTGCTAAATTTCCCCTTTCAAAACCTTTCTTTTTCATCTTGGTTATTGCCAAAATTTAGTACCTCTTTTCCCATTGGTGCCGTTTTTCCCTTGTGCAAAAGCCACTTGTGTTTCATTCCTCTTCTCTCTGCCGAATTTCCCAGTGCAACTCCTCTTTTCTCTTCTCTTTTTGCCAAGCCGAAATACTCTGTGTTCTAGCCGAAACTTCTTCCAAAATTTAGTTAGTATCGATTCTTTCTAAGCCTCATATCCCTCTCTTTTATCTTTGAGTGAAGCCGATTATACAAAGTGCCACATAGCCGATTATTCTCTAAGCCTCAAAGCCGAATATCCCTGTGGTGACAAAGATAGGTGCTGTCGATTTCTTCAATAGAGGAGAGATTCGGGATTTTGGCCTATTGTCGATTTCTAGGAGGAAGATCGTCGGGATTTCAAGGATTTACGGTAAGTCATGTATTCGGCCAAAAGCCATTGATCATGTTTAAGTGATTAGAATCGGATCTAACATATGTGTATAGGGATTTCAACATCTCCATAGTCAAGTGGTGTTCGGGATTTAAGATTTGGAAGGTAAGTACATTCGGCCAAGGGCCTATTTCAGTATTTAGACTTGTTTCTTATCTGTTCAAACTGAAAACTAACCAAGCTAATGGATCTAGTGGTTAGCCGATTATAAAGAGGAAACACTACAAGTTTCGGGATTTGTTTAAGAAACAAATCGGCAACAAGGTAAGATTTTTGTCACCAAGATCCTTCGGGATTTAATCTCATAGCCGAATAGACTTTTGCTAAACATCAAAGTGATTGACCAAATGTAGGAATTGAGATCTAAAGTGTTAGATCGGGTTTCGGGTTCTCAGGAAAGCATTAAGCGAATCAGGTGTGTACCCTACCCTAAGTTTTAATATGTTCATGGCTATGTTTTAAATTAAATGTGTTATTAAGAATGTGAAAATATGGCTAAAGTACCATGCAATGGTACGGAGTACCCAGGTATGTTTCCTACTCCTACTAGGATTATGAATATATGTTATATGTAACATGTGGAAAAATGATAAGAATGTGAATTAAGGCATGATGTGCATGATATGTGTGATATGGAGCATTCGGGTTATATGAAAGGGGAAGTGAATGTGGTGACCTAAGACCACGATATCTGAATGTGGTGACCTAAGACCACGAATTTTATAAGGGCGATGAGCACGTCGACTGCAGCGACTGCCTTCGATGGTGTGTAGCGGATGGAGGGTTGACTTAGTAGTCCCCACGGTGTGCAGGTTGGTACGGGTGACGTGTAGCGGATGGCTATCTAGGTTTGGGTTTGGGTTGCATCATTTTAATGACATAAGGATATGTATGCTCTGAAATGTCTGAATTTGTTATGACTTAGTGTTGTGGTTACACATTGAGTCTGTTTGACTCACCCCGTTGGGGAATATTTTCTTCCAGGTGACGAGCAGTGATGGACCGGGTCGGCAGGAGCTTAAAGGTGGCCATGCACAGCAAGGAAAATTTTATTATTTGGACTTTTATTCTATTTGAGCATTTTAATTCATTTTTGGGAATTATTTGATGTAATAAGGCCATAGTTGAATTACTTCATCTTAATTTTATTTATTATGTTACAAATTTTTATCACTTAAAAGATTAAGTAAATTTATTTTAAAATAAACTCTAAGTGTTTTGTCACTAAAAGTAAAGGGTTTCTAATATAAGATAAACTTGTTTCCAACTCGAGCCCAACCCAAAACAATTTTTCTCTCAAACACATAGTTTTCCAAAGTAACAAAAGAATTTTGAACCGGTTTACATCGAGGAACATACCAGATCCGGTCAAGGCTCGTGGGCCGAGTTTGGGGTGTTTCAAGATGTGAATCAAAATAAAGTCTACATCATGTACCTCCCCTTACTAGAGGCCTTCGATCAAGCCGGGGGATTTAGTTAGGGCTTTGTAGTATTGGCAAGCTTATACCCCGAGCTTTGTCGAGCGACAAAGCCGTCTACCAAGACCATGGGCAATTGCTGCCTTCTACTGCAGTATTGGGCATTATACCGAATGTCATTTCTGGTAACAATGAGCCACCAACTGTGTGTATGACCACTTGTGAATAGGTGAATTGATAGTTCGATTGTACCTTTTGTTTTTTAATTGTATAATATAGTATACTCATTTTTTAATAGAAAAAATAATCAAAAAAATTATTCTATTTTTCAGATGGGCGACTCTACCAGGGATCGGGCGATCATTCACCGTTCCTATGTACCATATGATGATTAAGACTCATTCTGGGAATATCATAAAATACGCTTTCGATTTTTTTTTCAAATACAATAATTTCAAAAAAAAAAAACTAATAAAGTGTTGTCTATATTACTCAATTTCAATGGATGCCATATGTCGAGGAAGGGACTACGATGCTCATACCATCATGGGTTACCGAGCAACAACATTTGTTCGTGTCAAATGTTCTGTTGGTTCATTTCCATATGGTGGAGTGGCACGATGGGGGTCGGGTGTTGAGATAGTTCGGTTGCGCGTAACCTATCTTGAACCCTCCAGTCGACATCAAAGAAGTCCACGGAATGGACAAAAAGGGCTCGGGTCAGGATGCAATAAATTGGGCGGAAAACATGAACTGTACATCTTTCTGTGGAATGATCGAAATTCGAGGCGCTCTCCTTTGTATGTCTTAGAGGGAGGGTTCTCTCCTTCGCGCGAGTATGCAGAATGATATATGGCAAACAAGAAGCCCTTCATATTCCAAAGTCGTTATATGCTACTCCAGGAAGACAAGCAATCGGAATCTTCCCGATGACAATGGACGAGTGCACGACCGCGTCGTAACTGAGTTTCGTAATTCCGAAACACCGATACCGATTTTGCCTCTAACCTTGATCTTGAGCCCCAATATGAAGCATCAGGCTCGTCATCATACCACTTGGAGCCCGAGCTTTAATTTCCTCCATCATTCGAGGATATCTTTGGCGACGACCCCAAGCCTCAATATTCAATACACTCCGAATTGTCCTCATACCACCCGAAGCTCAATCAGCAAGCACGTAACCTACTACTGAGGATATTTTTCTATCGGCACCTCCGGTCACGTCCGTTAACTTCCGATTATGGTGTATACAATTATACCACTTTCCTAAGTACACCGGACGTGACACTGGAGGCTGGACCGAGCAACTATGAAATGCCTCAGCAAGGTGCACGGCATCACCGACGGATGCAGCCAGACTGTTACACGCTAGCGCCTGGGACGTCGCCGGGGTCACGACAATTTTGATTTTTATCTATAAATATTTACTTTAGTTTGTAATTATTCTGTTTTTTAATATAAATTTAATTTTTCTAAAATAATTATTTGTTTGGATAAATGACTTCAAATATTTAATAAAAAAATATATAATTCAAAAAAATAATAATACACAACAAATTAAATTTACAGATACAAGAAAATACAAACATTCTAGGATATTAATACATGAAAATATAAAATTTGAACAACAAATAATACGGACTAAATTAAATTTACAGATATAAGAAAATACAAATACTTTAAAAAATTAATACACGAAAATATAAAATTCGAACAACAAATAATACAGACTAAATTTGATTTTTAGATACAAAAATAATACAAAAATTTTGAATAGTAATTTCTCCAGAATTAGTCATCTTCTGCTTGAATCAGGTCTACGTTGCAACAGTATTCCACCTATAAGTTGTAGAATAAATGCTCTTGCAACGTAGATAATGTCCATCTGCGTTGGACATGTAACACCCCTTAACTCTAAATCGTCACCGGAATAGGGTTACGAAGTATTACCGGACCTTTTAGACCAATTACAAACATTATACAAATAAATAGCATACATATTATAAAATATTCGTAGTGTCCCTTTAATGGACCTCCAAGGCCCATTATACGTGTTAGAAGTAAATCGGGGCCAATTCGAGAGCTCAGGAAATTTTTCGAAAAATTCTATTATTATTATTATTATTATTATTATTATTTTCTTAGACTCAATATAACCCTTTTGTAACTATCAAACCAACCCTGCAATTTCAAACCGCAACCAATCCAAAACCAATGGCATAACCAAATCAATTTATACTCAAATACACCTAAATCATAACCAATTCATCAACTTAATAATTCTTTAGATGATTATTCACAAGTATTATTCAAATTAATCTAGAAAACTTCATTCATTTCAATTACCAATTTCATACCAAAATGAACCATTTCATTCACTTAACATTTCATTGATGTATTTAAGACATACTTATGTCACCTTTTGCAATCAAAACCATTAAGACCTATACATCACCTAGGTACATGCCACATTTAACCAAAGAAAGTTTCATCACCATATTTTTGCTGAAGTCAGGATCTATCTTGGATACTGAACCGAGACACTTGACTTCTACTAACCTGCGCACGGAAACAACTGTACGCTGAGTATGGATATACTCAGTGGTATTACCATAATTCAAATTATAATAACACATAATAAAATATAAATATCAAACATGTAACAATTTAATTTCTTAAGTACTAATTCATTCTTTAGCTTTCATTCTTTCACAATAGTAATTCAATTTAGCTATTCATCAATTAATAGCATATATCATAAACCTGAATTTCAATCATTTCATGAACATTTAGTTCATGCCTTTCATTCTCAATCACAATTTCAATTCATATTTCAATTCTTCATTCAACTTTGTCATTTCATTTCAATAACTCAATCAATCAAATTCATTCGATTATCATTTCATTTCATTTAATTACCCCTATTAACAAGACTTGAACCTTGGCGGATACACGGATCCAGCCAAACACACCAGATTGGAACCTAGTGCCACATCGAATAGTTCGAAGCAATAATTGACACCCAGTGTCTCATCGGCCAAGCCGAATTAAGTTGGTACCCAGTACCTCATCGAATATATTCGAAGAAATAAAATGACACCTAGTGTCTCATCGACTCAAGGTCGAAGAATGTAATACCCAAAACCCGGCCTGGACTTTATGGCCTAATCTGGCGATATCACATGGTAGTGTTTTGCAAAAAGTGAGTTGTCGTCAAAAGAAAATTCCTTTCTTTATCGCTTCTTCACACTCTCTTATGTTAATTTTAAGACGTGTAGATCAATTTTAAAACATAAGTCATTGTCAAAAGTTATTCTCTTTCTAAACGTTATTAATTTAAAAAACGTCACTTATCGCGGAAGCTTTTAAAACAGTTTGCATATTTGTTAAAACGTTTCATTCTTTTTGAAAACTCGATTATTTCTACTTCTAGCAGTTGTAAATCGAAACAATAGAAATCTCAAATTAACCATGAAAATCCAAAGAGGCCATTATTACAGTAAATTACCCCAAAATAAAATTATAATTATAATTAAGTACTAAAATAGAACTAAATGGGTCGTGTGGCCACCACTGAGTCCTCTGCCGCACCGATCCGCCTATGTCTAGGGATTACCTGTATAGTTAAAACAAAAGGGTGAGTTTACGAAAATTCAATCTGTAATCCCATATAGAATAAACAGACAGACAGAAGGCAATCACAGTCTGGGCCTAAGCCCTTTTCAAAATCAGTGACAGTATCAGTTTGGGCTTTAGCCCATGTCAGTATAGAGGCTGTCATGCATTTGGGCCTCGGCCCATTACAATATCAGTAATCAGTACAGTATCAAATTATGCAGTATACAAGTCCTACCCAGCCAACCTCTACACTCCATCTCCGTCTAACCCTACACTCTATGTGGGGATATAATCAACCCACCCATCCCTACACTCCAAAAAGTACCGAATGCGGCACTAAACAGTAGTTTACAGCTGAGCTGCCAGTAAATTAGGCTCAAAGCCTTTCAGTACACTTCCTCCGATCTATATAACCCATCCCCATGCAATGCATCATACAATCATGTCATGCCAAATCATGGTATCATATATGTATTCAGTACAGTTTTAACAGCATGCTCAAAATATAGTCGTACATGTATATATATAAAGTACATGTACATGGATATAACAGTCATTCAGTCAATTAGGGATCTAGGTAATCTTACCGACCTTACAGTAGGTCCAGAGTCGACTCGGGCGACCCGCGCAACCTTAGCAGTCAAATAGTGAAAATGGGCCCACAAGCCCATGTAATTTGCCCATGTGGGCCTGCATGCCCGTGTGGCCCACAATGCCCAAAATGGCCTTAGCTGTGTGATCCATTTCACACGCCCATGTGGTTCACACGTGTGGGGCCCATACGCCTATGGGGCCCATACGGCCCAATCCGGCCCAGCCCATGAATCGCACATGGCCTGCCTCGTCGATCACACGGCCGTGTCTGATCACACAGGCTACCGTACGCCCGTTTGGCATCGACTTTCATGTTTTCTGGCTTTTTACCGATTTCCATTTCCAGAGTCGTGTTTATACACCTGATATGGTTTTTAGTACACAACCACTTCTGAGACAAAAAACACCTAAACAACGACAATTCCATGACCCAAAATCAGTCGCGCTTAAAATGAATACCATTACAAAACCAACAATCAAACACCAATAATGTCGCTTACCCCTACCGCTCCAAAGGATGTAGCCTACGATTCCGAAGGTAGACCCAGTTCATTACGATTTGTTGCTGCCAAACACAAATCGACATAACCGAATGTTAGGAACTTAACAAATTAACAAATAACAACTTCTCTCAAAACATTTGAGGCATAACTTTCCCCCTTACCAAAAGACTTACCACCCGAAAGCAGCTCACGTTGAACAGGAATAACTGCTAAATAGAGAAATTGACAGAAAAGGGAGAATGAGGGGAAATCAAGTATTCAGCCAAGAAAATAGAGAAGAACCAATGCCAATTCTCCCTTTTCAGAGAGAAACCGAAAATCTAGAGTGGAGAAAGAACAAGAATTCGACAAGGTTTTAGGGGAAAAAAAGAAATTGAGGTGAGTAAATCAACCCAAAGAAAACAAAACAGTAGTGACAGGAAGTAGAAAAGAAAATCGACAGCAGAGGGAGGAGTTTGGGGAAGCATACGTCGGCAGAAAAACAAAACAAAGAAAATGAGGAGCAAACAACACCCCTGCCGAAATATTGAGTAAAAAGGGTAATTCAAATTCGGCACTAACACTAAACATATCCCTAAAACTTCTCCACAATATCCTCTAAAAATTCGGCCACAACAACCCCACACTCCTCAAACACTCCAATCACCCACTAGCATCAGAATTCTACAGGCACACAAACACTTACACGTCATCCAGTAAGATAAAACACTCCCCTGCATCTCCAGGACTCGAACTCAAGACCTTCAGCACACTTAACACTCCACTTAACCACCAGACCAGCAGGATCATTTTGTCATATTTTTCCAATATTTATTTATAAGCTTACTGGCTACAGATAGGGGTTTATTCAATTAAAAACAAAAAAACTGCCCAAGCTAAGGCTTGAACCCAGGACTTCTCAGACACTCCCATAACACATAACCACTGAAACAGATAGATATTTGTGTCACAAACATACGAAAATAAATATTAAGGATTTTTGGGGTGTTACAACTCTGCCCACCTTAAAGAAAATTTCGGCCTCGAAATTTTACCTGATCAGAATAGATGGGGATATTGCTGTCGCATCACATCCTCAGGCTCCCACATGGCCTCCTCAGAACTATGATTACGCTAAAGAACTTTCACCAGTGGGATAGACTTTCTTCTTAGAACCTTCACATCGCGATCCAATATCTGGACTGGCTCCTCTTCAAAGGTCAAATCTGGCCTAACCTCGATTTCCTCAACTGATGCAATATGTGTGGGATCAAAGCTGTAACACCCCTAACCCATATCTGTCGCAGAATTAGGGTTACAAGGTATTACTAGACATAGCGCAGATCAGGATAGACATTAACTACCTTTCTTGTTTCGTAATTCAATCACATCAATACACATACATTTTATATTTAATAACAATATAACACAACTTATAAATCAAAACACATTCAAATAATTATTATACATATAGTTCACTTAACCAACTAAAACCCAATCATGCTTTAAAAATTTTAAGCATGTCAATATCAATTATTTATCCACATATTCGAAATAACTAATATGCAACAAAGCCATGTTACATGTACTTAATACATATAAGGTTCGAACTATACGACTTCAACAGTATTGGCATTTGCTTCCTGAATACATGTTCAAACATATATCCTCACATTTCATGCATCGAACAATTGTCAATACAATTATCTCATAGACTAAATGTTAATCATATCATTTTTTTTATAAATTTCTGTACATGCACATATTAAAAACATAACAACCATATTACATGACCTAGTTTTTATTTTGTTCTTATTCATATATGGGGCATTAATTAATATAATACCATGACCGAACATATTATATACATTTTCTTAAGTCACAGAATAATGCACCATATTTAACCACAAATAATAGATTAATGATATATATAATCTATTAGCATATTATATGCATATGCACTGTACAAAATATGTAATCACCATTACAATGATATTCGAATTATAATAATTACTAAAAATCCTTTTTACTTAATAGGATACCTACTTTTAGTAGATTTAACAAATCTTAACATAAAGCTTAATGACCAAGATCATAAGCAACATACACAATTATTTAACCTTTCAAAGAACCAAAAACATGCATACTTTCCAGTTACAAGCTTGCGTAAATGTGTACACAATTGAGCCATTTTCGAATGTCCATATTTCGTTATCACTACAAAGCTAGTCATTACATATTCGGTATTGTATATCATCCAATCCATAGAATATGTATATAATGCTATAAACCAAATATCATGCTTATCATTTTAGGCCATCTCCTTAGCCTAATATACATATACAATTAAATTATCATTACTAAACCAATTTACCCATTTAAAACATGCCATTTCAACTCAATAATAAAACCACAAATTTTAATTCAATACACACTCGAATATATAATCATTCTTTTACCCCATTAATAAGCCGAAATATAGATAATCTCCAACCTTCATATGCATATTTCAATTCATATGTCATAACCCAAACTCACTTAAATACCAAATCCAAACATACCACACATATTATAAATATATATATAACACATAACCAAAATCACATAAACTTAACATTATTTATCTTACTAAAATACACCAAACATACCTCATTTACCTCATTATCGAAACACATGAATAAAACACCACCATATATATATATATATATGACATACCATGTGATTACTATCCATATAAGATTAAACCATGACCAAAATAAACTTAAGCCATAATTAAACCAAAATCGAACACTGATAAACTGTAAAAATAACATATTTTAGGCCCACATTTAGCATGCTTTTGGATGATTTATCCCTTGATTTATGTAAAAAGGTGCTCTTAATCCTTTCTTTTTATGTTTTATACTCAGGAAAGCACCCGAGGATGAAAAGAACGAGAAACCGGCTTAAAACAGACCAGATTGGGCCAAAATAGAAATCGACATGGCCTGGGCCCAAGACCACATGGCCGTGCCTCATTAAAAGTCCGAACACGGCCTAAAGACGACTCACACGGGCATGGCCGTGTCCCTGTCGTGGAAAAGAGCAATTTCACTCGGAAAAGGATACTTAGGGCCAAAGAAACCTATCTCAAAAGCCTATATAAACCCCCTAAGTATAACTTAGAGAGGGACGGTTAACTAGGCCAAGGAGCCGAGCCAGAAAGGTTAGATTTGTGGAGATTACTCGAAGATAGCCAGTTGATTCATCTCAAGAAGCCGGAATTATACTCAAGACGGCGGATCTCTCCTTCAATTCCTTCAGGGGGTTTTAGGGATTTATTATGTTTTGTTTTATTTTTTCTTTTGAGATGTATCTTTTATTATTGTTATGAACTAAACCCTCAGATACCTGAGGGGGATGAAGCCTAAGATGAATCTTGTTATCGTTTGCTGAACTATATGATAAATATTTGACTTGTTCTTAATTATGTGTTCTTAATTCTTGTGTTGATATTTCCGGGATATTGATTCAAGTGTGATGTGCTTAGGTGGAGGAGCAAAAGTCCCTACTTAATAGTAGATCTAGCATAATTAAGCGGAGTTGATCGCGTGCCTAGAGATAGGGTGACGAGATTTTGCCGGATTAGGGTGAAACCTAATATGGGAATCCATAGATCGAGTTAATGCGATTCTAGGGGTTTTAATTAGAAAGAGATTTCAATTAATCAACCTAGGGTTAGACGTTAGTTACTTCGAGAGAGGGATTAATATAACTTAGGGAATCTTACGGATCAAGTCAAGTGAATACATCGTCTGGTTCAGAGTTAGATAACAAGTGAAGTCTAGGTGGATTCTTCCTTGGGTGTCGTCTTATTCAATTGGTTTTCTCTCAAGTTATTTTCTCAATTCATCCTCTTTGTCTTTGCATATTTAGTTTAGTTGATAGTTAATTTAGATTACACAACAAATTCCCTTAATTCTTAGGCTAGATAATAAAAAGAGAGTTAGTATTAGTACTTTTGGTTCCTTTGGGTTTGACATTCCGGTCTTGCCTAAACTATACTACTGTTCGATAGGTGCGCTTGCCTCAAAATCATTGTCATAGTTAGTTTCCAGGTTTGATCATTCTTTATATAAATTTTAAGACTTTGACAGGCACAATCAAACACAAGTAAGGAAATTAAGCGACTTTCGCATGGCTTTTATACATACACTTTCGAATTAAACTAACTCCAAAGCTAGCCTATACATGCCATAGTTTCAAAGAAATTTCAGCTTATAAAATACCGAAGTTATTCGATAGTGTGATAGACTTTGAGAACCATTCCCGAGCTCGTAACTTGACTCCAAAATCTATAAAACAGAGGTAAACAAGAACACACTCACAGTAAGCTATTTAAGCTTAGTAAGTCATAAGCAAACAATAATCATATGAACATTAACACTAAATCAATTAGCCAAGTCAATCCAAACCTTAATTAAATATACATATAACACACTCTCAAGTTTGTATGTTATCAAATATACATTAGCATTTAACATCATATAGTTAAATCCACAAATACTCATAAACACATATAATTAACATTTTTAAATATCACAACTATATCAATAGGCCGAATCACTTATATTATCACAAATACATTAATAGGCCTAATCACTTATATGTTCAAATATGCTAACACATAATTCATATTTCACATAACTTTAAATCATCAATTCAAGTATACAATTTACCTTAATTTCATAACATAGTATGAATACATACCTGAACCTTTTAATTTGATTTCACATTCGGTCTTTACTTCACATTGCCCGTTGAACCATTCGGAATTAAAAAAGGATCGGCAAATAATCGGAAAGCTCGTACAATGCCAACGTCCCAGACATGGTCTTACATGTAATCACATATCGATGCCACTGTCTCAGACAGGGTCTTACACGAATCAGAAACGATGCCAATGTCCCAGACATGGTCTTACACGTAAACACAAGTCGATGCCAACGTCCTAGATGCGGTCTTACATGAAAACACATATCGGAATTCTATGTCATGACATATGTATCCTAACTATTCCTAGGGTTCGTACGGGACTTTCGGACAACGTATCTCAATCGAATCGAACTCGTAACTTATATTCCAAGCTTAACCATAATCGACCAGTGCACATATATATTCTTAAAATTCAATTCAACACATAACAAATATATATTTTCAATTTAACAACATTTATATGCTTATAAACTTACCTCGGATGTTGTCGGACGGTTTAATCGACTATTCGTCTACTTTTGATATCCCCCATCTAATTCCATTTTCTTTCGTTCTTGATCTAAATAAATTCAAATTTAACTAATTTAACAACATATTCATTCAATTGAATCCAAAAACACATAAATGGACAAATTACCATTTTACCCTAATATTTTACACTTTTTACAATTTAGTCCCTATCGCATAAAACACAAAATACACAAAATTTCCCATCACCATAGCTAGGCCGAATATCACCCATGCCCTTACAAGTCCACACATTTCATTTATTTCATATTTTAGTCCCTCAAAAATTTATTTTTACAATTTAGACCAAATTACTCAATATCATTAAAAATCCCAAGACAAAACATATTAATTTAACACATATCTTTAATATTTCATCATCAAACCACAAAAATCACAAGCTATCATCAATGGCAAAACACAAAATCATCATCAAATTAAAAAATTAAGACATGGCTTTGAAGATAACTTAGCAACGATCTCAAAAACATAAAAAATTATCAAAAACTTAGTAAAATACATCCCTTAATTTAGCTCAACAATGACCGAATGCCCTAGCTCTCTTATTTCTTTTTCTTTTCCTTAGTTTCGGCACCAAAAAGATGAGAACATAATGCATTGTTTTTCTTTTATTTCACAAAACTTTCACACATGTAAATTCACACATAATTAACATAGAAAATAATATTAAAATTTTTCAAACTCGAATTTGTGGTCCCAAAACCACTATTCTGATTAGGGTCAAAATAGGGCTGTTATAAGAGCGGTAGTGCCTCAACATAGAAATGTGGAACACGTCGTGAATTCGCTCCAACTCTGGAGTTAGTTCCAATTGATATGCTACTAGCCCCACTTATTTCAGAATGCGATAAGGCCTAATAAATCTAAGGCTCAGCTTACCCTTGTGACCAAACCTTAGTACTTTCTTCCATGGTGAGACTTTGAGAAAAACGGAGTCCCTCACAGAATACTCTATCTCTCGACGCTTCAGGTCTGCATAAGACTTTTGTCTGTTAGATACCGCTTTCAGTTGGTCTCGAATCAATATAACTTTGTCCTAAGTATCAGAAACTAGTTCAGGGCCCAGAACACGTCGCTCGCCCAACTCAGTCCGACACGAAGGTGTTCGACACCTACGACCATAAAGTGCCTCGTAAGGTGCCATCTGAATGCTAGACTGATAACTGTTGTTATAAACAAACTCTGCTAGTGGCAGGTAATCCTCCCAACTGCCTCGGAAGTCAATCACACAACTCCTCAACAAGTCCTCCAGTATCTGAATCACCCTCTCAGATTTACCATCTGTTTGATGACGGAACGCATTACTAAAGTCCAACCTTGTACCCAGAGCTTCATATAGCTTCTTCTAGAACTGAGACGTGAAGCGAGAATCCCTATCAGATACTATCGAAACCGAGACCCCGTGCAGTCTCACTATCTCAGACACATACAGTTTAGCCAGCTTCTGTAATGAGAAGTCAGTACGAACCGGTATGAAGTGGGCGGACTTCGTTAATCGATCCACAATGACCCATACAGAATCCTTCTTAGTAGGTGTGATGGGTAACCCACTAATGTAGTCCATAGTTACACGCTCCCACTTACAAAACGGATCTTGACTGGCTGCAACAATCCTGAAGGTAACTGATGCTCAGCCTTAACCTGCTGGCATGTCAAACACTTGGCCACAAATTCAGTAACCTCTCATTTAAGACCTGGCCACCGGTGTAACTCACGAAGGTCTCGGTACATCTTGTTTTCGCCAGGATGCATAGCATAAGGGCTACTATGCTCCTCTCTTAGTATAGACTGCCTCAATTCAGTATCTTTCGGTACACAGATTCTCCCACGAAAATAGAGCACCCCTTCGCTATTCAATCCAAAATCCTCGGTATTCCCACTCTCAACATGTCAAAAATCGAAGACCCAAAGACTCATCCTCCATCTGTTTGCTCTTAATCTACTCTATCCACGTCGGTTTAACTTGAAGTTCGACCAACAGACTACCATCATCAAATAAACTGAGGCAAGCAAACATTGCCCTCAGATCAGACATAGCCCTACGGCTCAGCGCGTCGGCCACCACATTGGCCTTACTAGGATGGTATTCAATCGTACAGTCGTAGTCCTTAAGCAGCTCAATCCACCTGCGCTACCTAAGGTTCAGCTCCTTCTGTGCGAGGAGGTACTTGAGGCTCTTGTGATCAGTGTAAATGATACACTTCTCACCATACAGGTAATGCCTCCAGATTTTTAGTGCAAATACCACCGCGGCCAACTCCAAGTCATGCTTTAGATAATTCACCTCATGAGTCTTACGCTAACGAGACGCATACACTACCACCTTACCCTATTTGATCAACACACATCCTAAGCCGACATGTGATGCATCATTGTAAATAGTAAACTCTTTTCTAGACTCTGGCTGTATCAAGATAGGGCCTCAGTCAATACAGTTTTGAGCTTCTCAAAGCTCTCTTGCTGCGCGTCAGTCTAGTTAAACGACACACCCTTACGTAGCAGCTTAGTCAAGGGTGTGGTGATCAGTGAAATCCCCTTTACAAAAAGTCAATAATATCCTGCCAATCCCAAAAAACTGTGGATCTCAGTTATAGTCTTAAGTTGTTTCCAATCCAAGACAACCTCAATCTTTCGAGGATCGACTCTAATCCCCTCACCAAAAACCACATGTCCAGAAACGTTACTTCACATAACTAGAACTCATATTTACTGAACTTGGCGTACAATTGTTTCTCTCGCAAAGTTTGCAGAACCACTCTGAGGTGTTCATCATGCTCATCCTCAGTCTTCGAATACACCAGTATGTCATCAACAAATACCACCATGAACCGATCCAAATAGGGCTGGAACACTCGGTTCATCAGATCCATAAAAGTTGCTGGTGAATTCGTCAGTCCAAATGGCATTACTAGAAACTCGTAATGACCATAACGAGTCCTAAACGCCGTCTTATGCACATCAGCTTTCTTAACTCTTAACTGATGATACCCTAATCGGAGATCAATCTTAGAGAAAATTGAAGCCCCTCGGAATTGGTCGAACAGATCATCTATCCTCGATAGGGGTACTTATTCTTGATGGTCAGTTTGTTCAGTTGATGATAGTCAATACACATACGCATGGATCTATCCTTCTTTTTCACAAATAGCATTGGTACTCCCTACGGAGACATACTAGGGCAGATGAACCCACGATCCTGTAATTCTTGAATTTGAGCCTTAAGCTCCACAAGCTCTTCGGTGCCTTTCTATACGGGGCGATGGACACCGGAGCTTTACCAGAAAGGAGCTCAATCGTGAACTCTACTTCACGATTCGGAGGTAACCCAGGTAGCTCCTCAGGAAAAACGTCCAGAAAGTCCTTAACCGTCCTTATATCCTTAACCAAAAAATCCCCAGAATTTGAAACACTGATGTAGGTCAGATACGCCTCACATCCCTTACGAACCAACTTCTCGGCCCTCAATGTAGAAATCACATTCAATAAGTAGTTTTGACACTCCTCAATTACAACTACCTTACTGTCCTACTCAGTTCTCAGGACAACCTTTTTTGTGGCACAATCTAAGCTCACTAGGTGTTTGACTAACCAGTCCATTCCCAGTATCAGATCAATTTCTTTAAAAGGCAGTTCCATCAGATCAGCCAAAAAGATAGCTCCTTGAATCTCTAGAGGAACATCTCTAAATAGTTTGTTAACCCTTATTGACTTCCTCAACGGACTCAGTACAGTGACCTTACTCGTAGTGCTCTCAACCAGTATACCCAAGTTTTCAGATACGATACAAGCTATATAGAAGTGAATGGATCCTATATTTATTAGTGCAGTATAAGGCACATTATAAATAAAGAACGTACCCATAACGATGTCCGAAGCATTTCCATCCTCTCGGCAACGCGCAGTATAAACTAGAGTCAGCTGCCTCGCCTCAGTATGACCAGCACCTCTGCCCAGTGCTCTCTGACCACGACCCAACCCATTACTACCTCTGGCCTGCCCACGGCCTCTTAGTGGCTGCTGAACTACCCTAGGTAGTGGTGTAGTAGCAATACCCGGAGCTTGCATCTGATCGGATTTCTACGGACACTCTCTGATACGGTGCTCTAATGAACTGCACCTCAAACAAGCCCCAGTTTTTTTTCAACACTCGCCCTGATAGCGTCTACCACAGTCAATACACAGTGGCTGTCCAGTAGTACCAATAGGAGTCCCAACTCTGATCGACCCATCAACTCTGGACTTTTTCTTAGGCCTCTAAATGGAACTCGAGGGCTCCAAATCCCTCTTATTCCTACCTCTCTCGGTTCTAGTGCTTATCGCGCTTCACTTTCAAGGCGATCTTCACCTTATCAACTAGTGCAGCAAAGTCTCGCTCCCTCTATGGAGCTATCAGTACCTTTAGATTATTCCTGAGGCCATCCTCAAAGCGAACACATCGCTCGTACTCAGTCGCCACCATACCTCGCGCATAGCGGCTCAGTCTTAGAAATTCGACCTCGTACTCGGCCACTGATCTATCTTCCTGAGTCAAATTTAAGAACTCTCTCCTACAGGCATCCACATAACTGGCACCCACATACTTTCCCTGGAAGGCGATTTTGAAGAACTCCTAGGTCAGTCGACCGGGCTGAGTGCCCTCCTTAAAAGTGAGTTACCATTGATATGCCTCATCATGTAGTAGCGATACAACACCTTTTAATTTTTGTTTGGAGTTGCAATCCAGATCGTCCATAATCCTCTCTGTGGCCTCAATCCAGTATTCAGCCACATTGGGGGCCACCCCAGCAATGCCCCTAAAGAGCTCAGCTCTGTTAGACCAGAGTCGTTCCGTAATCGACTTGCGGCCTCCAGCTCCAGTATTGGGCCCAGCGACGCTCTCTAAAATCCTCAACATGGCCTGGGGCAGTGTGTCGTCCCCAGCCGCTCGATCATGAGATCCAGTCTTGGTCACAGGTGAAGCTGGTGTCTCACCTATATCTAAATTAGGCAAGTTGCCAGAAGATGAGGACCCAGCTCGAGCACCTCTACGGCCTCTACCTCGGCCTCTTGTACCACGTCCACGAGTACCTTTGGTGCTCATTCTCTAATTGTGTTTTATCTGTATTAACAGTTTTATGCATCAGTTTACGGTTCCAGTATTTATTAACAAATATTTTATGAGAACAATATCAAAAGTGTAAAGTTTGTTTTCATATGGCACAATGTCTATCAGTGTCTATCGATTTTACTACAATATCAGTATACACTAACCTGAGTGTTTTTAGTACAGTCTATCTATAGTAGTCGCAATATATACTATCTATAGCAGTTCAGTTTAAAGCACATAACAGTTTCAGTGAACTTACGGGATCGGCGCCAGAGACTCGGTATACCACACATGCTGTGAAATATTTCAATCATCTAGAAATCAGTGCTAAAAAAACCAAATTTTAAAATCTAAATCCACAGTCGAGTTTTTGTAACCTGAGTCTGATACCACTAAATGTAACACCCCAAACTCAGCCTAGACGTTATGGCCGAATATGGCGATGTCACATAGTAGTGTTTTGCAAAAAGTGAGTTGTCGTCAAAAGAAAATTCATTTCTTTATCGCTTCTTCACACTCTCTTATGTTAATTTTAAGACGTGTCGATCAATTTTAAAATGTAATTCATTGTCAAAAGTTATTCTCTTTCTAAATGTTATTAATTTACAAAACGTCACTTATCACGGAAGCTTTTAAAATAGTTTGCATATTTGTTAAAACGTTTGATTCTTTTTGAAAACTCGATTATTTCTACTTCTAGCAGTTGTAATTCGAAACAATAGAAATCTCAAATTAACCATGAAAATCCAAAGAGGCCATTATTACAGTAAATTATCCCAAAATAAAATCAAAATTATAATTAAGTACTAAAATAGAATGAAATGGATGGTGTGGCCACCACTGAGTCCTCTGCCGCACCGATCCGCCTATGTTTGGGGATTACTTGTACAGTTAAAACAGAAGGGTGAGTTCATGAAAAATCAGTGTGTAATCCCATATAGAACAAACAGACAGACAAAAGGCAATCACAGTCTGGGCCTAAGCCCTTTTCAGAATCAGTGACAGTATCAGTTTGGGCTTTAGCCCATCTCAGTATAGAGGCAGTCATGCATTTAGGCCTTGTCCCATTACAGTATCAAATTATGCAGCATACAAGTCCTACCCAGCCAACCTCTACTGTAATAGCCCAATTTAGGGGCTAGTCGAAATAGTGGTTTCGGAACCACTAATCTGAGGTTTGGAGAAAACTATTTTTATGTTATTTTATGAGTTAGAGCATAATTATATAGGTGCCTGAAAATTTTGGTGCTTTAATTTTAGCAATTCCATGCTTAATCGCGAAAAAAGACTAAATCGCATAAAGAGCGAAAGTTCTATGTTATAAGCTAAAGGTGCCTAATAGCAATAGAATTTTAATTGGGGGCCTTTAATGCGCAATTAGACCTTTCTAAAGGTCATGGCTGGCCATAAGGGGACAAAGAAGTCAAAATTAGTCAAAGTTGGTGTAGTAGGTGGATTAAATTGATGAAATATAATAAAATAAAGAAAGAAAAGATATCATCTTTTCTCCTTCATTCCTCCACTGAAAATTAGTAGCAAATAGGGGTTTGAAAGCTCAAAAATTTCAGCACACTCTTCTCCTTACAAGTAAGTGTTTTAGTGATCATTTCTTGATAATATTTGTGCTTTTGGAACCCCTAAAGCTTAAGCTAGCTAAAGAGGAGACTATCTTGCAAAATGGTTGAAAGTTTAGAGTTTTTCCATGTGAGCGTTTAAGTTGTTTGCTGCAGTTTTATGGAAGAAAATGAGTCTTAGTTGTTAGATAAACAACTTTTGTGAAGGGTGTTTCCATGAAAACACCTAATAGGACCTTTTTGTAAAGGTTATAAATTTGTGGTAAATGTGTGAAATAGTGAGTATTGAGGGTTGCCATAAGAGTAATAAATGTTCACCTAGCTCGTTAAAGAAATAAATTTGATTAAAATTGATTTTTGAGCCTAGGGGTGGAATGGTCATTTTGTGAAAGCTTAAGGGCAAAATGGTATTTTTGCCAAAAATTATGATTTTTGAAATATATTTGTTAATGTGGTGATTAAATGAGCTAAATTGTTATTATAGATCAAGAAGAGCTAAGGATTAACCTCGACCGAGGAAAGGGCAAAGTATCAGACTAGAACGTCAATCTAGCCTATTTTGAAATCGAGGTAAGTTTGCGTGTAATAAGTTCAACACCATATTAGCATGATTTTAAATGTTTGATGTTTGTGAAGATATATAATATATCTATGAATTTGAATAATGGTGTTGTATGAGAAAACGATGAGAATTGTGTTGTTAAAATTCCGGTTGGACTTAAATAAATGAGAGAACAATATCATTGAGACTTGAGATGTGTAAGGTCCCGTATAAGACCATGTCTGGGACATGGCCTCGGCACCAAATTGAAATCCTGTATAAGGCCATATCTAGGATATAACATCGGCATTGATTGTGAGAATCGTATAAGACCATATCTGGGATATGGCATCGACAATCGATATGAGATCCCGTATAAGACCATATCTGGGATATGGCATGTAACATCCTCAATTTATGGGCTTGTGCATTTTGTGTAATGTGTGCTTAAATTATTAATTTAAGGATTTGAGGTGCAAATGGGGCTCAGGTTTGGGCTGAGGCTTCGAATAAATATTTTATTTAGACACTCTAGGGGCTTAAATTAAAGTTTTAGTAGTTTAAGTGACATATTGGGCTTGTGGCCCAGCAACTAGGGGCACAGTAAAGGGGAGCTATAGGTGGCGTCACAAGTGCATGAGGAGGGCCCAAATTTTGGCAGCTTAAAGCCCAAGTTTTAGGGCTAAATTTTGGCACTTAAAGGGAGCAATAGGGGGACGGCACAAGGCTATTTTCTAGGGATTTTTAATGTTTATTTTATATGGATAATAAGTAGGTAAAGGCTATTTTTGATGAGATAATAGATCAAGATAAGGGAAAAGATGAGAACTCATCCAAGAGGCTAGAGTTGGCCGAAAATCAAACTCAGTAAGGGGGGAGAAATCGGTTTAGTGTAGTCTAAGGGGGTGTGCCAAATTCTTCATTATGTTATCTGAAAATTCTCTCAAGATTTCTCTTTTATTTTCAGTAAACTTGAACCCTCTCTTCTCTTTTCTTTTTCTGACAGAAACCAAAACTTCTTATATCTCAATTGTCGAAACCCCACCAATCTTTTTCTCTTTTCTCTTGGCCGAATCTCTCTATCCACTCCTTGCTTATATTTTTCCAATTCTTTGTTCTTCAAAAAGCCGAAATCACTAAGATCACACCTCCTGAAGTTGCTGAATTTTCTTCAGTGGAGTCTGCTTGTGCTGAATTTTGAAGGAAACAATAGGTAAGTGTCAATTTTAGGATTCCAATGTTTCTCCGGCTTTTCAAAGTCCCTAGCCGAATGGCTATTTAGAAACTAATCTCTTATGTCTCTCTTATTTTTGGCATTCCGGGATCTGAAGTGGAGTCCATCGCGTAGATCTCTAAGTCATAGCTTAGTAACACTCGAATCGTGTTACTTTCAGTATTTCAAGGTAAGGAAATCTATTGATTTTAGTGTGTAAAATCGGGTAGAACACTAACCATGGCCGATTATAGGAGAGGCCCTATTTTCACATCTTTCCAGCTTTTTGAGCAAAGTAGTAGATCGATTTAGCAAGGGTATCGACATTAATCAGGTGTGTAATTCCTCACACCATTAGACTGATTGCTTATATATATGTATATGTAATAAATATGCTATATTCTGTTAAATGCTGAAATCCCGGCATAACGTTTGGAAACCCAAGAAGGGAAAAGGCTAAATATCAAGTTAGTGATTTCTGCCATTCCTTAGTGAATGTTCTGTTAAACACGATAAGCTTTATATGTCGATTTCTATGTATGCTTGGGGTTGGGTGATTGATGAAAGGGGAAGTGATCTGTTCTGGTAGCTTATGCCATTTCAGCCTGGTGACTCTGTCACAACTCTGTTTCTGGTGGCTTCTGCCATTTCAGCCTGGTGACACTGTCACAACTTTGACGATGAGTAGCTAACTGCAGCATGACTGCCATCGATGGTGTGTAGCGGTGTGGGTTGATTGTAGAAATCCCCAATGGTGTGATTGGTAGGTAAGGGTGGTGTGTAGCGGATGGAAACTAGGATTGGGTTGGGTTCTATACATGTTATCTATTATGTTATGTGCTATATTCTGATCTGTGGGCTAAGGCCCAATCTGATGGTGCACGAGGGTTGCACACTGAGTTTCGCGACTCACCCTATTAATTTAACAATTTCAGGTGACACTTAGCGCATCGGACTGGGCTGGAGAGGAGAGCAAGGTGGCCATGCGATCAGGTACTGAAGATTCAGTAGAATGACTCTACTTTATTTAATTATTTCTAAGAAATTTGTTTTAAGTGGGCTTTAAATTTCGTTGTAATAAGGCCTTGGGCCACTAGACTATTATACTTTGTTTTGGGTTTTACTTTGGGCTTTTATTATTGTTAGACGCTTAAACTTTAATTAAACTAAGGCATGTATTAAGATTTTGGTTTTAATTCATAAAACAATAGATGAAATTTATATTTCATTTAAACTTATCAAGTTATTAAGTTTTCCCGAACAAAAGCTTAAATACTTTATTTTGAAAAATATTTCCTGAAATTGTGACATCTTTTACAAAAATCTTTTTAGTGACATGCCAGATCCGGCTGTAGTGTTTGGGCCGAGTTTGGGGTGTTACAGATTGGTATCAGAGCCTGGTTCAAAACTCGGCTCTGGGGGTTTTTGGGCTCAAAACGTTTTCTAAAGATGGGTTTTTGTAACGTGCATGCTTTTAAATGATAACAGGTTTGTTAGCTCGGCATGGCACCTGCGTCTCCGGCCCAAGTCCGCCAGGTAAGTATTCTAAACTATTGTGTGAAATATATGTGGGCTTGATGGACTTTATGGGACGTAGATTAGTTAGATTAGAACTTGATGGACTCTAGGCCTAGCTTAACAACTTCCTAAAACTCATAAGACTTAATTTCACTAAACAAACCCGTAAATGAGTCGCAAGGCTTGGGTGTGGCAACAGGCATACGCATGTCTAGGATTGGGTCCGGAAGAGCCTGGTATTTAAGCAGTCCTAGTGAGTCACCTCCTCTTCGCTGGAATCTTACCTGGTGCGTAGTGACTGTTCACCTTAGCCAAGTTAGGGTGTGGCAATGAGCATACGCATGTCTAGGAGTGGATTCAGGGAGAGCTTGGTATTTAAGCAGTCCTAGCTACTCACCTCCTCTTCGCTGGAATCTTACCTGGTGCGTAGTGACCGTTCACCCTGATCGCGAGGACTTGTTGACAGGCTAAACCTTATAGTTAAAACCCGAAAGGGACCAGTCACCTTTTTTTTTAAAAAAAATTGCTAAAATACCCTTATTTTGAAAAAAAAATATACCAAGATGCCCATGGTTTGCAAATATATCCCGATTTACGAAGTCAACGAAATTTTTCCTAAAAAAAAAACTCACCTAACACACTACAACAACCAAAAACTCATAAACACCTGAACACTACTATTTTCTTTTGAAATAAAATTCTCCAAGATACCCCCTTAGTTTTGTAAACTTTTGAAAATACCCTTGATTCGTGAAAATAACTAAAACATCCCTGATTTGTAAAAAAAAATTACTAAATTGCCTTGATTTGCAAAATGACCAAAGTACCACTGATTTCAAAATTACCAAAATACCCCCAGATTGCAAAATTATCGAAATACCCCCGGATTTCAAAATTACCAAAATACCCCCAGATTGAAAAAAATTACGAAGTACCCCCAGATTGCAAAATTACCGAAATACCCCCAAATTTCAAAATTACCAAAATACCCTTATTTCATGAAATCAACAAGGAACACTATTTTTGAAAATTACGAAAATACCCCTATAGAATAAAATTACAAAAATACCCCTGGGTAGTGGAATAACGGAAATACCCCTATGTATTGAATGTGGATGTATGGATGTTGTCTGTATGTTGATTGTGGAATGTATGTAGTTTCTAGAACTAGGGGATGTGAACTTGAGATTGAATTGTAGATTCGAAAGAACTACTCCTGAAATTACTATTCATAAGACTGTTCGTGGTTAATCAGTGAAAAGAATTAATGATTCATAAAATTCTTAATCAGATAAATGGCAATTGGAATATTGAGTACAAGGGGTCGAGGACGTCTGCCGCGTGGACGCGGTAGGGGTAGGATGACTTTGTCTGAGCCAGTAGGGTCTGGCCACAGGTCAGGGAACGAAATGTCGGATCCTCCAGCTGTGGAGGGAGAGTTACGGGATCAGGCGACCGGAGATGATGCAGTATCTCAGGCGATGCTGCGGGTTCTCGAAAGAGTTGCTGGAGTAGGCATGGGCACAGGAGCCCGAAAATCTGTGCCGGAGCGGCTTAGGGCCAATGGGGCAGAAGTGTTTAGAGGAGTTTCTGGCATAGCCCCTAACACAGCTGAGTATTGGATGGAAGTGATTGAGCATATAATGGATGACTTAGATCTCACGATGGAGGAGAAGTTGAAAGGGGTCGTGTCTCTTCTTCGAGACGAGGCTTATCAGTGGTGGCTCACGATGAAGAAGGGTACAGCCGCAGATCGGATTGACTGGGACTTCTTTAAGGAGTCATTCTAGGGGAAGTATGTTGGGGTCAGCTATGTGGATGCACAGAGGAAGGCATTTCTGAATCTAGTGCAGGGAAGTAAATCTGTAGCTGAATATGAGGCGAAGTTTCTGCGCTTGAGCCGCTACGCTCGAGGAATGGTAGCAACCTAATATGAACGTTGTGTTCGGTTCGAGGATGGATTGCGGAATGAGTTAAGGGTTTTGATAGCACCGCAGAGAGAAATAGATTTTGCTGTTCTGGTGGAGAAGATTAAGATAGCTGAGGAGGTAAAATGGACTAAAAAACAGGAAAGAGATAAAGAGCGGGGAAGGTATAAGAGAAATTTTGGGCCGGCAGGAGCATCTGGGAATTCGCAGAAAAGGCCTAGGTTTGATGGGCCAGCTCGTGCTCCGACACCTGCTGCGGGGAATCAGAATCAATTATGCAATTGGTGCGAGAAAGCACATTCTGGGGAGTGTAGGAGAAGAACGGGTGGATGTTTCAGGTGTGGATCCACAAAGCATCTGATTAAGGACTGTCCGCAAGTAGATCAGGTACAGCCAACGGGCCGAGGTTCTGACCAGACTAGGAGAGGTGACCAGCCTGGACCGAGGGGTCGTGGTTCAGGTAGAGGTGGTAACGGGGCTGGTTGCGGACGTGGAGCACCTGGTAGAGGTACAGGTAATGTAGAAGCAAGGCAGCCGGGTCTAGTTTATGCAGTTCGTCGACAGGAGGATGGTGACGCACCGGATGTCATAACCGGTACATTTCTTATTGCTGATAACCCTTTACTTGCCTTGATTGATATTGGGTCAACCCACTCCTATGTTGCATGTTCGATATCTGATACCCTAAGTATAGACTCTGAAATAACTACTAGGAAGATGACCGTGGTTAGTCCCCTAGGACAATCTAGGGTAGTGGACAAGCTATTTAAGGATGTACCGTTAGAGACTCAAGGGGTAGTGTTTCCGGCAGACTTAATAGAATTGCCATTTGGAGAGTTTGATCTTATCCTAGGAATGGATTGGTTGACTAAGCATCGTGCTAAGTTGGATTGTGAGACCAAGCGTGTGGTGTTGAGTACCCCGGAAGGTGGGGAGGTGGTTGTGTTAGAGGAAAGAAGGAATTATTTGTCCAACGTAGTGTCGGCATTGAAGGCTGTTAAGATGATTCGGAAGGGATGCAACGCATTCCTAGCTTTTATTATTGCTTTGGACGCTAAGGAGGTGACTGTCAATGAGGTTCGAACAGTCAAGGATTTTGCGGATGTCTTTCCAGAGGAGTTGCCAGGATTACCCCTGGATCGCGAGGTGGAGTTTGGAATAGAGCTACTTCCGGGTACGGCTCCAGTATCCATTGCTCCTTATCAAATGGCACCGAAGGAGTTGGTGGAACTCAAAGCTCAGATCCAGGAGCTTTTGGATCGATGATTTATTCGACCGAGTGTGTCTCCATGAAGAAGAAGGACGGATCCATGCATATGTGCATGGACTATCGTCAACTGAATAAGTTGACGATTAAGAACAAGTACCCATTGCCAAGAATAGACGACCTGTTCGATCAGCTTAAAGGAGCTTCGGTCTTTTCGAAGATTGATCTAAGGTCGGGTTATCATCAGTTAAAGGTGAAGGAAGGGGACATTCATAAGACGACATTTCGAACACGCTACGGTCATTATGAGTTCTTGGTAATGCCATTCGGTTTGACGAACGCGCCAACAGCATTCATGGATATGATGAACCGGGTGTTCCAACCATATCTTGATCGGTTCGTCGTGGTGTTCATTGACGATATTTTGGTTTACTCCAAGTCCGAGGAGGAGCATGATGCACATCTTCGTGTAGTGTTGCAAATTTTGAAGGAGAAGCAGTTGTACGCAAAGTTCAGTAAGTGTGAGTTCTGGCTGAAGGAAGTGACTTTCTTAGGGCATGTAGTTTCCGCAGAAGGAATTAGGGTAGATCCTCGGAAGATAGAAGCTGTATTAGATTGGAAACCGCTGAAGTCCGTGGCGAAAATTCGGAGTTTCTTGGGATTGGCAGGGTATTACAGGAGATTTGTTGAGGGTTCTCTTCAATAGCAGCACCTTTAACTAAGTTGTTAAGAAAGGGAGTATTGTTTGCATAGACTGACAAACAGCAGTAGAGCTTTGAGAAGCTGAAGAGAATCTTGACGGAAGCGCCAGTGTTAATTCAGCCAGAGGCGGAAAAAGAATTTACCGTCTATTGTGATGCGTCACACACGGGTTTAGGATGTGTGTTGATGCAAGACGGAAAAGTTGTTGCATATGCGTCTCGATAGTTGCGACCGCATGAATTGAACTACCCTACGCACGATTTGGAATTGGCGGCAGTAGTGTTTGCTCTTAAGATTTGGAGGCATTACCTGTATGGGGAGAAGTCAGTCGTTTACACAGACCATAAGAGTCTGAAGTATATCCTTACCCAGAATGAATTGAATCTGAGGCAACGTAGGTGGATTACACTCTTGAAGGACTATGATTGTTCTGTCGAATACCATCCGGGTAAGGCTAACGTGGTGGCAGATGCGTTGAGTAGGAAGGCGATAGTAGATTTGAGGGCGATGTTCGCTCATCTTGGCCTGTATGAAGATGGCAGTTTGGCAGCTGAACTTCAAGTAAGACCTATGTAGACAAGACAAATTAAGGAGAAGCAATTTTTGGATGATGTTTTGAGTACTCGAATCTAACAAGTGCAGAATGGTGAGAGAGAGGACTATAGTTGGAATGGTGATGGAGTTTTGTGTTTCCGTGGGAAGATTTGTATGCCAAAAGATGTGGAGTTAAGGCAGATGATTTTCGGGAATCGCATAGTAGCCCTTATGCTATGCATCCTGGAGGAGTTAAGATGTATCGGGATTTGTAAGAGCAATTCTGGTGGCCAGGTCTGAAGCGAGAAGTGACGTATTTCATGGAGAAGTGTTTGACGTGCCAGCAGGTGAAAGCTGAACATCAAGTGCCTTCGGGATTGTTGCAGCCGGTGAAGATTCCCCAATGGAAATGGAAAAGAATCACGATGGATTTTGTTAGTGGGTTACCTCTTATGCCCACTAAGAAGGATTCAATTTGGGTAATCGTGGATCAGTTGACGAAGTCTGCTCACTTCGTACCGGTTCGAGTGGACTTTTCCCTGCAAAAGTTGGCTAAGTTGTACGTGGCTGAGGTTGTAAGACTACATGGTGTACCGGTGTCGATCATATCGGATAGGGACCCTAGGTTCACCTCACGATTTTGGAAGGCTCTTCATCAAGCAATGGGAACAAGGTTAGATTTTAGTACCACTTTTCACCCACAGACTGATGGTCAGTCTGAGAAGGTAATTCAGATCTCGGAGGATATGCTAAGGGGTTGCATCATCGATTTTAGGGGTAGTTGGGAGGAGTATTTACCATTGGCAGAATTCGCATACAATAATAGTTATCAAGCTAGTATCCAGATGGCGCCATACGAAGCGTTATATGAAAGGAAATGTCGTACCCCTACTTGTTGGACAGAGTTGGGTGAACGTCAGGTGTTGGGGCCAGAGCTAGTTTCAGAAACGGAGGAGAAAGTTAAGTTAATACGGGCTCGGTTGAAGAAGGCGTCTGATCGGCAAAAATCTTATGCGGATCTAAAGCGGAAGGAGATGGAATTTGCAGTAGGAGATCAAGTCTTTTTGAAAGTATCTCCGTGGAAGAAGGTAATGAGGTTTGGACGGAAGGGTAAGTTAAGTCCTCGATTTATTGGGCCTAATCGGGTACTGGAACGCGTGAGCCCAATGGCTTATCGTTTGGAGTTGCCTTCGGAGTTGGAGCAGGTACATGACGTGTTTCATGTCTCGATGCTAAGACGTTATCATTCTGATCCACCGCATGTGGTGCCGGTGGAAGAGATTGAAGTAAGGCCAGATTTATCCTTTGAGGAGGAACCAGTGCAAATCTTGGATAGAGACGTAAAAATGTTGAGAAGGAAGTCTGTCCCTTTGGTCAAAATTTTGTGGCGAAATCACGGTTTAGAAAAGGCGACGTGGGAGCCAGAGGATGTTATGCGACAACAATATCCCCATCTCTTTTGATCAGGTAAATTTCGAGGCCGAAATTTATTTTAAGGGGGGTAGAACTGTAACATCCTAAATTTATGGGCTTGTGCATTTTGTGTAATGTGTGCTTAAATTATTAATTTAAGGATTTGAGGTGCAAATGGGGCTCAGGTTTGGGCTGAGGCTTCGAATAAATATTTTATTTAGACACTCTAGGGGCTTCAATTAAAGTTTTAGTAGTTTAAGTGACATATTGGGCTTGTGGCCCAGCAACTAGGGGCACAGTAAAGGGGAGCTATAGGTGGTGTCACAAGTGCATGAGGAGGGCCCAAATTTTGGCAGCTTAAAGCCCAAGCTTTAGGGCTAAATTTCGGCACTTAAAGGGAGCAATAGGGGGGACGGCACAAGGCTATTTTATAGGGATTTTTAATGTTTATTTTATGTGGATAATAAGCAGATAAAGGCTATTTTTGAGGAGATAATAGATCAAGATAAGGGAAAAGATGAGAGCTCATCCAGGAGGCTAGAGTTGGCCGAAAATCAAACTCAGTAAGGGGGGAGGAATCGGTTTATTGTAGTCTAAGGGGGTGTGCCGAATTCTTCATTATGTTCTCTGAAAATCCTCTGAAGATTTCTCTTTTATTTTCGGTAAACTTGAACCCTCTCTTCTCTTTTCTTTTTCTGACAGAAACCAAAACTTCTTATATCTCAATTGCCGAAACCCCACCATTCTTTTTCTCTTTTCTCTTGGCTGAATCTCTCTATCCACTCCTTGCTTATATTTTTCCAATTCTTTGTTCTTCAAAAAGCCGAAATCAGTAAGATCACACCTCCTGAAGTTGCCGAATTTTCTTCAGTGGAGTTTGCTTATGCCGAATTTTGAAGGAAATAATAGGTAAGTGTCGATTTCGGGATTTCAATGTTTCTCCGACTTTTCAAAGTCCCTGGCCGAATGGCTATTTAGAAACTAATCTCTTATTTCTCTCTTATTTTCGGCATTCCGGGATCTGAAGTGGAGTCCATCGCGTAGATCTCTAAGTCATAGCTCAGTAACACTCGAATCGTGTTACTTTTGGGATTTCAAGGTAAGGAAATCTATTGATTTTAGTGTGTAAAATTGGGTAGAACACTAACCATGGCCGATTATAGGAGAGGCCCTATTTTCACATCTTTCCGGCTTTTTGAGCAAAGTAATAGATCGGTTTAGCAAGGGTATCGACATTAATCAGGTGTGTAATTCCTCACACCATTAGACTGATTGCTTATATATATGTATATGTAATAAATCTGCTATATTCTGTTAAATGCCGAAATCCCGGCATAACGTTTGGAAACCCAAGAAGGGTAAAGGCTAAATATCAGGTTAGTGATTTCTGCCATTCCTCAGTGAATGTTCTGTTAAACACGATAAGCTTTATATGTCGATTTCTATGTATGCTTGGGGTTGGGTGATTGATGAAAGGGGAAGTGATCTGTTCTGGTGGCTTATGTCATTTCAGCTTGGTAACTCTGTCACAACTCTGTTCCTGGTGGCTTCTGCCATTTCAGCCTGGTGACTCTGTCACAACTTTGACGATGAGTAGCTAACTGCAGCATGACTTCCTCGATAGTGTGTAGCGGTATAGGTTGATTGTAGAAATCCCCAATGGTGTGATTGGCAGGTAAGGGTGGTGTGTAACGGATGGAAACTAGGATTGGGTTGGGTTCTATGCATGTTATCTATTATGTTATGTGCTATATTCTGATCTGTGGGCTAAGGCCCAATCTGATGGTGCACGAGGGTTGCACACTGAGTTTCGCGACTCACCCTATTAATTTAACAATTTCAGGTGACACTTAGCGCATCGGACCGGGCTGGAGAGGAGAGCAAGGTGGCCATGTGATCGGGTACTGAAGATTCAGCAGAACGACTCTACTTTATTTAATTATTCCTAAGAAATTTGTTTTAAGTGGGCTTTAAATTTCGTTGTAATAAGGCCTTGGGACACTACACTATTATACTTTATTTTGGGTTTTACTTTAGGCTTTTATTATTGTTAGACGCTTAAATTTTAATTAAACTAAGGCATGTATTAAGATTTTGGTTTTAATTCATAAAACAACAGATGAAATTTATATCTTATTTAAACCTATCAAGTTATTAAGTTTTCCCGAACAAAAGCTTAAATACTTTATTTTGAAAAATATTTCCCGAAATTGCGACATCTTTTACAAAAATCTTTTTAGTGACATGCCAGATCCGACTGTAGTGTTTGGGCCGGGTTTGGGGTGTTACATGGCATCGGCAGTCAGAGGTGACCCCATGTAAGACTGCATCTAGGATGTGGCATTGGCTTGTATTAATGTGAATGATGATGAACATGTACCTTTGAGTATCCCAAGTGATTTAGCGGGACAAATAGTTAAGCTTGAAATAGAAATGAGATTAGTGCTAAAGGTATGTGGTTGAGTGAATATAGGTACCCGTGAGTAATTCACGAGAAATGTTTACGACATGTGACATGGTATGAATTCGATAAGAGCAAGTACGAGTAAGTTATGGCAAAGTGCTTAAGACTTTGTGTTTTTATCCAATGTCATAGATGAATGACATTATGGGCTTTATGTTGCTATTTATTTTCATGCAAACTTACTAAGCTTTATGCTTACCCCTCTCATTTCCCTTTTCCTTGTAGCATTGCCAAGTTAGCTCGAGAATTCGTGGAACGTCGGAGTTCGAAAATCACACTATCGATTACTCTGTGGTATAGCAAAGTTAGATTCATTTTGAGTATGGCATGTATAGGACTTGGTCAGTTTGATATGTCATATTTGTTAGCCAAAATGTTGGTTATTTATATTATCAAATTTATTTTGTAAGTGGTCATTCGAATTGGCCCTATACTTGACAAGTTTATATATATTCATTGATGATAAAATTCATTAAGTGTATGTTTGTGTGGATGTCTTGATTTTGAGTCTTTAGAAGTGCTTTTTAGTTTTGATATACGTTGGATTGAATTGGTGTAAATATGGTGGCTGTATAAGGTGGCATTTGGCTTGGTAGATAGCCTTTAAAATGTCCACACGGGTAGACACACGGGCGTGTGTCTAGACTGTGTGTGACACACGGTCAGCCCCATGGGCATGTTGATTGGCCATGTGTCCCCATGCATGCTAGGTTTACAAGTAAGTATGCTCAATAGTAAACACACAGGCAGAGACACGGCTGTGTGTCTCAACCGTGTGGGAGGCACGACCATGGATATGGGCGTGTACCCAGGCCGTGTGAAGTCTGCACCTGAATTTGGAATTTAATTCGCCAAACGGTCGGAGGACATGGGCGTGTGACTGGCCGTGTGATGCATGTAACACCCCTATCCCGTAACCAATGCTAGATTAGTGTTAGAGGCATTACAAAACAATTTCGAACATTTCATAACCATTTAATCAACACAAAGTCAATCACCAATCGATCATGTGCAAATACGAACATATAGTCCCTTATCGAGGTCTACGAGACCTTAAACACGTGTTAGAAAGAGATCGGGACCAAACCAAATACATACAAAAATTCTTGGAAATTTAAACATTTTTCAAAACTGCAGAGGTCACACGCCCGTGTGGGTAGGTCGTGTGCCTCACACGGCCATGGACACGCCCGTGTATCCAAGCCGTGTCAAAACAGGGCATACATACTGACTTGCACAACACGACCAGTCACATGCCCGTGTGTCCAGGCCGTGGTCGCTACTGACTTGTTCCACTTGGCAAACTTAAACGACAGAGTCGAGCCACACACTCGTGTGCTCAACTGTGTGGGCAGTTATAGGCCACTTTCAAGGCCAAACTTGCCTCCCACACATTAAATCACCTATATGCATCAAACCATTACCATTTCATGCCTCAATTGCAACCAAAACATACCATTTCAAGGATCAATTAACCATCAGCAATACCATCTATAGCCATGGTCAAATTTATCTCCAATAAGTCAAACTAAAATACAAATTTCACATCCTAAATCATGTTAGCCAAAAATCATTTAATCAAACCACAAATTCACATATAAAACACCATTTCCTTCAACTAACCCAAGCATGAAAGATACCATATTTATCATACACATATCCCACACATATATTACTACACCATTCAACCTTTAAACCATGTCTCATGGCAATATTTACACAACTCCCAAACATGCCACATTGACTAGCCTACACATGCCATATTCAAGTATACACATCTTTCAAAAGCACCCAAAATAGATTTCTGATAGTGTGATAGAGATTTTGACGATCCCTAGATTCGAGCTAGCTTTACTGGCACTATAAAACAGAGAAATACATTACACAGTAAGCTTGAGAGCTTAGTAAGTTCGTGACATAATACATTCGAATTAATAAACCAAACTCATTATACAAGCAAAGCCATCACATAGATCAATTCTTACATAATCATACCATATCTTCCATAGCTTAAATACTTATTCAACCATCCATCATTCCATACACCATCTCACCAACTACAAATGTTCAATACATACCTTAGCTAACACATAGTTATTCCCCCAATCATGCTACTCAACGCTCGATATAGCATGTCGATCAACCTTCGCTACTCATTTGGTTTAATCGCACACTTAGTGCCAATTTCGTAACCGAAACATAATTATCATCGCACACTTAGTGCTTGTACTTTAAACCAAACTTACTCGGTATCGCACACACAGTGCCAAATCAAGAAGCCGAAGCTTCTATTGTTTTGCACGCACAATGCTAATCAACTCTTTCTCGTTTCTAAATTCGCACACCTAGTGCCTCAATACTCGATTATATATGTGATACATTTCTATTTCATTAACTACACATTCATTCAATTCTCATCACATAGATATAAATTTAACTAGTATTATATCCGAACTTACCTAAGACGTCGAGATACCGAAACGGTCGATTAATCGAGCACTTTGTCTTTGCCTCGATCTCGATTTGAACCTCTCTTTTCTTGGTCTATACACATTTAAATTTAACTCGTTCAATCACAAATCCATTCAATTTAGTCCACACACACATATTTAGGGCATTTTACAATGTAACACCCCTTACCCATGTTCGACGCCAGAACAGAGTATGAGGCATTACCGAAGAGTACGAAACATTTACAGATTATTTAAACCATTTATCGCTCAAATATTAAAATTTATTGTAAAAGTTTCCTTTATCAGACCCTTAAGGTTCAAATCATGCATTGGGATTAGGTCAGGACTAAATCAAAATCGTATAAAATTTTTCGCAAAATCCTTAAGTTTATCTCATTTACAAGGTTCCCGCGCCCGTGTGGCTCACATGGCCGAGCCTCTAGGGCGTATAACTCTCTGACTTGCATCTGTGGAGAAACTTGGGTCACACGGCCTTAGTACATGCCCGTGTTGCTTGGCCGTGTGGTAAAGTTAATTTTTTTTACAAATTATGCTATTTTTCAAGCCATATTTCTCACTCATTTGATCCTTATTCTTCACCACATTTAATACATATAAAAACTAATTTAAGATATTCAACTGAGCCTTATACTTAATACGATTTGTTAGTCGTACACTTCATATAAATAACAAGAAACGTATATGGGCCCAATTCTCATTAAATTTCTCTTGTACTTGTACTTTTTCATCCTATGTATTCATATAGCTTATAACAATCGCACCTCTGTTTTTCATATACATTTTTATAACAATTTGTCTTGGTTTCAAACTACTTCATATTTGAGTTTTACTTATCAAATCATTTGAAACATCATCTTTATACATATAGTGCACTTGAGATCCAAAAATTCTATAATTATGAATGAACACATTTATCAAACACATTCCATGTTTTTATATATTATAGTCTCATATTTCCATGTATCATTTACCATCATTTCCTCGTATTTTTGACAAATACATGTAACAACTCATAATCATGCAATTCATTAACTCTTCCTGCCAATTACAATTTAAATTGGCAACTCACTTATTGAGCCCAATTTCAATGTTCTCTAAAATCCATTAGGATGCATGTATCCATAAATAAATTCCATGTACAGATATCATCACCTCATATTTTCACATACATTTACTTTCCATATTATGAACTCAAATAACACACACAAGACATACCAATACATTCCAAGTACATTTTCATAATATTTCATTTCGAATTTAGATTATGTCATTTTATAACTCTTCTCATTAACTCATTTGGTATACCATTTCATACAGATAATACACTCAAGGGTGTACAAATATATAATCACAAATGAACTCATTCATCAACCAAGTTCTATGTTCATGTATCATCAACTCATATTTCCTTATATCACATAATTCTATATAACACTTACCAACTTCGTCAAATTAGTGAACGTCTTACGAAATTGTTCTGCACCGGTATGCCTTGAATTTCACTGATAATCACTGATGCCATATCCCAGATATGGTCTTACACGGAAATCACTTGTCACTTGTAGCCGAAGCTACCACTATTCACTGATCAGGTAGCCGAGGCTACCACTTTTCACTGATCAGGTAGCCGAAACTACCACTTTTCACTGATCAGGTAGCTAGAGCTACCACTTTTCACTGATCAGGTAGCCGGAGCTACCACTTTTCACTGATCAGGTAGCTGGAGCTACCACTTTTCACTGATCAGGTAGCTGGAGCTACCACTTTTCACTGATCAGGTAGTCGAAACTACCACTTTTCATTGATCAGGTAGCAGGAGCTACCACTTTTCACTGATCAGGTAGCCGGAGCTACCACTTTTCACTTTCACTTGTCTTTGATCAGATAAGTGTAGCCGAAGCTATCACTTATCACTTGTTGCCATGGTTCAACCATTGTATTTTCCGTCAATTCATGTTATCACTGAACTGAAATGCTCAATTTGATCATCAATACATATGAAATAACACATAATGAAATTCATAAAATTAACAAATGATTACTAAAATTTAGCCATATAAACTCACAACTTCAATTTTTGTATTATAACGATAATCATAATTTCATAATAAATATTCCAAATAAAACATTATATCAATTATAATTGAGCATGTAATCAATTTATACACAAGTCATTCATATATTATTTTCCCTCCTCCTCCTCTCCATCCACATCCTTAGTATAAACAACACACTTGTAAGTAACATTTTCTATAATTTTCACTATTTACTCATGTGAATATTCAAGCTGTCCATCCGTGTCATAGTCACTAAATTATTTTTATCCTGAGCTACAGAATTCCAAATTAAGATCCGTTAATTTTATTTGCAACTAGACTCACATATCTTCTTACCATAAGTTTTCCAGAATTTTTGGTGTGGTCAATTAGTACAGTTTATTCATCAAAGTCACCCCTGTTCTGCTGTCTAGCAGTTCTGACCCTTCTTCACTAAAAATTAATTATCTCTTTATACAAGATTCAGATGATGTTCACGTTTATTTCTATTGAAACTAGACTCATTCAGGATTCTAAAAATATAAATTATAACTCATAATTATTTTTGTACAATTTTTAGTGAATTTTTAAAGTAAGAACATGGGATCACGAAGTTATTCTAAACCAGTCTTGCAAAACTTTAAATATCTCAAAATGTAGACTTCCTTTGCTTGCTATGTTTCTTTTATATGAAAATAGACTCAACAAGATTTAATTCCATATCTATCTCAACTTCTAATTAAATTTCTACAATTTTTGGTGAATTTTCAAAGTTAGACAACTGCTGCTGTCCAAAACTGCTTTAGTGTAACATGTTGATTTCTATTTTGTCCCTAATTCCACAATTCATACAATTCAGTCCTTGCTGAATTAACCCCTCAATTGAGTTAATTTTCTCATTTAATACTTTTCTCTATCATTTTAAACTACTTCATAACCTTTGAAATCAGAATTTTAACACTAGGCCACAATTTCAGCTATTTCACAATTAGGTCCTAAAACCCATTTTCATCAATTTCACTTGATAATATCATCATATAACAAAATTAAAGCTCCAAATCAATATTTATTCATCATATTCTTCCATTAATAATCCACATCAACTTTAAAAATTAGCTATAGAATCAAAAACTAATGACATAGTAAGTTGGATCCAATTGTAAAAGTCTAAAAACATAGAAATTTCAAGGAGAAAGCAAGAATTAAACTTACATGAAGCTTGAGTATGAAAACCAGCTTGAAGCTCTCTCCCATGGCTGTTTTTCAGCTGAAGAAAATGAAGAGAAATCAAGAGAAATCTAGATAATTCCACTTTAGTCCTAGCTTTATTAAGTAAATTTTGCAATATTCCAAATTTACCCTTATTTCTCCTTATTTTCTCTGGTTTCATTCCCTTGCCGTCCAGCCCAAATAGACCTTGGGTCTATTTGCCTTTTAAGCCCTCTTTCTTTTATCATTTAAACTATTTAATCATTTCTCATAACTTTGCATTTATTACAACTTAGTCCTTTTTGTTCAATTAACTATCGGAACTTTAAAATTTCTTGACGAAACTTTAATACTAACTTATTAACACTCCATAAATATTTATAAAACATTTATGGCTAGATTAAAAATCTCCGAGGTCTCGATACCTCGTTTTCGATTCTAATTATTTAATTTTTTTTTCTAACTTCACATTTAACTTATACTCACTAAATTAATAATATTTTCTACTCACTTGTCGGATTTAGTGACCTCGAATCACTATTTCGACACCACTGAAAATTTAGGCTATTACATACAAAATAGCCCTCACATTTTCACATTTCAACACTTTAGTCCCTACTTCACAAAATCACACAATACACAAAATTTCACTTCACCCATGCCTAGCCAAATTCTCTCTATGTTCATACAAGTCCACACATTTCATTTATTTCACATTTTAGTCCCTCAATTTACACTTTTCTCAATTGAGCCCAAATTACTTAATTTCACTAAAATTTCCAAGACAAAACATAATAATCTTTTAGATATCTTTCATATTTCATTTTCAACTAACACATAGCTCAAGCATTCATCAACGGCATATCTCAAAATCACCATCAAATTCTAAAATTAAAGTATGGGCTAGCTAAAACACTAAGTAACGATCACAAAAATGTAGAAATCATCGAAAATCGAACAAAAATCACGTACCAATTGAAGCTTGAAGTGACCAAATGTTTCAAAGCCCTAACCCTTTCTTTTTCTTCTTCAATTTCGCCAAGGAAGATGATAAATGAACAAATTTTGTGTTTTGTTTTATTTTATTACCATTAATACACCAATTACCATTTTGCCCTTGATAAAATTTAATAATAACAACAAAACCATGCTATCATCTTCCACTAACTTATAAAATGGGCTAATTGCAACATAAATCCTCCAAATTATAAAGACAACAACAATTAAGCACTTAACAATCAACACACAACATTTTACTTTTTATGCGATTAAGTCCTTTTTGCAAATTAAACACATAATCGATAAAATCTTCACACAGGCTAAATCACATATTGTAGACACAGAAAATAATATTAAAATATTATTCTGACCTCGGATTTGTGGTCTCAAAACCACTATTCCGACTAAGGTCTAAATCGGGCTGTTACAATGCAAGTCAATGTCGACCACGGGTGTGGAACACGGGCATATGATATGTCACATGGGCGTGTCTTTTCTTCCACACGGGCGTGTGGCCCTGTTTTAAGTAAGAATTTTCTAAGTGCTTTAAAGTTTTCGGTTTGGTTCCGAACTATTCCAAATGTATGTTTAGGGCCTCGTCTACCTGTAATAAGGAAGTTATGTTCATGAACGAAAAAGTTTTTAGTGGGAACAAAATTTTATAGCCCGATGTTGTATGTTTAAGTTAGTTAAGTTCAGTAATTCCTCATATCTGGTTCTGGTGTTGAACACGGGTAAGGGGTGTTACATCTACACTCAATCTCTGTCCATCGCTACACTCCATGTGGGGATATAATCAACCCACCTATCCCAACACTCCAAAAAGCACCAAATGCGGCATTAAACAGTAGTTTGCAGATGAGCTGCCAGTAAGTTAGGCTCAAAGCCTTTCAGTACACTTCCTCCGATCCATATAAACCCATCCCCATGCAATGCGTCATACAATCATGTCATGCCAAATCATAGTATCATATATGTATTCAGTACAGTTTTAATAGCATGCTCAAAATACAGTCGTACATGTATATATATAAAGTACATGGATATAACAGTCATTCAGTCAATTAGGGATCTAGGTAATCTTACCGACCCTACACTAGGTCCACAGTCAACTCGAGCGACCCGTGCAACCTTAGCAGTCAAACAGTGAAAATGGGCCCACAAGCCCATGTAATTTGCCCATGTGGGCCAATACGCCCGTGTGGCCTACAAGGCCCAAAATGGCCTTAGCCGAATGGATCACACGGTCTGGCCCAATAATCCTACAAGCCCGTATGGTTCACACGTGTGGGGCCCACACGGCCCAATTTGGCTCGGCCCATGAATCGCACATGGCCTGCCTCATCAATCACACGCCCGTGTCTAATCATATGGCCTACCACACGGGTAGCCGCATGCCCGTGTGGCATCGAATTTCATGTTTTTCGGCTTTTCGCCGATTTCCATTTCCATAGTCGTGTTTACAAACCTGATATGATTTTTGGTGCGCAACCACTCCTGAGACAAAAAGCACCTAAACAACGACAATTCCATGACCCAAAATCAGTCGCGCTTAAAACGAATAACATTACAACAACATTCAAACACCAATAATGTCGCTTACCCCTACTGCTCCAAAGGATGTAGCCTACGATTCTGAAGGTAGACCCAGTTCGTTACGATTTGTTGCTGCCAAACACAATTCGACATAACCGAATGTTAGAAACTTAACAAATTAACAAATAACAACTTCTCTCAAAACATTTGAGGCATAACTTTCCCCCTTTACCAAAAGATTTACCACCCGAAAGCATCTCAAGTTGAACAGGAATAACTATTAAAGAGAGAAATTGACAGAAAAGGGAGAATGAGGGGAAATCAAGTATTCGGCCAAAAAATAGAGAAGAACCAACGCCAATTCTCCTTTTTCAACGAGAAACCAAAAATCTAGAGTAGAGAAGGAACAAGAATTCGACAAGGTTTTAGGGGAAAAGAAAGAAATTGAGGTGAGTAAATCAACCCAAAGAAAACAAAACGGTAGTGATAGGAAGTAGAAAAGAAAATCGACAGCAGAGGGAGGAGTTTGGGGAAGCACACTTCGGCAGAAAAACAAAACAAAGAAAATGAAGAGCAAACAACACCCCTATCGAAATATTGAGTAAAAAGGATAATTCAAATTCAACACCAACACTAAACATATCCCTAAAACTTCTCCACAATATCCTCCAAAAATTCGGCCACAACAACCCCAGACTCCTCAAACACTCTAACCGCCCACTAGCATCAGAATTCTACTGGCACACAAACACTTACACGGCATCCAGCAAGATAAAACACTCCCCTACATCGCCAGTGTAACACCCCAAACCCGGCCCATACGCTACGACCAGATCTGGTATGCTACGGGTTGTACATTGAAAACTTTTGCTTTGTTGGTTTTGGAAACCGTAAGTTAATTAGACAATATTTGAATAATTAGGTGACATTTGAAAATAAAACCTTGTATTATTATTATTTCGTATAATTAAACCCTTGACGTAATTTCATAAGTTGCAAACATTAAAAACAACTTAAGTGAATATAAACTATGGGCCTTATTACGTAAATATTCCCAAAATTAAAAACTTGAAGAAAAACCGAAAATAATCTATAGAATTAAAATTTGATGGCCCCTCGAGTCCGTCTCGGCTCCCATGTCCACGATCTACTGCTCATCTGCAAAGTTAAGGAAAAATAATAGGGTGAGTCACCAAGACTCAGTGTGTAAATCCCGAAGACACATCAAAGGCTTGGCCCACAAACACATTATGAGCCCTGGCCCATATATAAAGGCATCAATCATAAATACATGAAAATAATGAATGATGAATAGCCCAACCCATCCTAGAAATCCATCCTCTACACACCAACCCGTACCAACCATTACACCTTGGGGATTTCTACAATCAACCCGCCAACCGCTACACACCATATTGACAACTGTGCTGCCTGTCTTAAAGACCGATCACTGTGTGACCTATGTGGCAAAGCCACTGATCGCCATGTGACCTTAATAACACATCGTAGCATTTCGACAGCTGAGCTGCCTGTCATAAAGACCGATCACTATGTGACCTATGTGGCAAAGCCACCGATCGCTATGCGACCTTCTTCCCCTTCATCATATCAATCCCATCCCATGCATACATACATGCAAAAGCAAACAATGTATTACCTAAGAGATTTCAGTTTATCGCATACATCGATACACATAGAGAGATTTTTATGATTACGTACCTGACATCCTTTGCCTACCCTTTCTGGGTAATACGACTGTTCACACAGCCTATTTTCCGGCTCTTAGCCCACAACACATATATACACATACAGATTTAATAATGTGTTAGAGATCTACACACCTGATTACCGTTAAAATGAGACCCTCTAAGTCGACGCTATCTATAGCCAACACCACCGCTATCTGCCTAAGGTGTTGTTCAGAAGCTGGTAACGAAACATTAGGTTAAGGCACAACTAACGAAAAGAAAACGGTTGATCATCTTAAGGAGAGTTGAAATCCTTACCTTGAAATCCCGAAAAGTGATATGAGATTCAGGGACTAGTGTTTCCGGCTTTTAGATCTAAGAGATCTACTTCAATTCCCGATGTCGCCCAACAAGAAAATACATAAAACCATTAAACCATTAGCTTTTCGGCTTTGTCTTCCAAAAATCGAAAGTGAAAGTGAAGAGATAGGAAAATCGGCACTCATCTTAACACAAAGAATTCGACTACCACTTTGATATTCAGGCTTTTTGAGAAGATCAGAAGATCATAGGAATGAGTCTATGTAGATTTGGCTTTTAATGAAGAAATCGGCAGGAAGAAGAAAAGAGAATTTCGGCAGACCAGAGGTAGGTTCGGCTTTAGCAAAGATCAAAAGAAAAGAATGTAGAAAAAGGATTATGAGGTTTCTGCTTTTAGAAGAAAGAAGAGAAAAGAACAATGGAGTTTCGGCTTTTGAATCAAAGTGAAGATGAGGGAATAGGGTTAGGAATTTCGGCTTTTACTCAGAGAAGAAGAGAAAGAAAAGATGGAAACCCTAAATGTCGAAAAATAAAGAAGAGAACCCTCACCTGACTATTTAAAGTTTCGGCACTCCTACTAACCAAAAGCCGGAATTGCCCTCTTTTGACAACTAAAACCAGTTAATTAGCAAGGGAAATTTCGGCACCCCTTAGCCATATCAGAAATCGATTTCTCTTCCCCCTCAGAGTTTGAAATTCGGCCACCACTTAGCCTTGCAGATAATTCCTATCTTTTCTCCTTTATCTTCCATATTATCAACTATAATATCTACATTATCCCATTCACATAAATCCTCCTATTTTTGAGCCTTGTTGCCGTCCACTCCACCTAACCCTAATACCGAAAATTAGCTAACTTAAATTAGAAGAATTGGGCTCCATGAAACTTAAATTTGGGCCCCTTACTCCCCTTGTGTGGCGTCACCTCCTTGCTCCCTAAGTGGCGCCACTGACCACTGGGCCACAAGCCCATTTTGATATTTTAAACTCAGATACCACCTTTTAAACCCTATAGTGCCCAAACAAAAATTTAACTAAGGGTTCAGCCCAATCCTGAGCCCAATTTGGACCCCTAATGCTCAAATTATCTCATTACACATATTCACCCATTAAATGCATAGGCCCAAAAATTCAGGATGTTACAGCCAGGACTCGAACTCAAGACCTTCACCACACTTAACACTCCACTTAACCAACAGGCCCATTCTGTCATATTTTTTCCAATATTTATTTATAAGCCTAGTAGCAACAGATAGGGGTTTATTCAATTAAAAACAAAAAAAAACTGCCCAAGCTAAGGCTTGAACCCAGGACTTCTCAGACACTCCCAGAACATATAACCACTGAAGCAGATAGATATTTGTGTCACAAACATACGAAAATAAATATTAAGGATTTTTGGGGTGTGACAAAGAATCCCTGAACTCTTCCAATCCTATGGCATGCCAACTATATCCGACTCAGCCCGGCTAGTTAATAGGGTATTTAAATCACATATAACCTCAATTCAATCCATATATTCACACATTTTCACAATTCAATACATTTTCATTCAATTTAATACCAATACTCACCTTAATTTCTCTTACCATGCATATTAATCACTATTCACAATTAATAATTAATAAATTCGAATTATAGTAATACAAACCAGGATATTTCTCAAGTTTACTCCTCGTCCACTTTTTCCTTTCCTTTCCTCGTAGGTGCCTCGGGTGCGATGTTAGCTACGAAAAATTAAGAAAATTTCATAATCATCAATACAATACTAATTCACATTAAATTCTTGAATTTTTATTGAACTTTCACCTTAATTTCAATTTAGCCCCTAACTAAATTCATCCATTTTTCCATCACATTTCATACCTTAATTTTATTCAATTTCAAACTAAACTTAAACTTAACTATTTAAATTTTATCATAAAACCCTAATTTCAAAATTCTTGCAATTTAGTCCCTATTATACAAAATTTATAACCTATTCTACAATTTAATCCTTTTCCCAATTCTATCTAGAAATTCTATTAATTCAACTCCTAATTCACACTTTTACTCAACAAAATTAATGTCTAAAAATCTAATAACTTTCAAAATTTCAGCATATATTTAGTAATATTTTGTTCTAGATTCATAAAATTTCAAAAATTACTAGAAAAGGACTTAAATTAACTTACCAATCAAGCTTGAAACCTTTAAAATCTCTAATTTCCCCTTTTCTTTTTCTTTCTTTTTATTTTTCCCCTATTCGTTTATGCTATTATGTTTCTTTATTTTATGTTTTATACATATATATAATATAATAATATATATAATAATATAATAATATAAAATATCTTTTAACTTAATTTATAAGTAAATACATAATATATTACAAGTGTATAAATATATATGTATTACACATGTTTAGTTTCATCACCATATAATTGTCTTTATTTAATTTATATAATAATAATAATAATAATAATAATTTAATAATATATAATATAAATATCTTTTAACTTAAATAATAGCTAAATATATAAAATATTATATTTTTCAATGATAACCGCCTCAATTTACTAAAATGGGTTAATTTCCTGTTTAATCCTTTTTTACTTTTTTTAATCTATAATTAAACTTTCACACTTTATTCAATTTAGTCCTTTTTACTAATTACTCCTAATTAAGTCAAATTCACCTATCTAAAGCCTAATTAAATATACAACTAACTTCGTAAATATTTTTAATAAATATTTATGAATTTATTTTACTAAGACGAAGGCCCGATAATGTACTTTTTCGATGCCCGTGAATTTTGGGTCATTACATTTCTCCCCTCTTTATAAATTTCGTCCTCGAAATTTACCTAAGAAGAGATGAGGATACTGTGCTCTCATTGTTTCTTCTGGTTCTCAAGTTGCTTCTTCCACATTATGATTTCTCCATAATATTTTCACTAAAGGAATTCGTTCATTTCTTAATTCTTTTACTTCTCGAGCTAATACCTGAACCGACTCTTCTTCATAAGACAAATTAGGTCGAATTTCGATATCTTCATCGGGAATGATATGAGAAGGAACTGATCTATATCTCCGAAGTATGGAAACATGAAAAACATCATGTATCTTCTATAATTCTGGAGGTAAAGCTAATCGATAAGCAATCGACCCAATTCTCTCTATAATCTCATATGGCCCGATATAACGAGGACTTAATTTTCCTTTCTGACCAAATCTCAAGACTTTCTTCCAAGGTGACACCTTAAGAAGCACTTTATCACCAACAAAATATTCTATGTCTCGCCGTTTTAAATTTGCATATGACTTTTGTCTGTCAAAGAATACTTTTAGTCTATATTTTATTTTTTAACCATTTCCTCTATTTCTAGAATCAATTTCGGCCTAATCATTTTCCTTTTATTTAATTCCATCCAACATACAGGCGACCTACATCTTCGGCCATATAGAGCTTCATACGAAGCCATTTGAATGCTCGATTGGAAACTATTATTATAAACAAATTCTACCAACGGTAAATAACGTTCCCAACCAGATTCAAAATTAATAATACAAGCTCGTAGCATGTCCTCTAAAATTTGAATTACCTGCTCAGATTGTCCGTCAGTTTGTGGATGGAAAGCTGTGCTGAAATTGAGTCGAGTACCCAAAGAATCATGTAACGGCCTCCAAAATCTCGATGTAAATCATGGATCCCAGTCTGAGATTATAGATATAGGAATGCCATGTAATCTCACAATTTCCCGAATATAAACTTCAGCAAGTTTCTGCAATGACCAATCGATTCTAACTACTATAAAATGAGCTGACTTCATGAGCCGATCAACAATAACCCATATAGCATTCTTTTTACTTGCTGCCAATGGCAATCCCGTGAAAAAATCCATAGTAATGCAATCCCATTTCCATTCGGGAATGTTAATCGGTTGAAGCAAACCTGTAGGAACTTGATGTTCTGCTTTTACTCACTGACAAGTTAGACATTTACTAACATACTCAATTATATCTTTCTTCATCCCTGGCCACCAATACATCTCCCGTAGATCACGATACATCTTTTTTCCACCAGGGTGTAAAGCAAATGCGCCATAATGTGCTTCTCGAAAAATTAACTCCTTTAGCTCAGAAACAGCTGGAATGCAAATTTGATTTCGGAACCTTAAGCAATCATGTTCATCAATACTGAAAATTTTCTATCATACCACTCTATACCATTTCTCTTCTACTCATCAACTTGTCATCTTCTAGCTACACTGCTCTAATCTAATCAAACATTACCAGCTTAACCCTTAACTCGACTATCAAACTTCCATCATCATTAATACTAAGCTAAGCAAACATTGCCCATAATTCAACTGCTGTTTTTCTACTCAGTGCATCAGCTACTACATTTGCTTTTCTCGGATGGTAGTCTATAACACAATCATAATCTTTCAGAAGCTCAATCCACCGTCTTTGCCTCAAGTTCAACTCCTTTTCCGATAGAAGGTATTTAAGACTTTTATGATCAATCTAAATATAGCATTTCTCGCCATATAGATAATGTATCCAGATCTTTAATGCAAAAATTACAGTAGCTAACTCCAAATCGTTGTCGGGTAATTGCGCTCGCGTGGCTTCAACTATCGAGATGCATAAGCTATGACCTTTCCGTCTTGCATCAATACACAGCCTAAACCACTTAGAGAAGCATCATTGTACACGACAAAATCCTTTCCCAGCTTTGGTAAAGTCAAAATAGGTGTCTCAGTCAACATTTGCTTCAACGTCTCAAAACTTTTCTGGCACTGGTCATCCCAAATAAAAGGAACATTCTTTTGTAACAGCTTCGAATAAATCAGTATATCATCAATAAAGACCACCATAAACTGATCTAAATACGGTTGAAAAATACGATTCATAATATCTATAAAAGCGGCTGGGGCATTAGTCAATCCGAAAGGCATTACCAAAAATTCATAATGGCCATACCGTGTTTGAAATGCTGTCTTCAGTACATCACTTTCTTTCATCTTCAACTGATAGTAGCCTGATCTCAAATCAATCTTCGAAAACACAGAAGCTCCTTTCAACTGATCTAATAAAGCATCAATGCTAGGTAACAGATATTTATTCTTGATCGTCACCTTATTTAACTGTCGATAATCAATACAAAGTCACATCGAACCATCTTTCTTTTTAACAAATAAGATCAGCGCTCCCCACGGTGAAATACTAGGTCGAATGAAGCCACTATCTAACAAATCCTGTAACTGTACCTTCAACTCTTTTAATTCTACGAGTGACATACGATATGGAGGTGTTGAAATCAAAGCTGTACCAGGATAAACTTCAATCGTAAACTCAACCTCTCTGTCTGGTGGTAATCCCGGTAGTTCTTCAGGAAAAACATCAAGAAACTCACAAACAGTTCAAATTTTGCTGCATAGGCTTTCAACAGAATCAGAATAAATAACATAAGCCAAATAAGTTGCATAGCCCTGCTGAAGTAGTTTATTTGCCTGAATCACTGTAATGATATGTGTTGACCCATTAGTGCTAATACCATTTACCTCAATCTTGCCTCCAACTTCAGTCTGAATACTAAACTTCTTTTTATAACAATCTAAAACCTCCCCATGCTCAGACAACCAATCCATTCTCAGAATTATATCAAAATCACCGAATGGCATTATCAGCAAGTCAATAGAGAAAATTTTATTCTGTATCATTAACGGGCATCTTCGACATACTTGGTTTATGGACACTATTTGTCCCAACGGACTAGACACCTCTATAGATACTCTAGACATCTTAGATTCTAATTTCCTCGACTCAACTAATTTTGAATTGATGTATGAATGAGAAGAACCCTGACCAATTAAAGCATAAGCAAGTTCTGAATACAATAAAAATATACCTATTACGACGTCATGAGCATCACCTTCTTCTTGAGTCCGAACCACGTATGCTTTAGCTAGTGCCCTGGCTTCTGACTACTGAGTAACTATATCACTGCCTCTTCTTACACCTCTACCTCTAGAAACAGAACCGCCTCTACCCGAACCTCTACCTCGAGCAGTAGACACTGACCTCTGTGACGCTGCAAGTGTAACATTTTCACCTTTCTGGCAGTCTCTGATAAAATAATCTGTAGACCCATATCGGAAGCATCTTTTGGTTATTTTCCAACATTCACCCCTATGCTTCTTTCCACAATACTCACAATCCGGAATATCAATGTCCCGAGATGGACCTCTGACACTACCAGTGGAGATTGTAGTCTATTTTCCTTGACTTCTATCACCTCTATCTGATCTAAAGCTCGACCTCCAGCCACCTCAAGATTCTCTTGATCTTTTTGGTTGAGGATTAGAACTAGTGGTTCCCGTACATTTCCCGCTCGGTCTAGCAATTTCTAACCTTTTATCAAGACCTAGAACTTGTTCCACCATTTTTGCTCGTTCTACCAAATCTACCAATTTTGTAATTCGATGGGATACCAACTGTACCCTTATTTCATCTCACAAACCCCGTAAGAACCACTTACAACTGTCGGCTTCTGTCGGTACAAACTCTGAAGCATATCGACTAAGTCTGGAAAATTCCCGTTCATAGTCCACCACTAATAGTTTTCCTTGTTTCGGCATCAGAAACTCTTGCTTTTTGTCTTCAATATATAATTCCCCAATATATTTCTTTTGAAACTCTGTTTGAAATAAATCCCAAGTTACCTGCTCAATCGGTAGATGTCGGATTACTGATTTCCACCATAAGTATGCTTCTCCTTGTAGTAGGGAAATAGCACAGATCAAACTTTCTCGGGGGGTACACTCTAGCTGTTGTAAAACTCTTTTAGTTGACTCCATCCAATTTTTTTCCATGGATGGATCAACTCCCTTTAGACCCAAGAATTCAGTGGCACCGTATTTTCGTAACTCTTTAATTGGGGCCCATCTAGGTGTAGGTACTGAGGTCGTAGCAGGAGCAATCCCCGCTACTCTTTGTAAGGCATCAGCTATAACTCTTAACAAATGGGAATCATCCCTACTTCTATCATTTCCCCTTTCTACACTAGGGGTTTAATTTCTCATTGGATTTACACTAGGTGTGACTGATTCAGTTTCATCTAATCAATACGATTCATCATCTCTGATATACATTTTGTAAGAGTATGCCCAAAGATCAATCATGAGATGGTTGTAATAACATACTTAATTTACCATGTTTATTAATATAAAGCATTGTCATTATTATTTCAGTTTTTCTTTCTGTGTGTATAGATAAACTGTTTTATAATAATGTCCTGAGAATAATATGATTATTCTTAAAAGATCCTTAGTCGAGTATTATTGTTGACTAGGACAATAATAATGCATTAAGACTAACATGTAGTTGATTGATGATAAAGAGTTGTCATTGATATGGAGTGTCAAAATCAATGCATGAATATGTGTGTTAGAGAACAACATATTGGATTGACCCGCTATGAGTATGTTTCTTGGATTATTATGTAATTGTCACAACATTACTCATAATGATTAATATGTATATGATCCTCAGACTTGAGATCATTATTATCCCAGCATCATGAGTTGTATATTTGATACAGTCAACGTACACCGTAACAGGTTGTTCTATAAAGGCTGATGTTGGATATACCACAATCTATGTAGAGGGATATGGTTGATCAATAAAGGATAAGTCCCTCCTACATAATAGGAGTAATATCTTAGGCCACTTGATTGAGTGAGACTAGAAATGCATGGCCATGCTCAAATAAGTTGATATGAGATGTCATACTAATTTGTATATCATAGTCTACTCAAGATATCAAGAAACATGGGATGGACTATGCAAGTGTGACTATCCCATGACTTGTATCCGTTCCAGAGATAAAGGACTTAAGGATTAATGCATGAAAGGTTAATCACGAAAGGTTATGTCGAATCATGACTTCTTGTAACTTAGGTAGCAATGATGCATTGCTAGATGCCACTCATTGTCTGTGACAATAGAATCGTTCTAGTATTACTGCTAACGTTGCAAGAACCTACAGGGTCACACCCTATGGTTGAAATGAACGGAATAAAATATAGTTGGTATTGTGCTTGGTTGTCACATAAATTAAATTAATTAAAGAATTAATTTAATTGGGCAATCAAATATTGAACATATTATATGTACAAGGATGTTGTACACATAATGATAACATAATTTTATTAATATATGAATTTGATTCATATATAAATTTAAATAAATATAGTTTACCGGAATCCTTATTATAATTAATGTAATTATAATTTTCAGATATAATTAATGTAATTATAATTTTCGGTTAAAAACTTTATTGTATTTATTTAATCTTGTAATACATTCAAGAGATACCAATTATAAAAGGCCCAATTAAGAGGATACCTATTATAAAAGGCCCAATGAGAAAGGCACCCATTATAAAAGGTATTAAAAGGAGACAAAACTCAACATGAAAACCCTAAGTGATTGCTTGTTAGGTTTAGCAGCCGTCAAGCAAATAAGCCTCCAAAACAGTTTTGGAGATTTCTTCCGTTCATAGTCAAACCGGGTGGATTACGTAGAGGCCGACATCGAAAAAGGTTGAGGCTTGATTCGACAGTAGATCAAAACTCTTGTTGCCAAGGCGTCGTTGTCTACTCAGATTGAAGTTTTGGTAATTTCGAAACCTTTATTTCACCCCGATTCGTTCCTCACACATGGATCCATGATTTGGATCGCCGGATCTAATTTTATTCTGCTGCGCCATGGGGTACCGGCGTTACAACACATTTCTTGGTCAGTATCATTTATACATTCATCTGACATCCTTTATCTATAAAATAGAAATAAACAAATAGGTCAGCATTCAAATCCCGACTTAGTTTCGACTCAACAGTGGCATGTACCTCTAAACTCAATTCTGAGCTCGATTTAGTCTGAGAATCGGCTAAACCTGAATAGCTCTGATACCAACAATTGTAACGGCTCTTAGCCTTAAACCGTCGCTGAAACCGGGTTACGAAGTATTACCGTACCTTTCAGACCAATTACGAACATAATACAAATAAATAGTATACATATTATAAAATATTCATAGTGTCCCTTTAATGGACCCTCGAGGCCCATTTTACGTGCTAGAAGTGAATCGAGGCCAATTTGAGATCTCAGGAAATTTTTCGAAAAATTCTATTATTATTATTATTTATTTATTCTTGGACTCAATATAACCCCTTTGTAACTATCAAACCAACCCTGCAATTTCAAACCGCAACCAATCCAAAACCAATGGCATAACCAAATCAATTTATACTCAAATACACCAAAATCATAACCAATTCATCAACTTAAAAATTCTTTAAATGTTTATTCACAAGTATTATTCAAATTAATCTAGAAAACTTCATTCATTTCAATTACCAATTTCATACCAAAATGAACCATTTCATTCACTTAACATTTCATTGATGTATTTAAGACATACTTATGTCACCTTTTGCAATCAAAACCATTAAGACCCATACATCACCTAGGTACATGCCACATTTAACCAAAGAAAGTTACATCACCAGATTTTTGATGAAGTCAGGATCTGTCTTGGATACTGAACCAGGACACTTGACTTTTACTATCCTGCGCACGGAAACAACCGTATGCTGAGTATGGATATACTCAATGGTATTACCATAATTCAAATTATAATAACATATAATAAAATATAAATATCAAACATGTAACAATTTAATTTCTTAAGTATTAATTCATTCTTTAGCTTTGATTCTTTCACAATAGTAATTCAATTTAACTATTCATCAATTAATAACATATATTATAAACTTGAATTTCAATCATTTCATGAACATTTAGTTCACGCCTTTCAGTCTCAATCACAATTTCAATCCATATTTCAATTCTGCATTCAACTTTCACATTTCATTTCAATAACTCAATCAATCAAATTCATTCGATTATCATTTCATTTCATTTAATTACCCCTATTAATAGGACTCGGACCTTGGCGGATACACGGATCCAACCAAACACACCAGATTGGCACTCAGTGCCTCATCGGATAGTTCGAAGCAATAATTGACACCCAGTGTCTCATCGGCCAAGTCGAAGTAAGTTGGTACCCAGTACTTCATCGAATCTATCCGAAGAAATAAAATGACATCCAGTGTCTCATCGACTCAAGGTCGAAGAATCCCTGAACTCTTCCAATCCTATGGCATGCCAACTATATCCGACTCAGCCCGACTAGTTAATAAGGTATTTAAATAATATATAACCTCAATTCAATCACAATTTCTCACATTTTCAATTCGATACATTTTCATTCAATTCAACATCAATACTCACCTTAATTTCTCTTACCATGCATATTAATCACTATTCACAATTAATAATAAATAAATTCAAATTATAGTAATACAAACTAGGATATTTCTCGAGTTTACTTCTCATCCACTTTTTCCTTTCCTTTCTTCGTAGGTGCCTCGGGTGCGATGTTAGCTACAAAAAATTAAGATAATTTCATAATTATTAATACAATACTAATTCACATTAAATACTTGAATTTCTATTCAACTTTCACTTTAATTTCAATTTAGTCCCTAACTAAATTCATCCATTTTTCCATCACATTTCATACCTTAATTTTATTCAATTTCTAACTAAACTTAAACTTAACTATTTAAATTTTATCATAAAACCCTAATTTTGAAATTCTTACAATTTAATCCCTATTATACAAAATTTATAACCTAATCTACAATTTAATCATATTCTCAATTCTAACTAGAAATTCTATTAATTCAACTTCTAATTCACACTTTTACTCAACAAAATTAATGTCTAAAAATCTAATAACTTCCAAATTTTCAGCATACACTTAGTAATATTTTGTTCTAGATTCATAAAAATCAAAAATTACTAAAAAAGGACTTAAATTGACTTACCAATCAAGCTTGAAATCTTTAAAATCTCTAATTTCCTCTTTTAATTTTCTTTCTTTCTTTTTTTTCTCCCCATTCGTTTCTGCTATTCTGTTTCTTTGTTTCTTTATTTTATGTTTTATACATATATATAATATAATAATATAAAATTCTTTAACTTAATTTATAGTAATACATGATATATTACAAGTGTATAAATATATATATTACACATGTTTAGTTTCATCACCATATAATTGTCTTTATTTAATTTATATAATAATAATAATTTAATAATAAATATTTTATATCTTTTAACTTAAACAATAACTATATATATATATATATATATATATATATATTAAACTAATACTAAGAAAAATCTTAGATTTTTCAATGATAACCGCCTCAATTTACTAAAATGGGTTAATTCCTATTTTATCCATCTTACTTTCTTTAATCTATAATTAAACTTTCACACTTTATTCAATTTAGTTCTTTTTACTAATTACTCCTAATTAATTCAAATTCACCTATCTAAAGCCTAATTAAATATACAACTAACTTCGTAAATATTTTTAATAAATATTTACGAATTTATTTTACGAAGACGAAAGCCTGATAATGTATTTTTCCAATGCCCGTGAATTTTGAGTCATTATAGGACATCTCGGTTAGCCATCTATGGCGTAGATAGTCATCCAACCTTTGATGGCATAACCTTTATGGTTCACATGACAGTATATAATTCAATCCTAAAATTCAGTTGTACATTACAAAACACTATATAATTCAATCCCAAAATTCAGTTGTACACTACAAAACACTCACATCTGCAAATAACTACAAAAAAACTCATTTGATGATACACTACAAAACATTCTCATTTTGATGGCACTCAACAATTTTTTTCTCATCCAATGGCAAAATCAGAATCCAAACCAGTGCCTATATATAGAGTAAGGGGGTTCCGGCAAACTGATTCCCAAAATTAAGAGAAATAAATTTTTTATACTGGGTGCCGGCTATCAATGTCCCAAAACAAAAAAAAAAAAATTCAGGACCCGAAAAAGTTGGTGCTGACCATCTATAGGCTAAAACAAAAAAAAAAAATTTGGTGTTGGTGCCGACCATCTATTAGCCAGAATTGAATGTTTTTTATATTGTACTTAGTGCCAACTATTAGATAGACATAATCCAATTTTTTTCAAATTATGGTATTTGAGTATACCAGTAGGATACGGTATAAAAAAAACTTGATGCCGACTATTGATATCCCAAAATAATAAAAAAAAATAATTTTTTAAAACCTGACATAATCATTAAGCAATCATTGGGTCAAAATACAAGGAGGTGTCGACCATTGAATTCCCATAATATAAATTTATTGTTCATTTCAGATAATTTAGTTGAATATTTTTGAACCATGTTAATATATATATATATATATATATATATATATTTGAGTTAGGGAAATAAAATAGCTGTATAACACAGACCAGATGTCAGCGATAGCAAACCGATCAGCAACCAAAAGAGGACTAAGAATAGAAACAATATTGACAGCTACATTGAGAAGACAGATCAAAGTACTATGCTAATATGGCAACAGTTTTTACAGCACACAGGGTATATTGGTTTCAAATCAAAATCAACCTTTGGAAAAAGTCTTTCCAGGACTGGCCTGGAGAAAACTAAAATTTCCTAGCTAGGGTCAACCTCAAATCTCAACCTACAAATATACACAGAGTGAAAATGTAACAAAAACCTGTCCATTAGCATGCTTCTAAACCGCTAAAAATTCACCGCATGTTAATATTTTTCTATTTCATGGAAACAACCAGACTTGTGGATGCTGCGGTATCTTCAAGAAAGTGTATTACGTCTTTATAACACAAACAAATATCAATTCACAGTTCTCCGGCAAATACACATAGCTTAAAAGTAGCTCCAGCCTTTGCAAGCTGGTGTGCGTCATCAATATTGCAGCATCTTGATTGCCTTCTGTATCCATTCCCAATAAGTTTAAAGGAAGATAGTTGTCCATGTAAAATTTAATTAATATTGCATCACCTATCCACGAAACCATTCAGCTAAAAGAGATTAAAATCCGAAATTTAATTAATGTAAAATATAATATTGCATCTCCAAACCAAAAATGAGAAAGTAAAATCCGAAATTCAAAATTGCAGACATGGAACGTGACATGTCAAAGTAAATTCTAACTTACAACAACTTACAATATGAAACAAGATTATTAATAAAAAATAGTAAATAATGAAATCTAATAATAAAAAATTGGATAAACTACCTAGTTGGTCTCCAAACTTTTAGGGCATTTTCATTTTGGTCACCCAAAATGAAATCCTTGCAATTTTGTCACTAACTTTTAGAGAGCTTTCATTTTGGTCACTGTGACCAAAATAAAATCCTTGCAATTTCGTCATTCAACTTTTAGGGAGCTTCCATGCGCTTTCATTTCAGTCACCCAACCATTAAAACTCCAACAGCAGTTTACTTGTATACACCACATCATATTCACACTTTCATTTTGGTCACTCAATTCCTAGGTTGTTTTCATTTCTATCACCCAAAAAATATTCTTTTTTGTAATATTGATCGGAGATAAAAAAATTATCATAAAATTACAAAATATAAGTTATCGAGTTGATTTCATTAGGAATAATATGGAAACATAAAATAAAATTTTAAATTTTACTAGATTCATTTAATTAGTTTAAATATTATAGTAACAAATAGTTAACATTATCAAGAGATAAAAAAATTTCAACAATTTATTTAATTAACTTTTATGTTTTGAAATTTAAATTTTTAATATTGAAAAAAAAAAGAATTTTCTGCAATCTAATAAACAAGTATAAATTGACAATTTTTTAATGCATTATTTTAGTTTCTACTATTTTTCACTTTAATCCTTAACTTTTTACCCCTATCAATACTTAAAAGAAAAAAAGAAGATATTTTTTGAGTGACCAAGATGAAAGTGACTTAAAAGTTGGGTGACCAAAATGAAAGTGTTGATGTGATGTGTACAGTTAATTGCCATTAAAGATTTAACAGTTGGATGATTAGAATGAAAGCACCCTAAAAATTAAGTGATGAAATTACCAAGATTTTATTTTGATCATCCAAATGAAAGCACCTTAAAAATTAGGTGACCAACTAGGTAATTTAAACAAATCAACCCAATGAAGAAATAAAAGAGAATAGGAGGAACTTAACCTGCTTTTAGAAATTACTAGTCTATAAAATTTTCGCCAAGCCTAGTGTATCTGCTAGCAAAGTCTTTAGAAAGGATTTGAAGAAGCAAAGCAATTACTGTATGACTATGAATCTCGAATTGATCCGAGCCACACAACTAACTTAACATATATTGTTTTTTTTTTTTTGATAATTTTATATTTAAATTAAATGTAACCTTATTTACAAGAACAATTAACGTAGACTAGTAATTTTATTATATGTCATGCGTGTGGGAATCTAACTTTTAATGTTTGATTATCTCATGATACTAACTAAATTAAAAGTTTATAGTTAGTCGAGATATAATTTATGCCAGTGAGCTGAAATTTTAATTATTTGAATTTAAAAGTATTTCAAGATCATAAGTATTCAAATTCAATAATATCCAAACTTAAATTGATTCGAGAGGCTTAACTAACTCAACATATATTATTTTTTATTTTAAAATATTTTAATAATATTTAATACATATATAATTTAAATTTAATGTAATTCGATTTACAAGACCAATTAAGGTAGACTAGTAAACGTCATGCATGTTGAAACCTTATTAATATTGAGTTGGTGCGCGATTGACTTGTAACACCAACCAAATTAAATGTTTAAAGTTAGTAGAGTATTTCACATTCAAACTTAACTGAAATTGAAGAATATCCAAACTTGAATTGATTCGAACAACTTAACTAACTTAGCATATTATTATTATTATTATTATTATTATTATTATTATTATTATATTATGATTATGTTAATATAGGCTTAAGGGTGTAAAAGTACTTAACTTTCAAAATACATAAAAAAAAGGCCCTCAAACTTCTTTAAAAAAAAAAGCAATTAAGCCCTACTCTTATTAAAAATTAGAAAAAATAATTATAAAAATAAATTTTAGAAAAATTATTAAATTTTAATAAAAATATAAAAAATTAAAATTTATTAAAAACCAGAACTTTTTTTATAAAAATAAAAAATAAAAAATTTTAAAAATTTAAAATCGTACCCCTAATTTTTTTCAATTAAAATCATCACGTGTTGCAGCACAGTGTGACATATGGCGAAAAATGATAAAGAAAATAAAAATCAATAGAAGTTATAGAAAAATTATAAAATGCTTATTTTGGTACGATAATTTTTAAAAAAAAAATTACGAAATTTATATTTCCTTACATTTTGTATAATTTTCTTACAACTTTATAAAATTCTATAGTTTTTATATATTTCTATATATTTTATAATTTTTTACTATTTTATAAAATTTTACAATTTTTATATATTTTTATGATTTTTATATATTTTTTCTAATTTTTAATATTTAAATTTTTTATTAAAATTTAATAATATTTATAGCTTTTATTGATTTTAATTTTTATATTTATTCTAATTTTTAACAAAAGTAGGGGTTTAATTGTTTTTTTTTTAAAGTTTGAGGGTCTTTTTAATGTATTTTAAAAGTTCAAATATCCAAATGAGTGAAAAAAAAATAGGGGCTTAATTTTTTTTTTTTGAAAAGGTTTGAGGACCTTTTTGATGCATTTTAAAAGTTCAAGTACCCAAATGAGTGAAAAAAAAAGTAGGGACTTAATTGCTTATTTTGAAAAAAATTGAGGGCTTAAGCGTTAATAATATGTAATACATAAATAATTTAAATTTTAAATTAAACCTAGCGGGATTTATTTGCTCAAATCTGAACATTGGCATTGGTAATTTAAGTAGATTTAATTTGGTAATTTAATTTAATTCGTTTAGTTAGAGTTTTGTTGAGTTAATTTGTTTAGTTGTTTCATTATGAACTATTGTGATTCTTTTTTGTTATAGTTTAATTTTTCATATTTTTTCATTCGTGTTAAGAATATTTGATTAGTATGGATAAAAGTTGAATAATAGAGTCAAAATATTTCTCGAAATTATGTTCTAAAAATTCAAAAATTCATAAAATTTTACATACAAATATGAGATCGGAATGTGAAATTCGATGTCCTTGTCAAGAGTGCATAAATGTATGTATTAGATCTCAATATGAGGTGGAAGATCATTTACTTTTTGAAATGTATATCGCAAAGCCATACCAAGTGGGTTTATCATGGTGAGCAATTTGATGTTAATAAAATTGTCATATACATTATAAGAAAAATAACAAAGAGTGACAGAAACAATCTGTGTTAAACTTATTTTTTGTGAAAAAAAAAAAAAGTAACATGTGACCTTTTTATATATGATAAAGATGAAAAATCAAATTGTTAGGAATAAAGCCTATTAATAATAGTGACATATCAATAAAAAAATTTTAAAAAATTATAATTCGTCACCAATGAGATTTTACATTGGTGACGATAAATAATTGTCATCAATTTGGTTCAAACGTCGCAAAAATACAAAAATATTTTCCACAAAAAGTAAATTTTGGTGCCAAACAATTAGTGAACTTATGACAATTTTTCAAATTTTCATATAAGATACATCTTCAACTATAAACATAACAATTATTTGTTTTTGTCACGTTTTTAGTATATTTTGTGACATTATTTTGAACGTCACTTAAAAAATTCTTCACAAATTGCAAAAATATTTGTAATGCATGAGACTAGTCGAGAGTGTGTTTAGCTAAGGATAATGACTCAATATATCCAAAAGATGTGTAATTTACCTCTACAAGAAAAGACACCAACCTGTTAGATTTGTAAAATAAATCTAAAATAAAATTGAATAAACCAGGATCTATCATGTCAAATCATCAAGAATAAATCAAGAATAAAACTAAATGTGGAAGCTTACCTGAATCCATAAATTCCTTGAAGTTTTACCAGATTTTGGGGATTTGATCTTCCAAATTAGCACACAAAAAATTTAGAGAATATCTGCTCTCTCTTCCCTAATGATGATATATTAGAAAAGATATCTTATGTATAATTTGGGGACCATAACCTTAATATTTATAACCTTGGTATATTAGTTCTAATCAAATTTTGATTAGCCCATCATTAATTAGAATTTGATTTAAACTCAATTACTAAAGTATCTACACATATTTGACCCATACTTTATTTAATAATTAAAGCCCAATAAAATTCTAACCAAATTAGATAACTTTTAATTTGGGCTAACATATCATGATAGTAAATAATAACATGTAATTATCCTTGTTATATATGTGATGTCTATATTTTCCAACAATCTCCCACTTGGACCACAGATATATTTTAATTACTCTATAATTACATGTCATTATATAACCTTATGAGCTCAAAATTTTACTATCATATTCAAAAGGTATTCCAAACAATCTCGTTCATTAATTATGTTAACATAGAACCAAGGCGACTTTCGTTACATATATCGTAACTAAATTCATCCATGATCACGTATATTAATACAACCAAATGACATAAATCAAGTATGGATGTGTAGCATGGAAATTACATGCAATATGATCTAAACATGTCTATTTCCAACTGGTCCTCTTTAAACTTAAGTAAGGTCAGTTTCAAAACAGTAAACAGAGTGAATAAACTAAATACTTTATTTCTGATCAGAAAATAACCAAATACATAAATGTCTAAAAAAAAACATAAAACAAATAAAATATAAACTCCCACTAAATCATGATATCCTCAAACAATGTAACACCCATGTGAGCAGTGTGCTCATGAAAGACCTTGGGTGGTAAACCTTTTGTGAGCGGATCTGCTATTATAGAGTTTGTCCCAATGTGCTCTATGGATATTTGACCAATTTGCACTATTTCTTTTACAACGAGGAACTTTATGTCAATATGCTTTGACTTAGATGAACTCCTGTTGTTATTGGAATACAATACTACTGACTTATTGTCACAAAATAATTTGAGTGGTCTTTCTACATTCTCCAAAATGCGCAGCCCTGTGACAAAATTCTGCAACCATATTCCATGGTTTGATGCCTCATAGCATGCTACAAGCTCTGCTGCCATGGTGGACGAAGATACAAGTGTCTGTTTGACACTTTTCCAAGGTATAGCTCCTCCAGCTAACATGTAAATATAGTATGATGTAGATTTCATACTATCTTGCCACCCAGCGAAATCAGAATCAGAACACCCTACGACCTCCAAAAGATCTGATCTCTTATAAGTAAGCATGTAATCTTTTGTTCTTTAAAGATATCTCATAACCCTTTTGGCTGTTATCCAATGGTCTATACCAAGGTTGCTTAAATATCTGCCTAACATCCCAACAATGTACGCAATGTCCGGACACCTACATACTTGAGCATACATTAAACTCCCAACATCTGATGCATAAGGAATCTTTTGCATTTCCTGTAACACCCCAAACCCGACCTGGACGTTATGGCTGAATCAAGCGATTTTCACATGGTAGTGTGTTTGAAAATCGTATCTTTGCTTAAAACGTTTTCCGTTTAAAAGATTTTCAATATTACTTATTAATTCTAAAACCGTGTTATTTACTCAGTCGAAAGTTTCCAAAATGTTATTCAATACGGAAGCTTTTAAAATAGTTTGCGTATTAGTGGGTATTTTGTTAAAACATTGTTTCTTCTGAAAACCCGGGCTTTCCTGATACTAGCAATTATAAAGCATAAACAATAAAAATCCCAAATTAAAATAAAAATCCATAGAGGCCATATTTATAATAAAATACCCAATATAATTAAAATCATAAATAAGAAATAAACAATATTAAAGAAGTTGTGTGGCCACCGTCGAGTCCTCTGCCGCACCGATCTGCCTATGTCTGGGGATTACCTGCACAGATTAATTAGAAGGGGTGATTTTATGTAAACTCAGTGTGAAATCCCCATAAGTCAATAGACAGAAAGCAATAAATCACAGTTGGGCATAAGCCCTGTCGAAACCATTTTTTTAGGTTTGAAAAATGGGGATCGACTTTAAAAAACATGGAGTCGCCACCGATTCTTTTGTTTAGGTGTAATCGGATCACCACATCAAACAATTAATTTTGGCCTGCGAAATTTTAAAAAAAATGGATTCGGGAGTCGGTTACGTATGAGGAAGGGCTAGCACCCTCGTACGCCCAAAATTGGTACCAAATTGATTAAATGATGTCCTAGTGTCGAAAAATTGAAAAGTTTTGAAAATGCAATTTCTTTGAAAAATGGTTGAATGTTCCAAATATAAGATTCATTGACTTTAAAGGCACTAAATACCACACCCAATACGTTAGGATGTAATATCTTGGACCCTCAAAGTCGAGATCACCTTATAATTTCAGAATCATGTGATTGAAAAGGGATATTAAGGCTTTTTGGTCAAACGAAGAAACCACGACCCAATACGTTAGGGTACAATTTCTCAAATTTCCCAAAACACCAAATATCACATTATTTTGAAAATCTTTTGAGTAATCAAAATGTATTTTATTTGATTTACTTAGGATAAAAAATAATTAAAATTGACCAATTTGCACCATTATTGATAATAATACATAGTGTTAAGCATAAAATTCATGATTTATGGCAACAATTACATATGAAGGAACAATATTATATGGAAATATCAAGAAATCAAAATAATACATATACAATGATGATTCAACATACATTTTACCAATATCAATATTAGTGTCTAAAATCCATAAATTAGAACAATTTTTACAAGAATACCACAATAATTGATATAATTCAAACGCGACAACAAAAATGAATATTATAAAAGAAAACCATTTGCAAATACTATTATATGAATTATAAATTATAATCTATAAGAGCTTAATTGTGGTACAAATTATTAAAACAAAGCAACACATAAAAAAAAGATTTAGAACTAAATACTTGTGTAATAATTTTAAATAAAATATATGTATTTATGACAAATAAAACCATTAAAACATTAAAAGACAAATTTCACATTAATTCATTAAAAGTATTTGAATAATAAATAGATTTAACATTATTTTAAAAAAATTATATGAAGTATAAAAAACTTGATTAAAATAAAATTAAATATTTGCTTCCTAAATAAGGGAAAAAGAAAAAATTATATTAAAATAACTTGAGTAATGAATGAATTTAAAAATACATGAATTAAACGTTGCAAAAAAGGTGCGGATCCTACGTCTATAAATCGGATCGGGTCGGGGCTGAGACACATGGCATCGTTTCAATACTATTGAGACAAAATTAAACGGTGTTATTCCCTTAATACATTAAAAACCTGTGTTAAAACAAAATCAGCATTTTATTTCTTAAATGAAACCCTAATCCTCTCCTATTTTCTTCCACAGCCGCAGTCCAAAGCCCCTTCTGTTTACCACCCAATCGCCACCATAACTAGCGAAAAGCAGTACACGAACGATCCGACTTGCTTCAATAATACCGATCTTGAAGCCTCGCTTTCTAACCAGCATCTAACTCCGATTGCGACAGAGAAAATGCTGTATATTCGTGATGGTTTGTTCAACATCTTCGCCTAACTCCGATTGCGACGAAGAAGACAAAGACACTTTCAACGGTACACATTTCTTTCCTATTTTTGCACACACATACAAAGTATCACTAAAAGAAACTCTAAATCAAAGAAAAAAAAGGTAATCACCTTAATATCTTTTTGCTTCTGTTTTTCTATTTCTCTTGCTTGTGTGCGTATGTGTACAAAAAAATGGCATCCCTCCACAGATTACATTCGGTTCTTTTTATAGCCAAATAACAGAAAAATAAAAACTAAATACAAAATTTTTATTTTTTTATTTTTTTCTTCTATTATTTGCTGTCAAATTGTTGCTTTCTGTTAGTTTGTTTTGCAGAAACCAGTCCAGCTGGAAACAATGTGGCATCATCGGAGAAGCAACAGCGTGTGTTTCAAGAGGAGGCCGTGTGGGCAGCGGCGGCACTAAATTTTAGCCCTAGGGTTTGCTGAAATGTTTTCAGGTTTTGGGGCATTTTGAGTTTTGGGCTGAAATTTGAGTAGTGTAAATTGGGCTGTAAATGGATATTGGTTTTTTTATTGGATTTTGTTTGTTTTATATTTTGCTTTATTTTTTGATTTGAGTTTGGGCCCCGGGCTAAATTGGGATAATACAAGCCCTTTTCAATAACAGTTGTAACACCCCAAACCCGACCCAAACGTCACGACCAGATCTGGTATGCTACGGGTTAACAGTTGAAAACTTCTCTTTGAAGGGATTTGAAATCTCGGTTTGTTTAAGTGGGTATTTGATAAATACGTGCTATTTGTAGAAAACTTTTGTAGTTTTGTTTTTTCTTTTAAAACTTGGTTGAAAATCCCATTTTATTTCTTATAAGAATTAAGTCTTTAAAACATATCTTTGCAAACATATTTTTAAAACATATCTTTGCGTTAAACGTGTTTGAAATTCCCATTTCATTACTTATAAGAATTAAGTCTTTAAAACAAATTCAAAATATAAACATTAACACATATAAATTGATAACCTAAGTTATGTAGCCTTATTACATAAATGGTCCCAAAATTAAAACTTAAAGAAAAACCGAAAATAATTTATGGAAATAAAAACTTGATGCCCCTCGAGTCCGCCTCGGCTCCCATGTCCACGATCTACTGCTCATCTAAAAAATTAAGGAAAATAAAGGGGGAGTCACCAAGACTCAGTGTGCAAATCCCGAAAACAAATAAAATGCTTGAGGCCCACAAACACATTATGGGCCTTGGCCCATGCACAATGGCAACAAAATATTCACATGCTACATGGCCCAACCCAACCTAAAAGTCCATCCTCTACACACCAGCCCGTACCAGCTATCACACCTCGGGGATTTCTACAATCAACCCACCAACCGCTACACACCAAATCAATAGTCATGCTGCCTATTCCTGTTAATTCGGAATAAATTTAGCGTAGCTTAGCCACCGATCACTATTGTGACCTAACATTACAATTCGTGGTTTAAACACCGATCACCAAGTGACCTATAAACATGCTCTTCCCCTTCATCATATTAACCCCATCCCATGCATACATCCATGCAGAATCAAAACAATATACTACCTAAAAGATCACAGACTATCACATACATCGATACACATAGAGAAGTTTCTATGATTACGTACTTGGCATCCCTTGCTTACCCTTTTCGGGTAATACGACTGTCCATACAGCCTTTTTCCGGATTTTAGCCCATAACATATATAGTACAGATAAATTAGTGTGTTAGAGATCTACACACCTGATTACAGACAAGACGAGAATTTCTATGTCGACACTATCAGAAGCCGATACGACTGCTATTTGTCTAAGGTTTTGTTCTGAAGCCGGTCCACAACCCGGTGGCCAATCTCGAACTGCTGACACTGCTCATTTCTTAAACTTAGGGATTGGTTTTACAGATCCAATCCCCTCTTTCGCCTGATCGACATGTGATTCCATCAAAAGACCTTATCAGTTGCTACCATCATAACGTATAGTTGTTAATCCATATTATAGGGTTAAGATCACAATTACGATAAACGAACCTAGCAAAAATCTAACGAGAACCCCTTACCTTGAAATCCCAAAAGAGATGGAGTTTAGAGACTAGCGATTTCCGGCTTTTAGATCTAGACGTTCTACTTCGATTCCCGATGTGTCGCCCTAAAATAAGAACACGAGAACAATTAAAACATTACCCCAAGGGTAATCTTACCACGCCAACTAGCCTTTCGGCTTTGGCCTCCAAAAACCGGAAGAGAAGAAATAAGAACAGAAGAAATCGGCACTTACCTTAACACAGAGAATTCGGCAACTCCTAGGGAATTTCGGCTTTTGAGAAGATCAGAAAGAAAAGATGATCTCAAGAGATCTATGAAGATTCGACTTTGATGAAGAAATCGGCAAAGAGAATAGGAGGTATTCGGCTATGGAGATGAGAAGAAAGTTCAGAGTTTCGGCTTTTGTATAGAAGTGAAGATGAGAGAATAGGCTTAGGGATTTCGGGTTTTGTAGAAAATGGGAGAATAGAGAAACCCTAATGTCGAAATTGTAGAAGAGAGTGGGAGAATAAAACCCTAATGCCAAAAATAAAAAGGTATCCCCCCACTTAAACAAAATTTCGGCAACTACCTCTCAAAAACCGAAGATGCCCCTTTCGATAACTTAAAATTGATCAACTAATGAGGGAAATTTCGGCACCCCTATAGTATAACAAAACTGATTTCTCCCCCCTCCAAGAGATGGAAATTCGGCCACCACTGTTGATCAGCAGATAACTCCTACCCTTTCTCCCTTATCTTTATCTACTCACACCTCCGAAAGAGGCCTAAATAACACCACCTCTTCCTTCCTTTATCTGTCATATTATTAGCATTATCCACTCGAGTAAATCTTCCTATTTTTAAGCCTTATTGCCGTCCCACTCTATCTATTTAAATGCCAAAAATTAGCTAAAATTTAATTAAAATAATTGGGCTTCATGCGACTCGAACTTGGGCCTCCTCAGTTGACGCCACCTCCCTGCTCTCTAAGTGGCGCCACTTTGCCACTGGGCCACAAGCCCATTTTGTGTCTTAAAACACGGATAACATCTTTTAAGCCCTATCCTAACTGGCTTCGCACTAGAGTGCCCAAACAGAAAATTTAACTAAGGCCTCGGCCCAATCCTGAGCCCAATCTGAACCCCTTAAACACTCTAATTAGCACATTAAACGTAACACACATCAAATGAAAAGGCCCATTAATTCAGGATGTTACAACAGTATCAGTTTGGGCCTTAGCCCAACTCAGTACAGTATCACATATGCAATAGGGCCTAAGCCCATTACTGAATCAGAATCAGTCATGCAGTATATAGTAACAGTGTCCTACCCAACCAGCCTCTACACACCATCTCGGTCCAACCCTACACTCCATGTGGGGATATAATCAACCCACCCATCGCTTCACTCCAAGTAGTACCGAATTCGACACTAGACAGTAGTTTGCAGTTGAGCTGCCAGTAAATTAGGCTCGAAGCCTTTCAGTACACTTCCTCCGAATAATATCAACCCCCAACCCAATGCAATGCAATATACAATTATGGCATGCTATCACATAGTATTATGTACATAATCAGTGCATACAATATCAAATCAGTGGGACATCATCATGCTCAATAACATGCATAATTATATCAGTCATACTGTCATTTCAATTAATTAGGGGTCTAGGTAAGCTTATTGACCCTACAGTAGGTCCACAGTCGACTCGGGCGACCCGTGCAACTTTAGCAACTAAACAGTGTGAAATGGGCCGACGCGCCCATGTTACCTACCCGTGTGGGCCCACACGCCCGTGTGGCCCACACGGCCTAATTCGGTCCGACTCGTGTGTCGCACACGACCTACCTCATTGATCACACGGCCTATCACACGGGCGGCCACACGTCCGTGTGGCGTCGACAGCACCATTTTTTGACTTTTCGCTGATTACTGTTTTTAGTGTTGTGATTACACACTTGCACTGTTTTCGATACGTTTGCACTCCTAACGCTTTCAGAACCTAAAAACTAGCCCAAAGACAACCATTTAATCGCCTTAAAGACGAACCCAAATCGTCAAACTTATCCAATGATTAACTAATGCTTGCCTCTGATTGATCAACAGAGATCTTAAAACTTAAATCGTCGAAGACCATTGTTCAACCTCTCGATTAACACCTAAAACCAGCTGAAACCCCTCTTAATCAATAATTAAGAAACACAATTAAGAATAAACAAAAACGTGAAACTTACTAATTGCGTGGAACTACGTTGTGTAGCTAAAGCTGATTGAAAAACAAATTGAAAAGAGGGAGGAAAAGAGAAAGACAGATTTTGGCAAAGAGGGAATGGAAAAACAAAACATAGAAAAAAGAGAAAAGAAGCAATTCAGTAAGGGAAAGCAAAAAAGATGGCGCCAAAGGAAAGAGGGGAAAAATCGGCAGCCAAAGGAGAATTGGGGAATGAACACGGCAGAGATGGGGAAGAGAAAACGTCAGAACAAGGAGAGAAAACTCACTTATTTTGAAAAACGAAAGAGAATGATCAGGTTTGGATATTCCCCCCCAAAAAATTCCCAAATTTTCTCCCACTCATCCCTAGAATTACTCATACACTCCCCCACTACAACTCAAACACCCCCAAGCCGTCCACTACTTCCCCACTTACCTCTAACACTCCAAAACCATCCACCACTTCCCCACACAACTCAAATACCCAGCATTTTACCACACTCCAAACTCCTACACGGCACAAGCACAAAGAAACTCCCCTTGCACGGCACAGGGATTCAAACTCAGGACCACCAGCACAGTGACACTCCACTTAACCACCAGACCAGCAGGCCTATCTGACATAATTTTCCAACATTTATTTAAAAGCCTACTGCCTAGAGATAGGGATTTATTCAAAGAAAAATAAAAATTTTTGCGAAAGGTATAGCTTGAACTTAGGACCTCTCACACACACAGAGAACACTTAACCATTGAAGCAGACATATATTTTATGTCACAAATACACGAGAACTAAAATACAAACTTTGAGGGGTTACAACTCTACCCCTTAAAAGAAGATTTTGACCTCGAATTTTTACCTGATCAGAACAGATGGGGATATTGTTGACGTAGTGCATCCTCAGGCTCCCATGTGGCTTCCTTAGTGCTATGGTTACTCCATAAAACTTTAACCAGTGGGATAGACTTCTCCTTTAGAACTTTTAAGTCACAATCCAATATCTGAACTGACTCCTCCTCGAAAGTCAGATCTAGTCTAACCTCAATCTCCTCCACTGGAACAATATGCGTAGGATTAGTGCGATAGCACCTCAACATCGAGACATGGAAAACATCATGAATTCATACCAACTATGGAGGTAGCTCCAACTGGTAGGCAACTGGTCCCACTCGCATTAGAATATGATAAGGTCCAATAAATCGAGGGCTTAACTTGCCCTTACATTCAAAGCTCAATACCTTCTTCCATGGCGAGACTTTAAGAAAAATAGAGTCTCCCACAGAATACTCGATTTCACATCACTTCAGGTCTACGTAGGACTTTTGTCTGTCTGATGTTGCTTTCAGCCGATCCCGAATCGGTTTAACTTTATCCTCGATATCAAAAACCAGTTTAGGGCCCAGAACACGTCGCTCGCCCAACTCAATCCAACATAAAGGAGTGCAACACCTACGACCATACTATAACACCCCAAACCCAGCCTAGATGTTATGGTCGAATCTGGCGGTGTCACACAGTAGTATTTTTCAAAAAGTGAGTTGTCCTCAAAAACCTCCTTTCTTTATCACTTCTTTACACTCTATTATGCTTAATTCCAAGATGTGTTGATCAATTTCAAATGTGATTCATATTCAAAAGTTATTTTTTTTTCAAAACGTTATTAATTTTCAGAACTTCACTTATTGAGGAAGCTTTTTAAAATAGTTTGCATATTTGTGCGTATTTTCTTAAAACATTTGATTCGTTTTGAAAACTTGATTATCCCTACTACTAGCAGTTGTAAATCAAAACAATAGAAACCCCAAATTAAAAGTAAAAATCCAAAGAGGCCATTATTACAATAAAATACCCCAAAAATAAAATCAAAATTATAATTAAGTACTAAGTCGAATTAAATAGGTCATGTGGCCACCATTGAGTCCTCTGTCACACCGATCTACCTATGTTTGGGGATTACCTGTACAGTCAAATCAGAAGGGTGAGTTTATAAAAAGTCAGTGTGTAATCCCATATAAAACAAACAGACAGAAAGCAATCACAGTCTGGGCCAAGCCCTTTTCAGTATCAGTGACAATATCAGTTTGGGCTTTAGCCCATCTCAGCAAAGAAGCAATCATGTGTTTGGGCCTTGGCCCATTACAGTAACAATAATTAGTACAGTAATAGATTATACAGTATATAGGTCCTACCCAGCCTGCCTCTACACTCCATTGCCGTCTAACCCTACACTCCATGTGGGGATATAATCAACCCACCCATCCCTACACTCTAGAAAGTACCGAATGCAGCACTAGACAGTAGTTTGCAGCTGAGCTACCAGTAAATTAGGCTCGAGGCCTTTCAGTACACTTCCTCCGATCAAAATAAACCCCCAACCTAATGTAATGCAGTATACAAGTATGATATGCTATGACATAATATCATGCATGTAATCAGGGCATACAATATCAAATCAGTGGAACATCATCATGCTTATTCATATTAGTCATACAGTCATTTCAGTCAATTAGGGGTCTAGGTAAGCTTACCGACCCAACAGTAGATCCACAGTCGACTCGAGCGACCCTATAACCTTAGCAGTCAAATAGTGAAAATGAGCCCATAGGCTGATGTTGCATGCCTATGTGGGCCCACACGCTAGTATGGCCCACAAGGCCCAAAATGGCCTTGGTCGTGTGGATCACACGACCCAATATTCCCACACGTCTGTGTGGCCCACACTGCCCAATTCAGCCCGGCCCATGAATTGCATATGGCCAACCTCATTGATCAATGCCCGTGTTCGGTCACACAGCCTACCACACGGGTGACCGCATGCTCGTGTGGCTTCGACATTCACCTATTCTGGCTTTTGTCGAATTCCAATTCCGGAGTTGTGTTTACACACCTAGATTCTATTTGCTAAGAAAACTGCCCCAAGTCTTTGAAACCTATACTTGACCAAACAATCACCAATTATTCACTTAAACATTTACTCAATTGAATACACACAAGTTGACCAAGTGTTAAACTCACAACAACATTACCTTCGATCAAGTAAAGAGGGAGGTTTTGCCCACTTAATACGTCAATTAGAGACCTCCAACCCTTTGGTCAACTCCTAACCAACCCACAGAAAATCCCCTTAAACCACTTAACCAAACAAAAGTTAATCAAGAAGTAGAAACATAAGTTACCGTACCACAAAAATGTACGCTTACTCACGGAACGAATGAACACAAGGAAGCAAATAGGAAAAGAAAATAGGTGAGAAGGGAAAGAACTTTTGGTAGCAATTTTGGCAGCAATTCGGCAGTAAACAGAATAAATTCAAAACGTCAAAAGATTAGGAGCAACCGAGATTTGGAAAAAGAAACAGTTATCATTCGGCTTAGGAAGAAAAAGAAAAAGAGGAGCACGAAAATCACAAAATTTCGCCAGTAGGTGGAGGTTAGGAAGAACCGAACGATAGTAAATATAAAAGAAACAAGAAAAAGAACAAAGATGAAAGCAGAGAGAAAAACCAAAAGCAGAAATGACTAAACTATCAAAAAATTAGGGAATGAGAGAGGGTAGCCGAGATTGCCACTACTAGTTTCGATTCTATCCAAACTTTTCCATCCAAATCTCCCCAAAACACTCCCCTAAATCCCTAAATACCTTAACAACCGAAATTCCCTCAACATTTTCCTAAAAATCGGCCACAACATCCCCACACTCCTCAAATACTCAGAATTTTACCACATTTCAAACTCTTTCATGACACATGTGTTGGAACTCCAGAACCCCATGGCGCAGCAGAATAAAATTAGATCCGGCGATCCAAATCATGAATCCATGTGTGAGGAACGAATCGGGGTGAAATAAAGGTTTCGAAATTACCAAAAGTTCGATCTGAGTAGACAGCGACGCCTTGGCAACAAGAGTTTTGATCTACTGTCGAATCAAGCCACAACCTTTTCCGATGTCGGCCTCTACGTGATCCACCCGGTTTGACTATGAACGGAAGAAATCTCCAAAACTATTTTGGAGGTTTATTTGCTTGACGTCTGCTAGACCTAACAAGCAATCACTTAGGGTTTTCTTGTTCAGCTTTGTCTCCTTTTAATACCTTTTAGAATGGGTGCCTTTCTCATTGGGCCTTTTATAATAGGTATCCTCTTAATTGGGCCTTTTATAATTGGTATCTCTTGAATGTATTACAAGATTAAATAAATACAATAAAGTTTTTAACCGAAAATTATAATTACATTAATTATATCTGAAATTATAATTACATTAATTATAATAAGGATTTCGGTAAACTATATTTATTTAAATTTATATATGAATCAAATTCATATATTAATAAAATTATGTTATCATTATGTGTACAACATCCTTGTACATATAATATGTTCAATATTTGATTGCCCAATTAAATTAATTCTTTAATTAATTTAATTCATGTGACAACCAAACACAATACCAACTATATTTTATTCCGTTCATTTCAACCATAGGGTGTGACCCTGTAGGTTCTTGCAACGTTAGCAGTAATACTAGAACGATTCTATTGTCACAAACAATGAGTGGCATCTAGCATTGCATCATTGCTACCTAAGTTACAAGAAGTCATGATTCGACATAACCATTCATGATTAACCTTTCATGCATTAATCCTTAAGTCCTTTATCTCTGGAATGGATACAAGTCATGGGATAGTCACACTTGCATAGTCCATCCCATGTTTCTTGATATCTTGAGTAGACTATGATATACAAATTAGTATGAAATCTCATATCAACTTATTTGAGCATGGCCATGCATTTCTAGTCTCACTCAATCAAGTGGCCTAAGATATTACTCCTATTATGTAGGAGGGACTTATCCTTTATTGATCAACCATATCCCTCTACATAGATTGTGGTATATCCAACATCAGCCTTTATAGAACAACCTGTTACGGTGTACTTTTGACTGTATCAAAATATACAACTCATGATGCTGGGATAATAATGATCTCAAGTCTGAGGATCATATACATATTAATCACTATGAGTAATGTTGTGACAATTACATAATAATCCAAGAAACATACTCATAGCGGGTCAATCCAATATGCTGTTCTCTAACACACATATTCATGCATTGATTTTGACACTCCATATCAATGACAACTCATTATCATCAATCAACTACATGTTAGTCTTAATGCATTATTGTTGTCCTAGTTAACAATAATACTCGACTAAGGATCTTTTAAGAATAATCATATTATTCTCATGACATTATTATAAAACAGTTTATCTATACACACAGAAAGAAAAACAGAAATAATAATGACAACGCTTTATATTAATAAACATGGTAAATTAAGTATGTTATTACAACCATCTCATGATTGATCTTTGGGCATACTCTTACAACATGTACAAAAAACATCCCCCTTACACGTACAGGGATTCAAACTCAAGACCCCTAGCACTCCAACACACCACTTAACCTCCAGACCAGCAGGCCCATTATGACATATTTTTCCAATATTTATGTTTTAGCCTACTGGCTAGAGATGGGGGTTTATTCAATTAAAAACAAAAATTTTGCCCAAGCCAAGGCTTGAACCCAAGACTTCTCAGACACTTCCTAAAACACTTAACCACTAAAGCAGTCATGTATTTATGTCACAAATATACGAAAATAATTAAAATATTTTTTTTGGGGCGTTACACTTACAGTGCTTCGTACGGTGCCATTTGGATGCTAGACTGAAAATTGTTGTTATAAGCAAACTCTATCAGTGGCAGAGAATCCTCCCAACTACTTCGGAAGTCAATCACCCAACTCCTCAACATATCCTCCAGTATTTGAATCACCTCTCTGACTGACCATCAGTCTGAGGATGGAATGCAGTATTGAAGTCCAATATTGTACCCAGAGCTTTATATAGCTTCTTCTAGAACCGAGACGTGAAGCGAGGATCCCTATCAAAAATTATCGACACCGGTACCCCATGCAACCTCACTATCTCAGACACGTATAGTTTAGCCAGCTTCTGCAGAGAGTAGTCAGTACGAATCGATATGAAGTGGGCGGGCTTGGTCAATCGATCTACGATGACCCATACAGAATCCTTCTTAGTAGGTGTGAGGGGTAACCCACTAACAAAGTCCATAGTCACTCTCTCCCACTTCCACAACAGAATCTCAACTGGCTGCAACAAACCCGAAGGTAGCTGATGCTCAGCCTTAACCTGCTGGCATGTCAGACACTTAGCCACAAATTTAATAACCTCTTATTTAAAACCTAGCCACCAGTATAACTCACGAAGGTCACGGTACATCTTATTTCCACAGGATGCATAGCATAAGGGCTACTATACATCTCTCGCAGTATGGACTGCCCCAATTCAGTATCTTTAGGTACACAGATTCTCCCACAGAAATAGAGCACCCCTTCGCTATTCAGTCCAAAATCTACAGTACTCCCACTTTCAACTTGTCGAAAGTGAAGATTCAACTTGTCGAAAGCGAAGACCCAAAGACTCGTCCTCTAATTGTTTACCCTTAATATGCTCAATCCATGTTGGTTTAACTTGAAGTTCGGCCAATAGACTACCATCATCCAATAAATTGAGGCAAGCAAACATCGCCCTAAGTTTAGTCATAGCCCTACGGCTCAGTGCATCGGCCACTACGTTGGCCTTACTAGGATGGTATTCAATCGTACAATCGTAGTCCTTAAGCAACTCAATCTATCTAAGATGCCTAAGATTCAGCTCCTTCTGAGTGAGGAGGTACTTGAGGCTCTTCTGATCAGTGTAGATGATACACTTCTCACCATACAGATAATGCCTCCAGATTTTCAGTGCAAATACCACAACGGCCAACTCCAAGTCATGCTTCGGATAAGTCGCCTTATGAGTCTTAAGCTGATGAGACGCGTATGCTACCACCTTACCTTCCTATATCAACACACATCCCAACCCGACATGTGATGCATCGCTGTAAACAGTAAACTCTTTTCCAGACTCTGGCTGTATCAAGATAGGAGCCTCAGTTAATACGGCCTTGAGCTTCTCAAAGCTCTCTTACTGTGAATCAGTCCAGTTAAACGGTACCCCTTTACGTTGCAGCTTAGTCAAGGGTGCAACAATTAGTGAAAACCCTTCTACAAATCGTCGATAATACCCTACCAGTCCCAGAAGATTGCAGATTTTAGATACAGTCTTAGGCTGCTTCCAATCCAAGATAGCCTCAATCTTCCAAGGATCGACTCTAAGCCCCTCAGTAGAAACCACATGTCTCAAAAACGTTACTTCACGTAACCAAAACTCACATTTACTGAACTTGGCTTACAATAGTTTCTCTCGCAGAATCTGTAGAACCACTCTAATGTGTTCATCGTGCTCATCCTCAGTCCTCGAGTACACCAGCATGTCATCAATAAATACCACTACGAACCGATCCAAATAGGGCTAGAACACTCGGTTCATCAGATCTATAAAAGCTGTTGGTGTATTTGTCAGTCTAAATGGCATCACTAGAAACTCGTAATGACCGTATCGAGTCCTAAATGTTGTCTTGTGCACATCAATCTCCTTAGCCCTCAATTGATGATATCCTGATCGGAGGTCAATCTTGGACAAAATCGAAGCCCCGTGGAACTGGTCAACAAATCATCTATCCTCGGTAAGGGATACTTATTCTTGATTGTCAACTTGTTCAATTGTCAATAGTTAATACACATACGCACGGATCCATCCTTCTTTTTTAAGAACAGAACTGGTGCTCCCTACGGAGACATACTAGGACGAATGAACCCACGATCCAGTAAGTCTTGAATCTGAGCCTTAAGCTCTACAAGCTCTTTCAATACTATTCTATAAGGGGCGATAGATATCGGAGTTGTACCAGAAAAGAGCTCAATCCCAAACTCTACTTCACGATTCGAAGGTAACCCAGGTAGCACTTCAAGAAAAACGTCCAAAAAGTTCTTAACCGTCTTGATATCCTTAACCAAAGAATCCCCAAAATTTGAAACACTAATGTAGGCCAGATACGCCTCACATCCCTTACGAACTAACTTTTTCACCCTCAGTGTAGAAATCACATTCGATAAGTAGTTCCGATGTTCCTCAATTATGACTACCTCGCTGTCCTCCTCAGTTCTCAGTACAACCCTTTTTGTGGCACAATCTAAGCTCACTCAGTGCTTGACCAACCAGTCCATTACCAGTATCAGATCAAACTCTTCAAAAGGCAGTTCCATCAGATCAGCCAAAAAAATAGCCCCTTGAACCTCTAAAGGAACATCTCTAGACAACTTATTTACCCTTACTGATTGTCCCAGCGGACTTAGTACAGTCACCTCATTCGTAGTGCTCTCACCCAAGATGCCCAAGTTTTTAGTCATAGTACAAGCTATGTAGGAGTGAGTGGATCCTATATCTATCAGTGCAGTATAAGGTACATTATAAATAAAGAACGTATCCGTGATGACATCTGGAGCATCTCCATCCTCTCGGTGACGTGCAACATAAATTAGAGCCGACTGCCTCGCCTTAGTAAGCCCAACACCTCTGCCCGGTGCTCTCTGACCACAACCCAAACCATTACCACATCTGGCCTAACCACGACCTCTCGGTGGCTGCTGAACTACCCTCGATGATAGTGCAGTACACATGTTAGAAGCTTGCATCTGATCGGACCTCCGCGGACACTCTTTGATACGGTGCTCTAATGAACCGCACCTCAAACAAGCCCCAATTCTTTTCCAACACTCGCCCTGATGGCGTCTACCACAGTCAGTACACGACGACTGTCCAGTAGCAGTAATAGGAGCCCCAACTCTGATCGGCCCATCAACTCTGGCCATTTTCTTAGGCCTCTGAACGGAACTTGAGGGTTCTGAATCTCTCTTGCTCCTACTTCTCTCTCAGTTTTGGCACTCAGTGCGCTTCACTTTCTCGACGATCTTCGCCTTATAAACCAGTGCAGCAAAGTCTCGCTCCCTTTATGGAGCTATCAGAACCCTCAGAGTATCCTTGAGGCCATCCTCGAAGCGAACACATCGCTAGTACTCAGTCGCCACCATACGCCGCACATAGTGGCTTAGTCTCAGAAATTTAGCCTCATACTCGGCCACTGATCTATCTCCGTGATTCAAATTTACAAACTCTCTCCTACGTGCATCCACATAACTGGCTCCCAGATACTTCCCCCTGGAAATCGGTCTTAAAGAACTCCCAGGTCAGTCGATCATGCTGAGTGCCCTCATTAACAGTGAGCCACCACTGATATGCCTCATCACGTAGCAGCGATACATCTCCTTTTAATTTTTGCTCGGGGGTGCAGTCTAGATCGTCCATAATTCCCTCTGTGGCTTTAATCCAGTACTCAGCCACATTGGGGGCAACCCTAGCAACACCCCTGAAAATCTCAGCTCCATTGGACTGGAGTCATTCCATAACCACCCTTCAGCCTCCAGCTCCAGTATGGGGCCCAACAACCCTCTCTAAGATCCTCAACATGGCTTGGGATAGTGCGTCGTCCCCAGCCACACGATAATGAGACCCAGTCTCAGTCACAAGTGAAGCCGACGTCTCACTAGTATCCAAATTAGGTAGATTGCCAGATGACGAGGACCTAGCTTGAGCACCTCTACGGCCTCTACCACGGCCTCTTGTACCCCGTCCGCGAGTACCTTTGGTGCTCATTGGCTTTTTTCATTTTGTCTGTATTAACAGTTTTATGCATCAGTTTACAGTTTCAATGTTTATTAATAGATATTTTATGAAAACAGTATTTTTGTTTCGTACATCGCGGTGTCAATCAATGTCTATCAATCTCACTACAGTAGCAGTATACACTAACTTGAGTATTTTCAATATAGTCTATAGTAGTCTCAGTATACACTATCTATAGCAGTTTCAGTTTAAAACAGATAACAGTTTTAGAGGACTTACAGGATCGGTGCCGGAGACTTGGTGTACCACACATTCAGTAAAAACATTTCAAATCATTAGAAATCAGTTCTTAGAAACTCAAGTCTTAAAAACCCAAATCCACAACCGAGTTTTGTAACCTGGCTCTGGTACCACTATATAACACCCCAAACCTAGCCTAGACGTTATGGCAGAATCAGGCGATGTCACATGGTAGTGCGTTTAAAAATTGTATCTTTGCTTAAAACATTTTCCGTTTAGAAGCTTTTCAATATTACTTATTACTTCTAAAATCGTGTTATTTACTCAGTCAAAAGTTTCCAAAACATTATTCAATACGGAAGCTTTCAAAATAGTTTACGTATTAGTGGGTATTTTGTTAAAACATTATTTCTTCTGAAGTCCTGGGCTTTCCTAATACTAGCAATTATAAACCATAAACAATAAAAATCTCAAATTAAAATAAAAATCAATAGAGGCGATATTTACAATAAAATACCCAATAGAATTAAAATCATAAATAAGAAATAAATAATATTAAAGAAGTTGCGTGGCCATTGCCGAGTCCTCCGCCGCACCGATCCGCCTATGTTTGAGGGTTACTTGCACAGATTAATCAGACGGGGTGAGTTTACGTAAACTCATTGTGTAATCCTCATAAGTCAACAGGCAGTATGCAATAAATCAGAGTTTGGGCCTAAGCCCTTTTCAGTATCAGTATCAGTTTGGGCCTTAGCCCAACTCAGTACATTATCACATATGCAATAGAGCCTAAGGCCATTACAGAATTAGAATCAGTCATGCAGTATATAGTAACAGTGTCCTACCCAACCAGCCTCTACACACCATTTTCATCCAACCCTACACTCCATGTGGGGATATAATCAACCCACCTATCGCTACACTCCATGTAGTATCAAATGCGGCACTAGACAGTAGTTTACAGCTAAGCTGCTAGTAAATTAAACTCAAAGTCTTTCAGTACACTTCCTCCAAATAACATCAACCCCTAACCCAATACAATGCAATATACAGTTATGGCATGCATAATTACATCAGTCATACTATCATTTCAGTCAATTAGGGGTCTAGGTAAGCTTATCGATCCTACAGTAGGTCCATAGTCGACTCGGGCGACCTATGCAACCTTAGCAACTAAATAGTGGAAATGGGCCCATACGCCTATGTTGTCTGCCCGTGTGGGCCCACACGCTCGTGTGGCGTACACCGCCCAAAATGGCCTTGGTCGTAGGGATCACACGACTTGGCCCAAAAATTCCACACGCCCGTGTAGGCCCACAAAGATCGTGTGGCCCACACAGCCCAATTTGATCCAGCCCGTGTGTCGAACACGGCATGCCTCATCGATCACATGCCTTGTTCGGCCACACGCTCGTGTGGCGTCGACAGCCCTATTTTTTAGCTTTTCACTAATTACTGTTTTCAGTGTTTTGATTACACACCTATACCGTTTTCAATACTTTTGCACTCCTAACGCTTTCAGAACCTAAAAACTGGCCAAAAGACAACCAATTAATTGCCTGAAAGGGGAACCCAAATCATAAAACTTATCCAATGATTGACTAATGCTTACTTTCGATCAATCAATAGAGATCTCAAAAACTTAAATCGTCGAAGACCACTGGTCAGCCTCTCGATTAACACCTAAAACCAGCTGAAACCCTCTTAATCAATAATTAAGAAAAATAATTAAGAATAAACAAAACTCGAAACTTACTGATTGCGTGAAACTACTCTGTGCAACCAGAGCAAATTGAAAAACAAATTGAAAAGAGGGAGGAAAAGAGAAAGACAGATTTCGGTAGAGAGGGAAGGGAAAAACTAAACACAGAAAAGAGGGAAAAGAAGCAATTCGACAAGGGAAAGCAAAAGAGATGGCGCCAGAGGAATGAGGGGAAAAATCAGCAACCAAAGGAGAATTAAGGAATGAACACATCAGAGATGGAGGAGAGAAAATGTCAGAACATGGAGAGAACACTCACTTTTTTTGGAAAAAGAAAGAGAATGATCAGGTTTAGATATTCCCCCCCAAAAATCCCCAAATTTTCTCCCACTTATCCCTAAAATTGCTTCCACACTCCCCACTACAATTCAAACACCCCCAAGCAGTCCACTACTTCCCCAATTACCTCTAAAACTCCAAAATCGTCCACCACTTCCCCACACAACTCAAATACCCATCATTTTACCACACTCCAAACTCCTACACGGCATAAGCACAAAAAAACAACTCCCCTTGCACGACATATGGATTCGAACTCAGGACCACCAGCACAGTGGCACTCCATTTAACCACCAGACCAGCAGGCCCATTTTGACATAATTTTCCAACATTTATTTAAAAGCCTACTGCCTAGAGATAGGGATTTATTCAAAGAAAAACAAGAATTTTTACAAAAGGTATGGCTTGAACTTAGGACCTCTCACACACACCTAGAACACTTAACCACTGAAGCAGACATATATTTTATGTCACAAATACACGAGAACAAAAATAAAAACTTTGGGGCATTACATTTCTTAAATTTCAAGGTTACTTTTAGGGCATTGAGTAAGACTAAATTTGTCTTCTTTATCAACAAGGGTGTCACTTGGTCTACAACTCTGCATGCCAAACCTTTTGAGTACTTTATCGATATAGCTCTTTTGTGATAATCCAAGTATACCTCGAGATCGATCTCGATATATCTGAATTCCTAAAACAAAATAGGCGTCCCTAAGATCTTTCATCTAAAAATGCTTATACAAAAACCTCTTGGTGTAATAAGATTATATCATTAGCGGCAAGCAAAATGTCATTAACATATAGAACCAAAAATATGTACTTACTCATATTGAATTTATGATAGACACAATCATCAACAATATTCATCTCGAAAAAAATGAAACAATTATTTGATTAAACTTATGGTACCATTGACGGGAAGCTTGTTTGAGTCCATAGATGGATTTTGTCAATTTGCAAACTATATTATTTGAGTCTTCCGACTCAAAATTTTCTGGTTGCACCATAGAAATTGTTTCTTCAAAGTCGCCATTGATAAACACAGTCTTAACATCCATCTGATGTAACTCAAGATCAAAATGAGCAACAAGTGCCATGATTATCCTGAAGGAGTCTTTCGATGAAACTGGAGAGAAAGTGTCTGTAAAATCAATACTTTTTTCTGAATATATCCTTTAGTTACAAGACGCACCTTATACCTCTCCACATTACCATTTGCATCCCTCTTGGTTTTAAATATCCATTTACAACCAATTAGTTTTTCACCTTCAGGTAATGGGACAAGTTCCCAAACTTTATTGTCTTGCATAGATTTATACTCATGTTTCATGGCATCAATCCACTTTTGAGAATTAAAACTTTTCACGGCCTGATGAAAGTTGATTGGATCATCTTCCATCATTCCATTATCATCTTCATGTTCTTGGAGAAATATAATATAATCATTTGGAATAGCATATCTCCTTTCTCTTATGGACCTCCTTAATGGCACTTGTTCTTGAGGTTGTTGAGTTTGTTCTTCTGGAATAATTACCTTATTTTAAATGTGGAGTTGTTCAACATTGTCTTATAGAGGTTCTGGATTCACTTCTTGATCAATGATTGGTATAAGAACCTGAACATCGTCAAAAGTTATAGTAAGAACTGAGTTAGAATCCAATTCCTCCTCAAAAGCAATGTCTTTAACCTTATTTCTCCTCTCAAACTCAATATCTTCAAAAAAATGTTGCAGTTCTCGTCTAAAAAATATTCCTTATTATGGGATCATAAAATTTATAGCCCTTAGACCGTTCAGAATAGCCAACAAAATAGCTGCTTACTGTTTTAGAGTCCTATAAGTCCTATAAGTCCTTGCCTCAGCTAGACATCCCCAAATGTGAAAGTGCTTTAGACTAGGCTTTTGACCTGTCCAAGGCCCATAAGTTTTTTTGCAACTGCTTTATTAGGTACTTTATTCAGAATGTAACCTGTTATCTTTAATGCTTCTCCCCAGAGGGACTCAGGTAAGGTAGAATAAGCAATCATGCTTTTTACCATATCCTTAAGAGTTCTGTTTCGTCTTTCAGCTACACCATTCACACTAGGTGATCCTGGTATAGTGTATTGTGGGATAATAATGCATTCCTCTAGGAATTTTACAAATGGAACTGGACATTGTTCACCTGAGCCATCATATCTACCGTAGTACTCACCACCACGATCAGATCAGATGTTTTTAATCATTTTATTGAGTTGATTCTCAAATTCAGCTTTATAAGCTTTGAACACGTCCAAAGAATGAGATATAGGTACCGATACCATGATGTAACGCCCCAAATTTTTTATGTTTACTTCTGTAAAATTTTGACATAAATTTGTATCTGCTTCAGTGGTTAAGTATTCTGGGAGTGTATGAGAGGTCCCAAGTTCAAGCCTTAGCTTTAGTAAATTTTGTTATTTTTGGAATAAAGCCCTATTCTGTTCAGTGGGCTTATATTTAATTGTCTGTAATTCCATATCAGAATAAGCATGCTGGTTTGAGTGGTAAATGAGCTAGGGTGTTGGAGGTTCTGTGTTCGAGTCTCTGCATTAGAGATTATTTTTGGTCAGCTTCGGGATGGAATTTCGGCTACATCAGAATTCTGAGTAGTGGGTGGTTAGGATGTAGTGGGATATCATCAAACATTAAATTTTATTTTTATCTTGTTTTTTGGTTTTTCTCTCTGTTGCCGAAATTCTCTTCGCTATTTTTGACGTTTCCTTTCTCCTTTTTTATTTTCTCTTTTCTCTTTTGTTTCTCTCAAAATTTCGCTTCACATCTCCCAAGTTATCGTCAATGTTTCCATAATCGTAATTCTTCTATCGGGTTCTGGTAAGTAGGGTTTTGGAAGTGGTTTGACTTCGTGTGATTTCAAAATTTGGTGTGGTAGTGTGTGTTGGAGGGTTTTGACCATTAATGAATCTATTTTTGTAGGTAAATGCGTTGGATCTGTGAATGATACTTCGACGACGTGATTTGTGGTGTGTAGTTGTTTTCTTTGGAGGTAGTTAGTTTTGTGTCGATTTCTTATTATCGAATCCGTTAACCAATCCACTAAATTGTTATGGGGTACTTTGCTTTTAAGCTTTAGAAGTCTCAGGATTGTTTTTGCATCGAAACGATACCAAGTGTGTACCTGAAATGCAAAAAACGAGACTTCAAAAAAAGCCAAAAAATGAAATTGTCGATGCCACATGGGAATGTGGTTACCCGTGTGGTAGGCCGTGTAACATAATCTTCGTTTTAGACAATGAAATTGTGAAATAATCTTTGTTTTCAAAACCCATCCTATGTGACATCACCAGATTCGGCCATAACGTCTAGGCCAGGTTTGGGGTGTTACATTTTATGGTATCAAAGCCAGGTTGCAAAACTCGGCTGTGAATTTTGGGTTCCAAAAATTGTGTTTTAAAAGAGAAGTGGTTGTAAATATTTTGAATAACATGAAAAAGTATGTGGTTCACGAAGTCTCCGGTGATAATCCTGTAAGTATCCCTGTACTTAGATTGAACTATTCTGAAACATTGTAGTTAGTACCTTTCGAAACGGTACTGAGATAGTTAGAAAACTGAAACTTCTGAAAACACTTCTGAACTTCTAATAAATTGTGCATAAAATATCTGCTAATAAATACTGAAACTGATGCATAAAATTTTTAATGTAGATAAAACTCGAATTAGACAATGAGTGCTTATGGAATTCACGGACGTGGTACCCGTAGCCGTAAAAGGAACTGTAGGGGGACTCAAGCTGAGTCTACCTCTCTAGGCCGTATGCTGAATTTGGATACGAGTGAGACACCAGTTTCGCCTGCTATTGAGACGTACTGTCCCAAGCCATGCTGAGGATTTTGGAGAGGGTTGTTGGACCCCATTCCAGAGCTAGGGGCCGAGGATCAGTAACTGAATGACTCTGGTCTAATGGAGCTGAGCTATTTAAGGGTGTCACTAGAGTCGCCCTTGGTGTGGCCGAGTACTGGTTGGAGGCCACGGGGAGGATTATGAATGACCTAGACTACACTCCTGAGCAGAAATGAAGGGTGCAGTCTCTCTGCTTCGCGATAAGGCTTATTTGTGGTGGCTGATGGTTGAGGAGGGTACTCAGCCTGATTGTCTGACCCAGGACTTCTCAAGGCCATTTTTAGAGTAAGTATGTTGAGGCGAGCTATGTGGATGCTCGTAGGTGTGAGTTCATGAATCTCACACAATGGGACAGATCTATGGTCGAGTAGGAGGTCGAATTTCTGAGGTTGAGCCCCTACGCTTGAGGCATGGTGGCGTTTGAGTATGAGAGGTGCGTTTGGTTTGAGGATGGACTGAGGGATAATTTGAGGGTATTGATTGCTCCACAGAGGGAGCGTGAGTTCTCAATTCCAGTTGAGAAGGCGAAGATCGCCGGGGATGTTAAGCGTGTAGAGCGCCAGAACAGAGACAGTGGGAGAGACAAGAATAAGAGGGATTCGGAGCCCTCTAACTTTATTCTGATGCCTAAGAAAAAGGCCAGATCTGATGGGCCAGTTAGAGTGGGGGCTCTTCTTGCTCCAGCTGGGTTGCAGTCATGCAGTGACTGTTGTAGGTGCCACGGGCGAGTGTTGGCAGAGGATTGGGGCTTGTCTGAGGTGTGGGTCTTTAGAGCACCTTATTAAAGATTGCCCACAGCGGGAAAATCAGATGCAAGCTTCAGCACCAGGTTCTGTACAACCTCAGAGGGTAGTTCAGCAGCCATCTAGAGGCCGTGGTCAGGCTAAAGGTGGTAATGGTTTAGGTAGTGGGTAGAGAGCACTGACCAGAGGTGCTGGTCAGACAGAGGCGAGGTTGCTCGACACGGAGAGGACAGAGATACTCTAGATGTCATCACCGGTACGTTTTAAATTTCTGATATACCTTATGCTGCTCTGATAGATATAGGGTCTACACACTCATACGTAGCTAGTATTGTATCTGAAACCTTGGGAATTACTGTTGAGAGCATTACTAGTGAGGTTACTATACTGAGTCCATTGGGGCAGTCTATTCGGGTTAGTAAACTTTATAGAGACGTCCCATTAAAGGTGCAAAGAGAGATATTTCTAGCAAATCTGATGTAGCTTCTATTTGGGGAGTTCGATTTAATTCTAGGCATGGACTAGTTGGTTAAGCACCAAGTTAGTTTGGACTGTGCAACTAAGAGGGTCGTTCTGAGGACCAAGGATGGTAGGGAGGTGGTTATGATTGGGGAGCATCGAGACTATTTGTCCAATGTGGTTTCCGCACTTGTGGCTAAAAAACTGGTTTGGAAAGGGTGTGAGGCGTACTTGGCTTACGTCAGTGTTTTTTATTCTGGGGGTTCTTCTGTAGTGGATATCAAAATAGTGAGGGACTTTCTAGATGTTTTCCCTGAGGAGTTACCGGGTTTACCTCTGAATTGGGAAGACGAGTTTGGGATTGAGCTTCTTCCTGGTACAACTCCGGTGTCCATCACTCCCTACCGTATGGCACCGAAAGAGCTTACTAAGCTTAAGGCTCAACTGCAAGAGCTTCAAGACCGTGGTTTCATCCGTCCTAGTGTGTCTCCGTAAGGAGAACCAATTCTGTTTGTTAAGAAGAAGGATGGGACCATGAGGATGTGCATCGATTATTGCCAGTTGAACAAGTTGAATGTGAAGAATAAATATCCCCTTCTGAGGATTGATGATTTGTTTGATCAGTTTCAAAGGGCTTCTGTGTTTTCAAAGATTGATTTCCGTTCTAGGTATGATCAGTTGAGGGTTAAGGAAGTTGATATTCATAAGACTACATTTAGGACTCGGTATGAACGTTATGAGTTCCTAGTTATGCCTTTTGGATTGACGAATGCTCAGACTGCATTTATAGATCTGATGAACCGAGTGTTTCAGCCATATCTGGAATAGTTCTTAGTGGTCTTTATCGATGATATTTTAGTGTACTCTAAGAATAAGGATGATCATGATGAGCATCTCAGAGTGGTGCTTCAGATTCTACGTGAAAAGCAGTTTTACGCTAAGTTTAGTAAGTGTGAGTTCTAGTTGAGTGAAGTAACTTTTCTAGGGCATGTGGTTGTTGCTGAGGGGATTCGTGTTGATCATCAAAAGATTGAGGTTGTGCTTGATTGGAAACAACCTAAGAATGTGTCTAAAATCCACAGTTTTCTGGGTTTTGCGGGATATTATCAGTGGTTTGTTGAGGGGTTCTCTTTGATTGTCGCTCCTCTTACTAAGCTTCTATGGAAAGTTGTCCCTTTTGTCTGGACTGATGCACAGCAAGCGAGCTTTGAGAAGCTCAAGTCTATTCTGGCTCAGGCTCCTATTCTGATACAGCCTAAACCTGGTAAGGAGTTTGTAGTGTACAGTGATGCGTCGCAGGTCAGTTTGGGATGTGTTCTGATGCAGGATGGTAAGGTTGTGTCTTATTTGTCTAGTCAGCTTAAGACACACGATGGGAACTATCCGATGCACAATCTTGAGTTGGCTGCAGTAGCCTTTGCATTGAAAATCTTGATGCATTATCTATATGGTAAGAGGTATATTATTTATACTGATCACAACAGCTTCAAGTACCTCCTCACTCAGAAGGATTTGAATCTTAGTCAGAGTCCATGGATTGAGTTACTTAAAGATTATGACTACACCATAGAGTATCATCCTGGTAAGGCCAATGTGGTGGCTGATTCTCTCAGTCACAGAGCGATGTCTAATCTGAAGGCGATGTTTGTTCACCTTAGTCTGTTTGATGATGGGAGTTTGTTGGTCAAGTTGCAAGTTAAGCCAACTTGGATTGATCAGATTTGAGTAAAGTAGTTAGAAAATGAGTCTAGTTGTGCGGTTTCGACAGATTGAGAGTGGCAGTACTTTAGATTTTGGGCTGAATAATGATGGTGTGTTATGTTTTCGAGGTCAGATTTGTGTGCCGAATGATTCCAATTTGAGATAGTCGATACTGAGGGAGGCGTATAGTAGTCCTTATGCTATGCATCCTGGTGGTAATAAGATGTACTGCAATCTTCGTGAACTGTACTGGTGGCTGGGTTTAAAGCGTGAGGTTACTGATTTCATTTCTCGTTGTCTGACATGCCAGTAAGTTAAGGCTGAGCACCAGTTGCCTTCAGGTTTGTTGCAGCCAGTTAAGATTCCCTTGTGGAAATAGGAACTAGTGACGATGGACTTTGTTGGTGGGTTGCCCTTGACACCCACTAAGAAGGATTCTATTTGGGTCATCGTGGATCGATTGACCTAGTCTGCTCACTTCATTCTAGTTCGAACAGACTATTCTCTGTAGAAGTTAGCGAAGCTCTACATTTCTTAAATTGTGAGGCTGCATGGGGTGCCTGTTTCAATCATTTCTGATAGAGATCCTCGCTTCATGTCTTAGTTTTGGAAGAAATTACACGAGGCTCTAGGTTCGAGATTGGACTTCAGTATTGCGTTCCATCCTTAGACCTATGGTCAATCTGAGAGGGTGATTCAGATACCGAAGGATATGCTTTGGAGGTGTGTGATTGATTTACGTGGTAGTTGGGAGGATTATCTGCCGTTGGCTGAGTTTGCCTATAATAATAGCTTCCAGGCTAGCATTCATATGGTACCTTACGAGGCTTTGTATGGTTGTAAGTGTTGCACTCTGTTATGTTGGACTCAGTTGGGTGAGCGTCGGGTTTTAGGTCCTAAATTAGTTTTCGAAACTAAGGATAAGGTTAAATAGTTTCATGATCATCTGAAGGCGGCTTCTGATAGGCAAAAATCTTATACTGATCTGATGAGGAGAGATATTGAGTATTCTGTGGGGGACTTCATTTTTCTTAATGTTTCTCCATGGGAGAAGGTTCTGAGGTTCGGTCTAACAAGCTGAACCCTAGGTTTATTGGACCACATCGAATTTTGAAGCAAGTGGGACCGATCACTTATCAGTTGGAACTACCTCTAGAGTTAGACCGTATCCATGATGTGTTCCACGTCTCGATGTTAAGACGGTACCGTCTAATCTATCCTAAGTTGTTTCTATTGAGGAGATCGAGGTTAGACCGGGCTTGACTTTTGAGGAGGAACCAGTTTAGATTTTGGACTGGGATATAAAGGTTCTGAGGAGGAAGTCCATCCCTTTAATGAAGGTTCTGTGGCGGAATCATGGTATTGATGAGGCCACGTAGGAACCGGAGGACTGGATTCATCAACAGTATCCTCATCTGTTCTGATCAGGTAAATTTCGATGTCAAATTTTCTTTCAGGGGGTAGAGTTGTAACGCCCCAAATTTCTTATGTTTGTTTCTGTAAAATTTTGACATAAATTTGTATCGCTTCAGTAGTTAAGTGTTCTGGGAATGTGTGAGAGGTCCCAAGTTCAGGCCTTAACTTAGCAAATTTTATTATTTTTGGAATAAAGCCCTATCTCTATTTAGTGGGCTTACATTTAATTGTCTGTAATTCCATATCAGAGTGAGCCTACTAGTTCGAGTGGTAAGGGAGCTAGGGTGTTGGAGGTTCTGTGATCGATTCCCTGCATTAGCGATTATTTTTAGTCGGCTTCGGGATGAAATTTCGGTTGCATCAAAATTCTGAGTAGTGGGTGGTTAGGATGTAGTGGATATCATCAAAGATTAAATTTTATTTGTATCTTATTTTGTAGTTTTTCTCTCTCCTACCAAAATTCTCTCCGCTATTTCTGACGTTCCCTTTCTCATTTCTCTTTTGTTTCTCTCAAAATTTTGCTTCACGTCTCCCAAGTTCTCGTTAGTGTTTCCATAATCGTAGTTCTTCCGTCGAGTTCTGGTAAGTAGGGTTTTGGAAGTGGTTTTGATTTCGTGTGATTTCGAAATTTGGTGTGGTAGTGTGTGTTGGGGGGTTTGACTATTAAGGGGTCTGTTTTCGTAGGTAAAGGCATTGAATCAGTGAACAATATTTTGATGACGTGATTTGTCGTGTGTAGTTGTTTTCTTTGGCGGTAAGTTAGTTTTGTGTCGATATCTTTTTATCGAATTCGTTAACCAATCCACTAAATTGTTATGTGGTACTCTGCTTTTAGGTTTTGGAAGGTTCGGGACTGTTTTTGCATCGAAACGATACCAGGTGTATACCTAAAACACAGAAAACTTAAATTCTCTGTAGGGTCGCACGGGTCATCCTAATCAACTGTGGGCCAACGGTAGAGTCAGTAAAGGTTAACTAAACCCTAAAACTATGCGATTTGTTAGATTGATATTCTATTCTGAGCATGAGACTGATATTTATATGACTAATTTTTCTGTTCTCTGTAAATAAACATGTTAAGCATGATTATTCCATTATGACTGTATCTACAAACTGTATCTATTTGGGGTGGGATTTATATATATGCGGAGGAAGTATCTGTTCAACGTTAATCGCCTAATATCTGGCAGCTTGGCTACACTATGTCTGATATGTGTGTCTTAATGACACAACATGGTGTGTAGGGATGGGTGGGTGTTTTTAACCCCACATGGTGTGATGGGATAGACGAAGATGGTGTGTAGAGTCTGGGGGTAGGACTTTGCATATTTGTATTTGATTTTGTTTACCGCATCTGAAAAGGACATGAATCCGTATTTGTATCTGTTTCTGATTGCGCATGTGATGTTGTATGCTTGAAATACCTATTTCTATTTGGTTACACACTGGGTTTTCGTAAACTCACATCCGTTTGTTTTTCTGTCAAGTAATCCTCAGACTTAGGCGGATCGGTGCAGTAGGGACTCTCGGTGACCACTCTTCTGTGAAATTGTTTAGATTTGTTAAACTGAGTTTTATTTATTATTTTGGGATTATATTCTGAGAGTTTGTAATTATTGGCACTCTCCGGACGTTATGGTTTTTTTTTTTAACTATGGTTTTTGGGTTGATATTAGTTTCTGGCATGCCATGATAAATTGTTTTATGAAATTGACGGTTTTTACGCAAACTAAGGTTTTTCTAAAAACACAAAGGTATTTTCAAATTATAACGATTTTCAAACTTCCACTGTAAATAAGATTTTGACAAATGGACCAATTAGTTAATGTTTTCTTAAATGGAGATAAAGTATTTGAGTTAGTTAACTAAAACTATTTTGTGAAATAATCTTCGTTTTCAAAACCCATCCTATATGACATCACCAGATTTGGCCATAATGTTTAGGCCGGGTTTAGGGTGTTACACGTGAGTTATCGTCTATGAATGTTATGAAATATTGTTGACCATTTCATGATGCCTTAGGGAACGACCCAAAAATATTTGTATGAATTAATTCTAGGACGTCTGAAGATCTGTTGGCACCCAATCTCTTGGTTTTGGTCTATTTTCCCTTAATGCAATTGACACAGACATCAAAGTTTGTGAAGTCAAGGGACTCTAAAATACCATCAGACACAAGGCATTCAATTCTAACTTTTGAGATATGACTTAAGCGTCTATGTCATAATGATGCTGAATTATCCTTATTTAATTTGCGTTTAATACCATGTGATTCCACATGCAGGGTTTCATTATAGGATGCAACTGTTTCTAGCAAATAAATTTTGTCATAAGTATTTAAATAACCAGTTCCAATTTTGAATTTAAAGACAAATTAAATTGATTGTTTCCGGATGAACAATAATATCCAAATTTGTCCAACAAAGAAACAAAAACTAAATTCTGTCTAAATGACGGTACAATAAAAGTGTCTTTTAAATCCAAATAAAAATCAGTTCCTAATAACAACCTAAAATGCCCAATTGCTTCCACTTCTACCGATTTTCCATCTCCCACAAAGATGTGTCTTTCACCATCACTTAGCTTTCAGTAACTCAGGCAACCCTGCATAGAAACACTTATGTGAGTAGTAGCACCAGAATCTATCCACCAAGTGTTTCTAGGTACTGAAGCTAAATTAATCTCAGAACAGACCAAATTAAGAATTATACCTTTCTTTGTATGTCAAGCATGATATTTGGTACAATCTTTCTTTACGTGTCCAGACTTGTTACAAAAGAAACAACTCTCTGTAGCTTGGTGTTATTTCTTTTGAGCTAGACCCTTAGCAGCTTCATTATGATATTTCCTTTTTTATCCTTGACTTTAGGGGCATTGGCCAAATAAGCACTTTCAGACTTATCATGCTTCAACCTTTCTTCCTCTTGCACACAATGAGAAATAAGCTCATTTAGGGTCCATTTCTCCTTTTGACAATTATAACTAATTTTAAATTGATTAAACTGTGCAGGAAGCGATACCAAAACCATAAGAACAAGCAATTCCTCAAAAAGCTCGATCTTAAGTGCCTTAAGTCTTGAAGCAGTATGGAACATCTCTATAATGTACTCCCTTATGTTTCCTTGACCCTTATACTTCATAGACATCAAAGAAGTCAGAAGTGATGTCATTCCAACCTTATCGTTTTTAGCAAAACGTTTCTCAATTTCATCAAGGAAACCCTAGGCCTGAGTAATCTCTTTAGATTTTGTGCCCCTAAAGGCTTCTGGAATGATGTGTTTCATGATCATTAAACTCATGCGATTTGAACGATCCTACCTCTCAAAATCCTTCTTAACATTAGGGGTGCTTTCCACAGTTAAAGGTGCAGGTTGTTCTTCCCTTAGTGCAAGGTTTATGTCTATACAACCAAGCACTATAAGTAACTGCCTTTTCCATTCCTTAAAATTAGTCCCATTAAGCATGGGTATAGAATTTATATTAGCAGATATTGTTGTAGCAGAAGATGAATTAGCTGAATATAAAACAAAAACAAGCTTAAATCAATATTCATAAGTAAACAATAAATTCAAGATAACGGCTAATCTCATCTTAAGATACCAAACACAACATTAATATCAAGTATTTGGACAATAATATTAACAGTAAGCGGTACTCTTGTTGTAGCAATCAAACATTGACAATAAATCATGTCAAATAATGAATTAATCTTTGGACTAACTTATTGCTCACATAAAATACCTTATAATTGTCACACATTTATCACCTTAATATTAACTTACCTTTGGGTCAATCAATAAACGCATGAATCACAAAAACATATAATCATCTTAATATTTCAAATAAACTAATCTACCCAAAAGAGGTCACTATGGCAATATTTTGTTTCAACTAATTTATTTAAAATATTAGACATCCTTGATTAAAAGCCAAAATCTGAATTTATTTGTTTCAAAATATTTACCTTAATTTCATCTTTCAATCAAATTAAAAGTAAATTATATATATTTATATAAATTTCCAAAACAACATGCATTAAACCAATCAAAACATGCATATATTATATATTTATATAAATGAAACATATATATATGAATCAATTTCTATATTTTGAATTTTTTTTAAATGCCTTATATGATTTTTAAAATAATAATAATAATAATAATAATAATAATAATAATAATAATAATAATAATAATAACCACATGTTTGCAATTATATATGCATATATACATACATTAAATCGAAGCATAAATTTAAAAAAAATTAAAACAAAACCCTAAAATTTTTTAATATGAATTCAAGATAATCAAGATCTAAAAAAAATACTTTAATATAAATCTTCAAAGATAAACATATATATCCGAAATATGAAACCAATGAAATTTCATGAATCAATCATTCAAATAAAGAACCTTAATCAATTCCCAATGATTCGATATGACGAGGCTCGGATGCCACTTGTTACATTTGTAAAATAAATCTAAAATAAAACTGAGTAAACCAGGATCTATCATGTCAAATCATCAAGAATAAATCAAGAATAAAACTAAATGCGAAAGCGTACCTGAATCCATGAATTCCTTGAAGTTTTACCAATTTTGGAGATTTGATCTTCCAAATTAGCACACAAGAAATTCAGAGAATATTTTCCCTCTCTTCCCTAATGATGGGATATTAGAAAAGATATCTTGTGTATAATTTGGGGACCATAACCCTAATATTTATAACCTTGGCATATTAGTTCTAATCAAATTCTAATTATCCCATCATTAATTAGAATTTGATTAGAACTCAATTACTGGAGTATCTACACATATTTGACCCATACTATATTTAATAATTAAAGCCCAATAAAATTCTAACCAAATTAGATCACTTTTAGTTTGGGCTAACCTATGATGATAGTAAATAATAACATGTAATTACCCTTATTATATATGTGATGTCCATATTTTCCAACACGACCATCTTATATGAAGATAATGCTACGTGTATAGCTCAATTAAAGGGCTAATACATTCAAAGAGATAGAACAAAACATATTTCACCAAAATTATTCTTCACTTATTATCTTGAGAAAAAAAGGTGATATTGAAGTTCAACAAATTCGTTCAGTGATAATTTTGTAAATTTATTACCAAGATATTACAAACCGCAACATTTAAAAGGTTGGTTTACAAAATTGGAATGTGTCGACTCAAAAATGTTAAGTGACATCATCATTAGGGAGAGTCCAAAATATGTTGCACTCTTCTCCTTTAGCCAATATTTTGTCCCATTGGGCTTTCATGGTAAAGGTTTTTAATGAGGCAACGTATAATGGCAGATCGTGTACTATTTTTCTTTCATTAGATTTTTATCCCACAGGGTTTTTCCTAATAAAGGCTTTAATGAGGCACATTTTTTTCTTTAATGGATGGACATCCAAAGGGGAGTGTTATAAATAATTTAAAAACGGATGTCCATAACTCCTAAACCATCTTCATTAATTAATGAGACAAAGTCCCTACCAATTTATTACAAGAATGAATGTTTCATAAAAAAATTTATTAACTCTTATTTCCTTGTGCTTAATTGAATGCAAGAGGGCTTATAAATTGAGCCCCTTGTAAGCGAAAGTATATATACGAGAGAAATTTTCCAGTGTCATTCTCCTACTATTTGCTTGTTAATAAAATTGTTTTATTTTTTTTATTTATAACAATGAGAAATTATTTGATACTTTCAATGAAAGAATATTCACAAGTAGGGTTCAAAGCGTAATACATATCCCCTATAGGGTGTAATAAAAAATTAAAAATTTAAAAAAGAACCAAAATATATTATTTTGTTTTTGAAAAATTATTTTGTACATGGTTAATGAAGTTTTTAGATTTTACAAGCAGAGTTCTAAGGGTGACATATTGTAACACCCCTTACTCGGTTCGGTCGCGAACCCGAGTTATAGGATGCTTCAGCATATAACAAAATAGTTACATCTAAATCCAGCATTTAACAATCAATCCCAAGATTAAAATTTGTATATTTTAAGTATATCATTATTTTAATCAAATCTGAGTCTCAAATGAGCTTACGAAGGCTCTTAAACCAATTCGGAAACAAATAAGGACTTAATTGAACATATAACAAAAAGTATGAGAATTTCTAAAAACAGGGGTCACACGGTCATGTGGCCAGACCGTGTGAAAGGTTGTGATTCTGTGTGTAATAGTCACACGGCCGTGTGTCTAGGTTGTGTAACTAATTATGATTGTGTGGGACAAATGCATTCCAATTCCAAAAGAGCACACGGTCATGTCATTAGAACGTGTGTGACACACGATCGTGTGTCAAACCATGTCGTCAATAATATGTCTCCAAATGCCTAGTTTTGTGCAAACATTCATTAAGGCCTAAAATGCACTCTTTCATTAACATCAAAACCTACTCAAAATATACACATTAAAATTCCAAAAATACAACTTAAAATGCCTAATCACATTTGGCACTAAATTTCAACCAAAACCAAATCAATCCAATACCTACTTATCATACACACCATTCATTACTTAAGCATCGCTATACCAATACCATAACAAAGCATTCTAACACTTTAATTTAAGTCTACTCATTATCATAAGCATATAAGCATATGCATGAACCAAACCTACCAAAATAACGTCAACAACATCGCTTTTACTCATTACACTTATAACATATCAACATGAGCAAGTTCATAAGTTACAACTTCAAAACATATATATACGTTAACACCTATTATATGCCACTTATAATCAAGTAAAAATAAATTTAAAAGGCTACCAAAAGAGAAGCCGGATAGTGTGAGCCTTGGAAGTAATCTGGTATCCAAGTTCTACCAACGATTAACTACAAGAGACAGGAAAATGAAACGGGATAAGCATTGACATGCTTAATAAGTTCATAAGTGTTAAAACAATAACTTACCTCAAATCACACTAATGTACATTGAATTTAACTAATATATATCCCTATCACAACAAGACACTTTTACAAGATGAGCATTTCGTAAACATAATTTATTAACCATCCTTTAATTTCGATATTATTTTCAATTAACTACTAACTGTATACACATCATTTGTTATTTACAATCATATAACATTTCAATAACCATATAACATATACAATATCCATGAATTTCATGGAATCATTTACTACATTATATTTTAAACAGATAGCCTGATGAACTAAATAATAAGATATAGATACGCAGGTAACTACACCACACCAGATAGCTCAATAGAACAATAAAAATAACTACACCATACCAAGGCACTACAATGCAAAGCCCGTAGGCACAATATCGTTATCATATCATGTAATGTATCATCCCTCCACCACACCAAATAGCTCAATAGAGCGATAACTACACCACACCAAGGCACCGTAATGCAAAACTCGGTAATCTGTAACAAATGCAAGATTCCAACATAAAGTATAATATCTCTATCAAATCTTTTACTACACAACATATTTTACACAGATCCCGTACTAGAGCACAATCAACCTTATTGGCGTGCCAATTGTATATTATCATGTGTTCATCTGGGCTCTATTAACATATCAGAACAATTCATTATAGTTCAATTCTTTTCTCACCTTTGTACAAATTTTAATACAATTCAATACATATAGATTAATATGAAAAATTCATCATTCAAACATGTTCAATAAATTTATAAACATAAATACCCCGTGTATGAACTTACCAGGTGTAAACAGCAATAGAAGAAAGGTCAGAGTCTAATCCACAATTTTCTCTTTTAGTTATCTATTGGTTGGTCCAATTATTTATCTATATAATAATTCATTTCACATTATCAGTTCCAAAAACTTTACTCCACCTCAATTAATGTATGTAACATCTTTTATTTATTTTACACAATTTCCCTAGCATTTTGTATTTTATGCAATTTTGTTCCTAAAACTAAAACTATTATAACTTTCACAATTAAACTCCATTTTTTAATCCATCATGTAACACCCCAAACCAGGTCTAAGCGTTAAGACGAGATTTGGTTTGTCACACAAAACGAACATTCATTTAATTATTAAATGATTTAGGTAAAACAGTTCCTCAAAACCTTTTTGAAAGTGAAAATTTAGTAAAAACCAAGAATTTGATTTAAAATCGATGAATAAGGAAGTACTTGTTTGAAATCTTAAAATTTAGTAATAAATTATGAAAGACTTAAAAATAGTTTTTAAGAAGTTCAAAAGAGTTTGAAAACAAAAATATTTAAAGAAATCTCATATGTTTTAAAAATATTTAAGGAAACATTATAAAAATAATATTAGCCCAAATTAAGTGTCTAAAGCATAATTAAATCCATCCACACATAAAAAACCATAATATAATAATATTAGAGGCCTTATTACATCATACCCAAAATAGTAATTAACTAAATATACTTAATTGAAATTCATAGTTTATAAAACCCTTGTTCGAAGTATGGCCTCCACGAAGACATCCCAGGCCCAAGTCTCCATTAATTGTCATTACCTGAGAAGGATGAGAAAACAGAGTGAGTTACTTTGAACTCAATGTGTAACTTACTCACCAATTCCACTGGGCCAAGTCATCAAGACATTATATTGGGCTTGAGCCCATTTACAGATTTAATAACAAAATAATACAATTGCATGTAGAATGAAACTCCCAACCAAACCTAAATTTCCATCCGCTACACGCCACCCGTACCAACCAACACACCTGTGAGGATCAAGTCAACCCACCCCGCCAACACACCAATCGCAGGCATAAAGCCATTTTAATAATTTGTGGTGCACCACCGAACTAGATTGTGGCAAAGCCACCCGAACTAGATTTTTGGCAACAGGCCTTTCTTCTCTTCATCAATTTTCCCAACCCATGCAATCATGTTTATATATATGAAACATAACAATACATTCACATAATAAATATAACAAAAGGCCCATATTACAAGTTGGTTCATATTTCAATTTATCAGTTTGGCCCAATAGGCAAAATAGCATTTTAGCCCATTTAACGATCTAGCAAACTTTGGCCCATATATCGATCTAGCAGTTTTGGCCCATATATCGATCTAGCAGTTTTGGCCCATATATCGATCTAGCAGTTTTTGGCCCATATATCACAAAAATCTTACTAGTTATCAAATTAACCCATCAAGGGCGATTTTGAAATTTTCACAACTTATAACCCGATTTCATGCATTAACACAAAAGTGTTAATTATGCCGTATTTTCCAATTTTTCCATCTTTACGACTTTTATCCTAATGTTTACGATATAACATCCAACTCGAAATATAAGAGTGAAGTTACACACCTGATTACGGTGAGAACTATACTTTCCCGTTCGTCGATACCTAAATACGCATCACGATAATTTAGAACACTAATACTATTTATAAATCTATTCTTAGAAATAACGATCTAGACTTTTACCCTTGGAATTTCGAACAACTTCTATATGCGGTTTCGCCCCGATCGTTGGTTCGCTACCCGTTGAATAACCACGAACAAACAAAGGCTCAGGAGTACGAACGACTTCAAATAACTGGTTTTCCTCAGATGAGGGTCCAGAACCCGGTGGAAAATCTCGGATTCTCGAAACAACCCTTTGCTTAAATTTAGCGGGAATAACGAAACCGCCCCTCTTCCGAACACTATTTACCACCTTTTTCGTCCCTATCTTGATTGCCTCCATTGACAAAAGATCATTAGTCCGACTAATTAATATATCGGAATTTATGACTAACGATTTTAAGGGTGAGATTGGCTTACCACAAAATATCCTTGTTCCACAAGATGAAAATCGAGCGATAACGTCCCCTTAAAAGATATGATCCGTACTTAATAACTTCAAGATGACTTTGACGAGATGGTGATTCGGTACTCCACTATCACACTGTTGCTTAAACGAGGGTTGAAAGAATAATCAACAAGACAATATAGATGAATAGAAGATTCAGTTTTGAAGGAAAATTGGAGAAAATGGGATTAGTACCATTCGGCCATGGGGAGAAAAAGATGGAGAAAGTGTTTGAATGATAAATAAAAATGGAGAAGAAAAGAGAATGGAGAGAAGGTGTTATAATTCGGTTTTCAAAGAGAAGAAAAGAGAAGGAGAAAAGAGATGAGTTTAGGAACAATATGCATTCGGCAATGGGGGAGGAGAAGGAAAAAGGAATGGCTTTTTGTGTTGGTAGTTTCGACACTAGGAGAAAGACACACAATGGGATACTAGAGTGATAAGCAAAAATGACCAAATGGTCAAAAAGAAATGCCTAAATGAAACCCAACAAAGTTGTTTTCTCCAAGCTAAAGATACATCCGGCTATGAGAGAAAGGAAATGAGAGGAAAGATGTTTTGGATGAGCAAAAATTATGACCAAAAGAATTCTAACAAGCTACCATCTTACCCCAAACTAACCACCAAATTTTGGCTCCCCCTTTTGTCCATAATGCCGTCCAAATACATGGTCAAAATGGCCATGCAAAAGTTTCCAAGACAACTTTCTTGTATCATGCCTTGTGATCCTCCACTTTCCAAAGCTTTAAAATCCTATCCCCAAAATCAAGTTAATTCTGTCCCTTAATTCAAGCTTGCCATAACCTTTAGCCACCATACCATAAAAGAGTTTGTCCAACTTATCCATAAATGATACTTGGCCGACACATGCTAGGAAAAAGCAAAAATAAATGCTCACAATTTGCATGCTAGGAGATTCAAACCTCTCCCCTCAAGACCACCCATGTAGCGCATATCCACTTTAACATTAGCTCAACTTATGCTATCTTTTACCATCTAATTCTCTTAAGCTTCAAGGTTACCTGATTCCTCTACAGTAAATTCTCTTTACTAAAATTTATTCTAATTCCAAATAAACCCGAGCCTCCTCAAGACTCTAATAGGCACACAAAAAAAATCATTCACAAGCTAAACACCAAAGACATGCAACATATTGATACTCAAATTTTTAGGATGTTACACATCAACAATCCCACCCTTTTATAACCCTCCAAAACATAAAATTTCAAAACTTCTCATGTAAAGTTTAACATATTTACAAACTAGTCCCTAAACTTTAAACTAACAAAATTCATTTTACAATTTAGTCTTTAAACACATCTAAGCTTATAATCAAGCCATTAAACATCAAAAGCTCCAATTTTCATCAATAGCAACTTTTAAAACTTTTAACAGTTTTGAAAATGGAGATATAAGTTAGCTAGATTAAGTTACAGCGATCTTAAAAACATAAAATTTACGAAAAATAGATTATCAAAGTACTTACATGCAAAGAAGTAAATGGCCGAATGTTTCAAGCTCTAACCATGGAGAAACGACAATGGAAGAAGAATAAATGAAAATAATGTTGGAAAAAATGGATATTTTGGAAGCTTTGAGGCATATTCTCGATTAGTAAAGGTGAAGATTTGAATAATAAAACTATGATTTTATATTATAATCCATGAGATCTTTACAATCGTATATCATATGCTCAAAATGGTTGAGTGATGAATTAGAAATTGATGCTCAAAGTAAGCCACTTGTGAATTATGTTGAGGAAAATGGAAACTTTAGTGCCACATAGGTTAGATATCAAGAGTGGAATATATTTATATATGTGAACCAATTTAGTGGTTGTTCAATGACTAAACTAATACTCTTCCTTGTGCACAAGAAGGTGCAAATCCAAACCCGTTGGGGTTGGAGGTGCACCCGCATGACGTGGGCGACATGAAATGTCCAGACCGATTGAGCTTTTTTAGGCTTGCGGATATTTTAGCTCAATATGTATCCTTAATTTTCCTCAGCAGAGCTTATCTTTTTTGAATTAAAAAGAGTTAATGCTTTTAATTAGAATTTTAATTTAGATTTAAATGTCTCCTTGATTCACGAACACATTTTGGCTCCTTTAGTCAAAGATTTCCAAAAGCTGCACGACGCGGGTAGCACAAAATGTCCGGACCGATCGGGCTTTCTAAGCCTGGGGATATTTTAGCTCAATATGTATCCTTAATTTTCCTCAGTAGAGCTTATTGTTTTGGAATCAAAAGGAGTTAATTCCTTTAATTAAAATGTTAATTTAGGTTTAAATGTCTCCTTGATTCATGAACACGTTTCGGCTCCTTTAGCCAAAGATTTTCAAAAGTTCTTCAAATTTATTTTAAAAAACAAATAATCTGACAGGGAAGATATACACTGAAATTTTCCAAGTTTTCAAGATATATTTTCCTTGTATATTTTCCAATCTATTTTCCGGTGATAGACAAAGACAAGGCTACTGTTCGTTGATAACTGCAGTCTTGCTACTACCGTGCTCGTCTTGTTGTTGTGTCTTGGGAGATAGTCGACCACCATTTCTCCAGCACCAAAGGAGTAGCCGAATCTGTCTTCAGGAGTTTGTCTATATAGGCCTCAACTACCAGTATAATATTTCTATTTTATTTTATTTTATGTTTTCCAGTTTTATATATAATGTTCTTGTTCAATCTTGTGATTAATATCAAACTTTATATTACTGTTATTTTACTAACATTTGTGTAACAATCTTAAGACTGATTCTTTAAATCTTTCTAATCCGAAACGAACAAGACACCAGCGAGAAAATATATTCTGTTTCAAATAGAAATTCAATTGAACAATCCTATTTCAGGATTTTATTCCTACCGTTTAACTAGACTTGTTTGATTTCTGTTTCTAACAGAAACTCAATTGAACACTCCTGTTTCAGGATTTCACTCCAGCCGTTTAACATGATTTTTTTGTTTTTTTGTTGTTCAAACAGAAACTCAATTGAACACTTCTGTTTCAGGATTTTATTCCTGTCGTTTAACAGGATTTGTTTGATTCTTTTTTTAAATAGAAAACTAATTAAACAATTCTATTAGGATTTTTATTCTTGTAGTTCAACAAGATTTGTTCGATTTCCATAATTCTGTTTCAGGATTCTGCTCCTTCCATTCAATAGAATTTATTCGATTTCGATTGTTAAAAATAATTGTTTGGGAATAACAATTTTTTTATTAGAAATTGGTGATTGATTTGTTTCAAAATATTTAAATTTTATCGTTTAACAGAATCAAAGGGAAACTTCCACCAATTCACTCAATTCGCAATCTGGAGCGTTGGTTCAAACTCAGGCTTCGAATCAAAACTCAATGGTACTGCCAGTGGCTGTAAGCCACAACGAGAGCCTACAAAATTCTCTGGACATAATTTCAAAGACATGGCAACAAAAGATGCTGTTTTATTTGACCATGTTGAACTTGGCCAAATTTTTGAAGGATGATCCTCTTATTATTAAAGAGGGTGAGGTAGATGATGTTATTGCCTTCACTGCTGTTGAATCTTGTGAGCATGCTAATTTTCTATTTCAAAATTACATCCTGAATGGGTTTTCGGATGCATTGTACAAAGTATACAATGTCAAGAAAATGGCTAATGAATTATGGATGTCATTGGACCATAAATATAAAACCAAATGTGTAACACCCTGAATTTGGGCCTAGTAGAATTGGGCCTATTGGGCCTTGGGCATAGGAGCGTTTAAAATTTTTGAGAACAAGAGAACGACACTAATGCAAGTTGGACCTATTACGTGAGTGATTTTGGAAGGTTAGGGGGCTTCCATAAAGTCCCGGGTTTAAACCTGGGCTTTACGAAAAAATTTTGGTTTTAGATGAATAAAACCCTGAGAGTAAGTAAGTAGGCTTTAAGAATAAAATGTGGGAAAAAATGACACAAGGAAGCATGTGGCCTAGTGGTTGTGGTGTCATTAAAGGTGTAAGGGAGCTTGGGTTTAAGTCTTGGCCCTTGCAGAATTTTTAAATTTTGCTCTTAAAAGAATCTGGACACTGGCACATAGGCTTTATAAATATTTGCGCATGTTTTAAGTCACAAATGAGCTTGTGTTCTAGTGGTGGTGGCGTGACATGGCTATCGAGAGGACTTTGGTTCGAATCCCTTTGCACGCAAAGGTTGATTATTTGCTAAGTTGGGACGACATGTGGTTGTGATGGAATTAAACTCTACTGAAGGTGAAACCCCACATCGGGAAGCTAGATGAGAGTAGGCGAGAAGCTGGCATTAAATAGAGCGATCTATGAGGAGAGTAAGGATACCTTGGTTGGCGTTTGGGCATAGGAGTGTTTGGAGCACGGATTAGCTTCAGATTTCTATCAGGTGTGTATTTTGCACTACTCTAGCTATAGAGCGGCAAATGCCGAAATGCCGGTCACACGGTGATGGTAGCCACACGAGCGTGCGAGCGCAAGTGTGGGAGCTTCAACGCGATAGTTGAGGCCATCATGAGTGTTCTTGTGGGTTTAGGTTGTTTGGGCCGAAAGGGGCTATGTGGGGCCAATGGGCCCATGGGCCTAATTGGATAAGTTGTATGATTGTGTAGTAAAATATTGGACTGGACCATGTGAATCTCATATCTGTGGCTAGATTTGGCCTAAATGGGCCACACGAGTGTGTGGGCCCATTTGGGCCAAGAATGGGCCCTAGGCCCATTCGCATCGTTATCTCTGTTTAGAACACCTTGGTTTACAAAATTACTAAAATACCCTCAATTTGAAAAATTACCGAAATACCCTTTATTTGTGAAATTATTGAAATGCCTTCGAGTTGCAAAATTACTGAATTACAAAATTACCGAAACACCCCTGTAGGGTAGAATTATCGAAATACCTTTGAAGGGTAGGATTTTCGAAATACTCTTATAGGGTAAATGACTGTTTTGCCCTTGCGAGTAACTGACTGATTAGGACTATGACTAATTTGACTATGATCGTATGACTGTGTTTTAACTGACTTGACTGTGGGCGTGTGACTAATATGCTGTTAATATATGTTGAAATGACTGTTACTAAGCATGGTCATTTTACATACACGTGTAATGATTGAGCATGACATACACGACATATAGCATAGGGTTGGGACATTGATACGAAGGAAGTTCTGATAGGGTCGCACGAGTCGCCTGACTCCTGTGGATCCAGTATTGATATGATAGGGTCGCACGGGTCGCATGACGATTGTGGATCCAGTATTGATCTTATAGGGTCGCACAGGTCGTATGACGACTGTGGATCCAACATTGATCTGTTGAGGTTGCGCGGGTCGCATGACGACTGTGGACCAACAGATCGCTTAAAGCCGCGTAATCTGATTATGGCTCTGTGCCAACCTAAGTATGGCTCTATGACATCTTGATTATGGCTTTGTGCTAATCGTATTTACCCGTGGCTATGTGCCTAACATATATATATTGATGACTCTGTGTCAATCATAATTATCCGTGGCTATGTGTCGATTATATTACCGTCGCTGGTGGCTATATGCCAAACTTAGATGATGGCTCTGTGCCATCCTGATTATGGTTTATAACCATTCTATTTATGGCTATTAGCCGTTCTGTTAACTGGCAGCGTTGCTGCGATATTTATGGCTTTTAGCCGTTCTGTTTACGGCACCAAGCCGTTCTGTTGACTTAGTGCCACAACCGGTGCTAAGCTTGGTGTGTTGGCTAGGTGGGTCGATTTTATCCCTACATGGTGTGTTGGTTGGTACGGGTGGTGTATTGGCTGGATCGAGGTGGGATGCATCCTCATACTGTTGCATATCTGTTTATGAGATCTATCACTGTACTGGGCTTAGCCCACTTGTTCTGCTATTGGTTTGGCTAGGCTCAATTGATTCTGTTATGGGCTGTGACCCAAGTGATATTGTAGTGGGCTTTGGCCCACATATGCTTTGAATTGGACTATATTGTTACTGTTAAAGGGCTTTGGCCCAAACTGTTTTAGTTTCTGTTTCTGTATACTGACTGTTACTCTAGCAAGGGGATTATACACTGAGTTTTCCTAAACTCACCCATTTTTAACTATGCAAGTAATCATCACCCTTAGACGGATCAGAACTGCGAGGGACTTGAAGAAGACCACACACTGCTTATGCTTGTTGTTTTGATTATTTACTTTTAAATATTTTGATTTGGGTTGTAATAAGGCCTCTCTATTTTTAACTTATGATTTGTGATATTTATTTATGATGTTTTCTAACTGCTAATAGTGGAATACGATTTCCAAAATGATAACTATCTTCAAAACACTACGTTTCTGCAACGTTTTCAAAATGTTTCTGCAACTCAATTTTTAAACATCACATTTTCGTAATTTGTTTATTTTAAATATGCTTCCGCAACAGATAATGTTTTAAAAGTAATTACGTTTTCAAGTGGATAACAATTGCTTAAGTGTTTTGAGTTTTAACAAAGAGGCTTTAACTCTCAAACAAGTTTTAAAAACAAGAAATATGGTTTTGAAAAACACTTCCATGTGACACGCCAGATTCGGGAATAACTTCTAGGCCGGGTTTGGGGTGTTACAGGATGCTGGAGCTAAAAAGTTTTTAGTTGTTAAATTCTTGAATTTTGTAATGGTTGATTCTAAACTAGTTGTGAGTCAAGTGTAATAACTTCAACTAATCATTCATGGAATTCTTGCTGAAGGGATGATCATAAGTGAATCCTTTCAGGTGTCAGCCATTATTGAGAAGCTACCTCATGCTTGGAATGACTTCAAGAACTAAGTAAAGCATAAAAAAGGAAATGTTTGTGGAAGACTTGATTGTCAGGCTTCAGATTGAAGAAGAAAATAGAGGTACCGGAAAGAACCTTAACAAAGCAACAAATGTCAATAGTACTAAGGCAAACGTGGTAGAAGTCAAAAAGGACTTCAAGAAGGGAAAACAACCTTAGCACTGGTTTAAATTGGGACCAAAAGGTGGCCTTTCCAAGAAGCAAAAATTTCAAGGGAAATGCTTCAATCGCAACAAAATGGGGCACAAGTCATCTGACTATATGTAACAGCCCACTTTCAATGAAATTGGCACAGTGGTTTCGGGACCACAAATCTGAGTCAGAAAGAAAATTTATTTTTATATTTTTGCATGGTTTGAATTTTGATAGGAATGTCATAGGAAATGACCAAACTGCATAAAATGCAAAAGTTGGATTCTATTAGCTAGAAGGATCAAATAGCTGTGAAATTCAAAACTTGAGGTCCTTATATGGTAATTAGACCATTAAAGAAAAGTTAGTAGATATTTTTGATGATTCATCCATGGAAATTTAGAAAAGGGCAAGGACTAAATTGGAAAAGAGAAAAATAAATGGATGATAGATAATTAATAAGAAATAAAAATCATTTTATATCATCTTCTGCCCCAAACATTCTATGGAAAACCTAGGAAAGAGAAAACAAGCTTTCTTGGCTTAATTGGGTAAGAATTCAAGCCCCGTTTTTAGTAATTTTTATATTTTTGAAACCGGGATAGTTTAATCAATCTATTTGGCGAATTAATTTGAAAAGTTATCAAAGTATAGAAGTTATGCCATGGATGAAAATGCTAAAAATTTGAAATTTATGGTAAAATATGAAAGGTTATTGATAGATAAACAACTTTTACAAAGTAAATTTTGATGAAGGCATGATTTATGGACTAAATTGTAAAGTTGTAAAAATTGAAGAAAAATTCTGAATTTTATAGAATAGATGTTCTATAAATTTATACTAAAATTTCAGTTAGGCTTGGAATAAGGAGTAAATTGCATGAATTTCATTTTCCGAGCCTAGAGACGAAATTGGAATTTATGGAAAGTTTAGGGGGAAAAATGGTAATTTTACCTAGGATGTAAATTGAGTCCAATTGAATATGAAATGTAATAAATTGATGATTAAATTCATTTATATAGATCCAGATAACTCCAATTTGAAGCTAGATTGAGGAAAAGAGAAAGTTTTGGATTAATAGATTTTCTTATACAAACTATTATCGAGGTAAGTTCATGTAACTTAATTATGCTTGTTAGTATGTTTGAATTGAATGATGTAATTGGATTGGTTGTGGCATGTAATTATGTGATTTATATTAATATTAAATGTACATGAAAGATCACATGATTGAAAATGTTATAAAGATATTAAATTTCGCTTGAACAATGAAAATCGATGGATACATGTGATTTCCCCTTACATGAAATGTGATTCTACATATGATGCAGATGAGATTTAGCTCGAACGAGTGATCCCGATATGTAGTCCTCTCGAGCATCCTGTTATATAGTTCCTGGGAGCATCGTGATCGGTAGTGATCTTGCATTTGTTGCACATTAGCGCTGTAACACCCCAAACCCGGCCCAAACACCACGACCGAATCTGGTATGTCACTAAGAAAATTTTAGAAAACATGTCTTATTTTCAGAAAATATTTTTCTAAAGATTATCCTTTTATTCGAAAAAAATAAATAGTTGATAGTTTAAATAAAATATGCCCTTATGAATTAAAAACCCAAATTTAAATACATGCATTAGTTCAATAAGAATTTAAATAACTAAAAGTAATTAAAGCCCAAAATAAAACAAAATATAAACTAGTGGCCCATGGCCTTATTACAACGAGATTTAAAATCCATTAATTAAAAATATAAAATAATAACTTGAGTCTTTTTGCTGGATCCAGATGTTCTTTTGCATGGCCACCTTGCGCTCCTCTCCAGCCCGGTCCAATGAACTAAGTGCTACCTGAAATATTAATTAATTGGTTGAGTCGCGAGACTCAGTGTGCAACCCTCATGCACCATTAGATATGGGCCTTAGCCCCATAAAACAAAATAAACAGTTTAATATACATAATAAAAATTAATATGCAAGCCCAACCCAAATCCTAGGTTTCCATCCGCTACACGCCCCCGTACTAGCCATTCACACCATTGGGGATTTCTACAACCAACCCACACCGCTACACGCCTTGATGGCAGTCTTGCTGCTCATCATCAGATCATGGCCGTAGCCACTACAACAGATCACGGCAAAAGCCGCTACAACAGATCACGGTAAAAACCGCTACAACGTATAACTTCCTCCTTTCATCAACCCAACCCAAGCAATCACAAAAAATCAATATACTTATATCATTTAATCAGAACATTCACTAACCTGGTGATTTGCTTTTACCCTCTTTGGGTTTCCATCATTAAGCCGGAATTTCGGCATTTATCAAGACATATAAAACTTATAATCATATATTTATCAAACAGATCTAGTTGGTGTGGAGAATTACACACCTGATTAATGTAGATACCCTTGCTAAACCGATCTACGCTTTGCTTGAAAAAGCCGGAAAGATGTGAAAATAGGCCTCTCCTATATTCGGCCATAGTTAGTATTCTACCCGATTTTATATATATGAATAAACAAATCCTCTTACCTTGAAATACCGAATGTAACACGATACTATAACTTAGAGATCTATGAGTTTCGGCTTCTAGGAAAAATCCCGAAAAGATGATCTATTGCGCTTTCGGCTTTTGAAAGAACTAAAAATTGAAAAGATGGCTAAGGGAGATTCGGCCAATGAATATTAAGGAGAAGAATAGGTGTAGTTTCGGCTTTTGAATCAAAGTGAAGATGAGGGAATAGGCTTAGAGATTTCGGCTTTTGCAGAGAATGAAGAAGAAGATGGAACTTTAGGAGTTTTCGGTTTTTACTCAGAGAAAAAGAGAAAAGAATGAGAGAAAAACCCCAAATGCCAAAATTGAAGAGATATTCCCCCTATTTATAGAAATTTCGGCACTTACCTAACCTTGTATATAAATCCTATCTTTTCTCCTTTATCTTAATCTACTGGCTCATCTAAAAGAGACTTAATTATCTCTAACTCCTCCCTCCTTTATCAGCATATTATCCACATATTTTAAACATTAAAATCCCTAAATTTTAGCCTTTATCTACTTATTATCCTCATAAAATAAATTCCTAAATAATAGCATTTATCTGCTTATTATCCACATATTTTAAACATTAAAACCCCTAAATTTTAGCCTTGTTGCCATCCACTCCACCTAATCCTAATGCCCAAAATTTAGCTAACTTAAATTAAAAGAATTGGGCTCCATAAAACTTAAATTTGGGCCCCTTACTCCCTTGTGTGGTGTCACCTCCTAAGATTGGGCCACAAGCCCACTTTGGTATTTTAAACATAGATACTACCTTTTAAACCATATAATGCCCAAAGAGATAATTTTAATCAAGGCCTCTGCCTAAGCCTGAGCCCAATTTGGACCCCTAACACTTAAATTAACACATTAAACATATCCTACCTATTAAACGCATAGGCCCAAAAATTCAGGATGTTACAGTTCTACCCCCCTTAAAGAAATTTCGTCCTCGAAATTTCCAACTAACTATTAATCGTACTACCTAAGTCTCACTACTATGCTTTCGCTGCGCACTCCAATTCTAAACCCAAAATAAACACTTAGTATTCTATGGTAGAGTACGCACCGGTATTCACATCTAGAGCGTCCTCGTCCCCTTGTACTCATGCTATCGGTTCGCGTTTATCTGATTAAAAATTTTATGAATTATTGGTTTTCTTCCACTGATTATCCACGAACAGTCTTATGATTAGTAGTTTTAAGAGTAGTTCTTTCGAATTCGCAATTCAGTCTCAAGCTCAGCTTTCTTAGTTCTAAGAACTACATACATTCAACTGACAACATCCATACACCCACATTCAATACATAGGGGTATTTTCGTCATTTCACTACCCAGGGGTATTTCCGTAATTTATCCTACAAGGGTATTTTCGTAATTTTCAAAATAGAGTTCCTTGTTGATTTCATGAAATAAGGGTATTTTGGTAATTTTTGCAATCCAGGGGTATTTCGATAATTCTATAATCCGGGGGTATTTCGGTAATTTTATAATCCGAGGGTATTTCAGTAATTTTACAAATCAAGGGTATTTTGGTCATTTCACAAATCAGGGGTAATTTGGTAGTTTTACAAATCAGGGATAATTTGGTCATTTTGCAAATTAAGGGTAATTTGGTAATTTTTCAAACTTTGATGTTGTTTGTTTTTTTTTAAACCGGGGTACTTTTGGTAAAATCTAGTTTCATGGTCTGGGTTATTCTTGTAAACGTGAGATTTTCGGGTAAATTTTCGAAACATAGGTATTTTATAAGTTCATGGTTGATTGGAAATTTTCACAAATCAAATATGTTTTGAAAATTTTTACAAAACCTTGGGATTTTTTTTTTCAAAAAAAATAGGGTGGTTGGTCCCTTTCGGGTTTTAGTTATAAGGTTTAGCCCATCAACAAGTCCTTGTAACTAGGGTGAATAGTCACTACGCACCAGGTAGGATTCCAGCGAAGAGGAGGTGAGTCACTAGGACTGCTTAAGTACCAGGCTCTTCCGGATCCAATCCTAGACATGCGCATGCCTGTTGCCACACCCTAGTCTTGCGACTCGTTTATGGGTTTGTTTAGTGAAATTAAGTCTTATGAGATTTAAGGAGTTGTTTCAGCTAAGCCTAGAGTCCATCAAGTTCTAATCTAACTAATCTACGTCTCATAAAGCCCATCAAGCCCACATATTTATATCACACAATGGTTCAGATTACTTACCTGGCGAACTTGGGCCGGAGACGCAAGTGCCATGCCGAGAAAACCATCCTGTATCACTTATAAATATACATGTTTCAAAAACCCATTTTTTAGAAAATGTTTTGAGCCCAAAAACCCCAAAGTCGATTTTTGAACCGGGCTCTGATACCAATTTGTAACACCCCAAACCCGGCCCAAACACCACGACCGGATCTGGTATGTCACTAAGAAAATTTTGGAAAACATGTCGTATTTTCAGAAAATATTTTTCTAAAGTTTATCCTTTTATTCGAAAAAAATAAATAGTTGATAGTTTAAATAAAATATGCCTTTATGAATTAAAAACCCAAATTTAAATACATGCATTAGTTCAATAAGAATTTAAATAACTAAAAGTAATTAAAGCCCAAAATAAAACAAAATATAAACTAGTGGCCCATGGCCTTATTACAATCAGATTTAAAATCCATTAATTAAAAATATAAAATAATAACTTGAGTCTTTTTGCGGGATCCAGATGTTCTTTTGCATGGCCACCTTGCGCTCCTCTCCAGCCCGGTCCAATGTACTAAGTGCTACCTGAAATATTAATTAATTGGTTGAGTCGCGAGACTCAGTGTGCAACCCTCAGGCACCATTAGATGTGGGCCTTAGCCCCATAAAACAAAATAAACAGTTTCATATACATAATAAAAATTAATATGCAAGCCCAACCCAAATCCTAGGTTTCCATCCGCTACACGCCCCCGTACCAGCCATTCACACCATTGGGGATTTCTACAATCAACCCACACCGCTACACGCCTTGATGGCAATCTTGCTGCTCATCATCAGATCATGGCCGTAGCCACTACAACAGATCACGACAAAAGCCGCTACAACAGATCACGGTAAAAACCGCTACAACAAATCACGGTAAAAATCGCTACAACGTATAACTTCCTCCTTTCATCAACCCAACTCAAGCAATCACAAAAAATCAATATACTTGTATCATTTAATCAGAACATTCACTAACCTGGTGATTTGCTTTTACCCTCTTTAGGTTTCCATCATTAAGCCGGAATTTCAGCATTTATCAAGACATATAAAACTTATAATCATATATTTATCAAACAGATCTAGTTGGTGTGGAGAATTACACACCTGATTAATGTAGATACCCTTGCTAAACCGATCTACGCTTTGCTTGAAAAAGCCAGAAAGATGTGAAAATAGGCCTCTCCTATATTCGGCCATAGTTAGTATTCTACCCGATTTTATATATATGAATAAAAAAATCCTCTTACCTTGAAATCCCGAATGTAACAGGATTCTATAATTTAGAGATCTATGAGTTTCGGCTTCTAGGAAAAATCCTGAAAAGATGACCTATCACGCTTTCGGCTTTTGAAAGAACTAAAAATTGAAAAGATGGCTAAGGGAGATTCGGCCAATGAATATTAGGAGAAGAATAGGTGTAGTTTCGGCTTTTGAATGAAAGTGAAGATGAGGGAATAGGCTTAGAGATTTCAGCTTTTGCAGAGAATGAAAAAGAAGATGGAACTTTAGGAGTTTTCGGCTTTTACTCAGAGAAAAAGAGAAAAGAATGAGAGAAAAAACCCAAATGCCGAAATTGAAGAGATATTCCCCCTATTTATAGAAATTTCGGCACTTACCTAACCTTGTATATAAATCCTATCTTTTCTCCTTTATCTTAATCTACTGGCTCATCTAAAAGGGACTTAATTATCTCTAACTCCTCCCTCCTTTATCAGCATATTATCCACATATTTTAAACATTAAAATCCCTAAATTTTAGCCTTTATCTGCTTATTATCCTCATAAAATAAATTCCTAAATAATAGCATTTATTTGCTTATTATCCACATATTTTAAACATTAAAACCCCTAAATTTTAGCCTTGTTGTCATCCACTCCACCTAATCCTAATGCCCAAAACTTAGCTAACTTAAATTAAAAGAATTGGGCTCCATGAAACTTAAATTTGGGCCCCTTACTCCCTTGTGTGGTGTCACCTCCTAAGATTGGGCCACAAGCCCACTTTGGTATTTTAAACATAGATACTACCTTTTAAACCCTATAATGCCCAAACAGATAATTTTAATCAAGGCCTCTGCCTAAGCCTGAGCCCAATTTGGACTCCTAACACTTAAATTAACACATTAAACATATCCTACCTATTAAACGCATAGGCCCAAAAATTCAGGATGTTACAACCGCAACTCTTTGTGAGCGTCCTGATACAAGTTTCGATCGGTTGTGATACGGCAAATAATGCAGACACAAACGTAGTTCTTCATGAGCATCTTGTTAAGCTCGCTTGAACTCTCTGTTACCTTATCCAAAGCTCCCTGATATTATCTTTTCGGAGAAATCTAGAAGGCTCTATGAGCTTCCTAAGTAAAAACTCTTATGAGTATCCTGATTAGCTCAGATAAGTGTCCAGTTACAAGATTACATGGCTCATTTGAGAATTGTAACATGTGGTTCGAAAGTATGCTTGATCGTGTCAGAAAGTGTTAAAATTTATATAATGAATGATCGAGCCAAGAAACTAACTGTGACAACGATTGAGGCAAGCGCACCTATCGAACAGTAGTACAGTTTAGTGGTAAGACCGGAATGTCGAACCCAAGGGAACCAAAAGTACTAATACTGACCTTCTCTTTATTATTTAGCCTAAGAATAAAAGTGAATTGTTGTTTAATCTAAAATTAACTAACTACTAAGCTAAAGATTCTAAGACACAGAGAATGAATTGGGGAAAATACTTTTGGGAAAAACCAATTGATTAAGACAATACCCGAGGAAGAATCCACCTAGACTTCACTTGTTATTTAACTCTGAACCAGACGATTTATTCACTTGACTTGATCCGTAGGATTCCCTAATTTATATTAATACCTCTCTCGAGGCTACTAACGTCTAACCTTATGTTGATTACTTGAAATCTCTTTCTAATTGAAACCCCTAGAGTTACATTAACTCGATCTATGGACTCCCATATTAGGTTTGACCCTAATCCGGCAGATTTTCGTCATCCTATCTCTAGGGTTGCTATCAACTCCGCTTAACTATACTAGATCTACTCTTAAACAGGGAATATTCCTCCACTGCCTAAGCACATCAATACTTGAATCAATATCCTAAAATATTAAAACAAGAATTAAGAACACATAGTTAAGAACAAATCAAGTATTTATCATATAGTTCAGAAAACAATAACAAGATCCATCTTAGGTTTCATCCCCCTCAGGTATTTGAGGGTTTAGTTCATAATTATAAAATAATACATCTCAGAAGAAAGTATAAAACAAAACATAAGAAAAACCCTAAAACCCCCTGAAGGAAATTGAAGGAAAGATCTTCCGTCTTGAGTATGATTCCGGCTTCTTCAGATGAATCAACTGGCTTTCTTCGAGTAAATCCCACAATTCGGCCTCTCTGGCTTGGCTCCTCGGCCTACTTGAACCGCCCCCTGAAGGTTGGCTCTAGGGTGTTTATATAGGGTTTTGGAATGTCTTTCTTTGCCTTTAAGTACCCTATTCTGAATAGAATTCAAATAGGTCACGTCAGGGACACGCCCGTGTAGCACGGCCGTGTAAGTCAAGTCCAGGCCGTGTTCGGGTCTGCTAAAGAGGCACGGCCGTGTGGCTTGGGCCCAGGCTATGTGAATTTGGTGCTTTGGCCCATTTTCTCCGTTTTGGCCCGTTTTCCATTCTTTTCATCCTCCGTTGTTCTCCTAATTATAAAACGTGAAATTAAAAGATTAGGAGCACCAAATTCCACAATTTAGAGGATAAACCATCCAAAAGTATGCTAAATGTGGGATTAAAATATGTATATATAATGGTTTATCAAATACCCCCACATTAAGCATTTGCTTGTCCTCAAGCAAAATTCTCAACTCACAATTAAAATGAACTTCCTCAATTCATAATATTCATCAATAGTATTTCATCATAATTCAAAGGTAATTCATACATTGATAATTTAACTAAAAGGGTCCTAAAGATTCAAACAATGAAAGTCATAGTTTTTGTAGCATGAAAATATAGGTGTTTCCTCTTTCCTAAATAATCACCTTTAATTCAAAATCGACAAGAGTTGACATCCTCACTAAAGATTCACTCAAATCACTCGAAGTGTTTAAGATTCAAAATTAAGCACTCAAAAGTCGAACATGAAAAGTTAATCCCATAGGCTTGCATGAAAATCAAATCTCCACCACTATAAAATGAAATGATACACAGATCAAAATGACTTTAAAAAGGGTTGTAACGGGGCTTAGGTTAAAGGTGTGGATAGAGGCTGAATTAGAGGGTTAGAATCGAGATTGAATTGACAATTTACCTAACTAGAAAAATAAACTAATCCTGAATAATTACATCAATTGGAAACTTGAAACACTAATAACACGAGCTTCTTCTCAGAATGTGGAATTAATTGCTTAAGCTCAAACAACATAGTAATGAATAATTTTTTTTCAAAACAAGTATTTACAATAACAAGAAAGAAATTTAACAACTAAAATATGGAACATAGTTAGGCAACTGCTCAAAATCAAATCTCGACAAAAAGGGAGTCAAGGAAATGGTGATAACAAATACAGGATGGGTTTTGGGTTAATATTAGTGGGTGAGTCAATAAAAGGTTTGTTAAGATCAAAGGGGTTCACTAGGGGTTAATCTTGATGGTAGGCTTTTTTAGTGGAGTAAGTGGGTTAAAACCTAGGTGCCTTTATCATCTCTGTATATCAATTCAATGATGTGGTCTTGACATGTATAATCGAAGCAAGTTCTAGAATAACAAATCAATGTTGACACACTCATAATCAAAAAAGTGAGCAAGAAAAGAATGTATGCTCTAAAAAGGCTCAAAATCTCACAAAAATTATGGGTTTTTGATATCAACTTTTGTAAATTTCAAACTTCGAGGTAATAATTAGATTCAGGTAGACAACCTAATAAATTTTTAATTCTTTGAAAATAGACTCATCATGCTTGATTCTCTCTTAAAGTTTAAATCATCACTGCACAATTATCAATGACTTAATCCAAAACATATCAATAAAAATCATGCATCAAAGGAAATTTCATTCTAATAGTAAAATGAGGAAATTACTTAAGAACAAGGCATAATCAAGACATAATTCAGGGATTCGAGAATAATGCAGAAAGTTAGGAACTTTTCAAAATAAAATTCACCCCCCACACTTAAGATGTACATTGCCCTCAATGTAAAAAGATAAATATAGAGAGAGATTAATAGAATGAAATTAAGTGAGAAAGGGAGAGGTGAAACTTCCTGAATTTTTTTGGATGAATTTCTTGGGTTGGCAATGGTCGTGGTGTGGTGATCCCCAAGTAGCCTTTAGCACCTAAATCAAAGAAACTAAAATAAAATAGACTAAATTAAGCATAAGAGAAATAAATAAAAGAAAAATAAAGAGAAGAGAAAAGAAAAAGAAAAATGAAATGGACTCAAAGGTCCTTGTCCTGTCAAGTTAATAAAGCAGCCAGTATGAACTTATGTAGATAGGTGAAACACCCCAAACCCGGCCCACGAGCCTCGACCAGATCTGGTATGTTCCTCGAGTAAAAATGGTTCAAATTCGATTGTTCTTTGGAAAACTTTGAGTGATTTTGGAGAAAAGTTGATTTGGGTTTAAATTGAAAGCATAGTTATTTTCAAAGATTTCATTTTGTTAAAACTTCATGGTTATATTTCAAAACCTTGAGTTACCGGTAAAAGTCAAGTCTTTAGAGTTTCTTAATTAAATTAAAAATCATTTGAATTTAGGTGTCAAAACATTTTTCATTTATTATAAAGAAAAATTACTTGAACTTTAAATTGATAAAATTTGAAACATAATAAAGTAATTAAAATGCATGCATAAAGAGTTCATACTAGTGGCCTTATTACATCAACAACAAAACCCAAAATAATTTTAAGGTACTTAAAAAAAATAAATTGTCCAAATAATAATATTCGTGCTGAGCATGGCCACCACTAAGCTCCTGCCGACCCGGTCCATCTACTGAGTGTCACCTGAAAAGATTTCCCACAATGGGGTGAGTCAAACAGACTCAATGTGTACAACCAATACTAAGTCCAAACAGATTCAGGTATATCAGATCATACATACACATATAGCATTTAAATAAAATGATGCAATCCCGAACCCAAACTTAGATGCCATCCGCTACACATCACCCGTACCAACCATCACACCGTGGGGACTACTAAGTCGACCTTCCATCCGCTACACACTATCGAAGGCAGTCGCTGCAGTCGACGTGCTCATCGCCCTTATATATATTGTGGCATAGCCACCAGATAATTAATCGTGACATAAGTCACCACATTCAGATATTTGTGACATAAGTCACCACATTCAGATATCGTGGTAAAGACCACCAGATCACTTCCCCTTAACTTATCACCCATATGCCCCATGTCATACAATCATGCAATATCATGCCTTATTCTATATTCACATTCTTATAGGTTCACATATGTGTCGTACAGATCATATTATATTCATAGTGGGAGTAGGTAAACGTACCTGAGTACTTTGTACCATTGTATGGTACTCTTAGCCACATGTTACACATTCTTATTAACACACGCATAAAAACAATACCATAAATCTATTAGGGCTTAGGGTGGGGTACACACCTGATTTACTTAGCGAGTTCACTGAAATCCTGAAGAATCCTGATCTAATCCTCTAGATCTTAGTCCCTACATTCGGCCAACACTACATACTTTAGCTAAAGGCCATTCGGCCAAATAATCAAATCCCGAAGGATTTATCGCAACCAGAGTCTTACCTTGCTGCCAATTTGATTGCTAATCAAATCCCGAGACCTTGTGATGTCCCCTCTTGCAATCGGCCAACTACTAAATCACTTGACTTGATTAGTTTCAGCTTTTGAACATGTAAGAAATAGATCTAAGTCACCAAATAGGCCTTGGCCGGATATACATGTACACTTACCTTGGGATTTTAAATCCCGAAAAGTAGTCTCTTGGCTTATGATGATGTCGAAATTCTACAGAGCACATGTTAGATCTAGTTCTAACATTAAATCATAACAAATGGCCCTTGGCCGAATATCAAGGCTCCCTTACCTTGATTATCTACCCGAAATCGCTTCCTGATCAATGGAGATGCCGAAATCTCTGCATAACATTTGTTAATGTCGATTTTAACACTTAATGGACCAAAACAAATGGCCTTTGGCCTAAGATCTTATTTGCTTACCTTAGATCTGAAATCCCGAATGATCTCCCTAGAAGTCGGCTACTATGGAAATCCCGAAATTCTCCTTCAAAGATTCGGCCAAAGATCATTAATGGTATTAGAGTTTTGATTTCGACTAAAAGAAAAGAACTAAAACGATGACAATAGCATCCTTACCCTTAATATTGAAATCGGCAACACCTTCACTTGAACCCCCAAAGCTATTCGGCTATGGCCTAGATGTGGATCAACAATTTCGGCTTTTGAGGCTTAATGAGAAATCGGCTAGGGGCTATTGGTATATTCGGCTTTTGATTGTGTTTGCAAAAGAAGAAGAGGGTTGGTGATGGAGATTCGGCTAGAACACAGGGTATTTCGGTTTTGAAAAAAAATAAAAGAGAAGAGGAGGTTCACTAGAGAATTCGGCAGAGGCTTAGTTGGAAAGAAAAGAAGGTAAATGGCCTTGCTCTCCTTCCTTGGTCGAAAATACCACCCAAAAGAGCCCCCCAATCGGCCAACTCTCCTTCCCCCTATCTCATCCCTTCCTTTTCTCCTATTTTTCCTCTCTTTTATCCCTTAAAAATAATCTAAAATAAATCACCATTTATCTACCACTTAGCCGAAATTTTAAAAGAATTAAACCCATCCCTTAGTGCCTTAATGCCGTCCATCTCCTTTGCTCCTTGCAGCAAAATAAAAATTCCCTTATTGCTCCCCTTGTGGCTCGAACACAAGCCCTCCCTCACAGATAATGGCGTCACTTGCTAGGCCTTAAGTGGCGCCTTGCAGCCACTTTACCAAGCCCATTTCCATGTCATATTTTCCCTACTATTTCTCTTAAGACCACATTGCTTAGCTTCCTCTTTGAGATTTAAAAATCTAATAATTTCTAAGACATTTGTCTATGCACTAAGGTTCACAAAATTCCTAATACACATTCACAACATACAAAGGCATGCTTTCACATACAATTTAGCAATAGTGCATAAGCCATAATTCGGGATATTACAGTTCTACCCCCTTAAAATAATTTCGTCCTCAAAATTACCTGACTGAAATAAGTGAGGGTATTGTTGTCGCATTGTTCCTTCTGGCTCCTACGAAGCTTCTTTCGGTCCATGATTTCTCCATAATACTTTGACTAGAGGAACTGGCTTCCTCCGCAACACTTTCACATCTCGCTCCAAAATCTGAATCGGCTCCTCCTCGTAGGACAAATCTGGCCTTAGCTCCACCTCTTCAACCGGCACTACATGAGATGGATCCGATCGATAACTACGTAGCATGGAAACATGGAATACGTCGTGCATCTGCTTCAACTCCGGTGGCAACTCTAACTGATATGCCACTGGTCCAACTCGTTTCAAAACCCGATAAGGTCCTATAAACCTTGGACTTAACTTCCCTTTGCGACCAAATCTCATCACCTTCTTCCAAGGTGACACTTTAAGAAACACTTGATCTCCCACATCAAATTCTATTTCTTTCCATTTGAGATCTGCGTACGACTTCTGTCTATCAAATGCTTCCTTCAACCGTGCTCGAAACACGCTAACCTTCTCTTCAGATTCCGCCACTAACTCTGGACCCAAAACTCGACGTTCCTCTAATTCCGTCCAACACGTTGGAGTGCGACACTTCCATCCATACAGCGCTTCATATGGTGCCATCTGAATGCTAGCCTGACAGCTGTTGTTGTATGCAAATTTCGCTAAAGGCAAATATTCTTCCCAACTTCCTTTAAAGTCTATCACACAACCTCTCAACATATCCTCTAACACTTGGATTACTCGTTCAGATTGCCCATCTGACTGTGGATGAAAAGCCGTAGTGAAATCCAATCGGTGCCTAAAGCTTGATGTAGCGCTTTCCAAAACCGAGAAGTAAACCTTGGGTCCCTATCCGAAATGATTGATACCGGAACTCCATGCAACCTTACTATTTCTGCCACATACAGCCTCGCCAACTTCTGCAAGGAATAATCAACCTGCACTGGGATGAAATGCGCAGACTTTGTCAACCGATCCACTATCACCCACACCGAGTCCTTCTTAGTAGGCGTAAGGGGAAGCCCACTAACGAAGTCCATGGTGATTTTCTCCCACTTCCACTGCGGAATCTTTATTGGTTGAAGTAATCCTGACGGAACTTAGTGTTCAGCCTTAACTTGCTGACACGTTAAACACTTCCCTACGAATTCGGTAACTTCCTTCTTAAGACCAGGCCACCAAATCTGTTCCCTTAAATCTCTGTACAACTTACTTCCTCCAGGATGCATAGCATAAGGGCTACTATGCGATTCCTGAAGAATCCTCCGCCTCAACTCCTCATTCTTCGGCATACATACCTTACCCTTGAAACACAATACTCCCTCGTCATTAATACCATAATCTTCTAATTCTCCATTCTGCACTTGCCGTAGCTTAGCACTTAGATCATCATCAACCAACTGTCCCTCTTTCACTTCATTCAACCACGTCGGCTTAACTTGCAACTCTGCCAGTAGACTTCCATCATCATACAAGCTCAGATGTGCAAACATCGCCCTCAGATCCGACACTACTTTCCGACTTAGGGCATCTGCCACTACATTCGCCTTGCCCGGGTGATACTCTATCGAACAATCGTAGTCTTTCAATAATTCCACCCACCTTCGCTGTCTCAGGTTCAACTCCTTCTGAGTCAAAAAATACTTAAGACTCTTGTGGTCTGTGTAGATCACTGACTTTTCTCCATAAAGATAGTGTCTCCACACCTTAAGAGCAAAGACCACTGCCGCCAATTCCAAATCATGAGTCGGGTAGTTAACCTCGTGTGGCCTTAATTGTCGAGACGCATAGGCGACTACCTTCCGATATTGCATCAGAACACATCCTAACCCGATATGAGAAGCGTCACAATACACCATAAAATCCTTCCCTGCCTCCGGCTAAATCAAAACTGGAGCTTCAGTCAAAACCCTCTTAAGCTTCTCAAAGCTCTCCTGTTGCTTATCCGTTCATACGAAAGGTACTTCCTTTCTCAAAAATTTCGTCAAAGGTGCGGCTATCGATGAGAACCCTTCCACAAACCTTCTGTAGTAGCCTGCCAATCCCAAGAAACTACGAACCTCAGCCACAGACTTAGGTGGTTTCCAATCCAACACTGCCTCAATCTTCCTAGGATCCACCCTTATTCCTTCTGCAGACACTACATGTCCTAAGAACGCAACTTCCTTAAGCTAAAATTCACACTTGCTGAATTTGGCATAAAGCTTCTTCTCCCTTAACACTTGCAACACAATCTGGAGATGCTCATCGTGTTCCTCCTCAGACTTGGAATACACTAAGATGTCGTCGATAAACACAACGACGAATCGATCCAAGTAAGGTTGAAAAACCCGGTTCATCATATCCATAAACGCAGCTGGGGTGTTCGTCAATCCAAACGGCATTACCACAAACTCAAAATGCCCATACCTTGTCTGGAAAGCTGTCTTATAGATATCCACTTCCTTCACCTTAAGCTGATGATATCCAGACCTTAGATCTATCTTCGAGAAAACCGCTGCCCCTTTAAGTTGATCGAACAAGTCGTCAATCCTCGGCAAAGGGTACTTGTTCTTGATAGTCAGCTTGTTCAACTGACGATAATCTATGCACATACGTATAGTTCCGTCCTTCTTCTTTACAAACAAGACCGGTGCTCCCCATGGAGACACACTCGGTCGAATAAACCCACGATCGAGCAGCTCTTGGATTTGAGCCTTGAGCTCAACCAACTCCTTGGGTGCCATTCTGTATGGAGCAATTGACATAGGAGCTGTACCAGGCAGCAAATCAATTCTGAACTCCACCTCCCTATCCGGGGGTATTCCAGGTAATTCCTCAGGAAAAACATCCACAAATTCCCTTACGGTTCTAACCCCACTAACCCCTCCTTCTTCCTTTGCATCCAACGCACTAACGAAAGCCAAGAATGCCCTGCATCCTTTTCGAACCATCTTATCCGCCTTTAATGCTGAAATTACGTTAGAAAGGTAGTTTCTTCTTTCTCCTATCATAACTACTTCCTTATCCTCTGGGGTCCTTAACTCCATTCGCTTAGCTGCACAATCCAATATGGCTCGATGTTCCACTAGCCAGTCCATACCAAGAATGAGATCGAATTCTCCGAATGGTAATTGCATTAAGTTAGCAGGGAATACTGCTCCTTGAATCTCTAAAGGTACTTTCCGAAACATCTTATTCACCACTACAGTTTGACCTAGTGGGTTTACTACAGTCATCTCCCTATCAGACAGTTCAGAGACTATGCCTAGAGTTCCAACTACTTTACATGCAACATAAGAATGGGTCGAGCCCACATCAATCAAAGCAAAGTAAGGCTTGTTCGCTATAAGGAACGTACTGGTTATGGCGTCCGGCGCGTCTCCATCCTCCCTCCGGCGAACTGCATACACTAGACCCGGCTGCCTTGCTTCTGTATTACCGACACCTCTGCCAGGTGTTCCACATCCTCTTCCAGCACCGTTTCCTCTACCATTCAGACCACGTCCTCGCTGAGGCTGCTGTCCGCCTCTTCCAGCCTGATTAAAACCCTGAGCTGCTGGTCGATTCCCATCCGGTTTCATAGGACAGTCTTTAATCATATGGTCCTTGGACCTGCACTTAAAGCATCCTCCCGTCTTTTTCCAACACTCTCCTAAGTGCTTCTTCCCACACTGATCACAAGTACGATACTGCCCTCCTGTAGCAGCTTGCTGACCTCACGGCCCATCAACCCTAGGCCTCTTCTGAACATTCCCAGATGACCCTGACGGTCTAAATCCTATTTTCTGCTTATTCCGGTCTGTGCTCTGCCTCACAGAGTCCTTAATTCCTTCGGCTACCTTAGCCTTCTCTATTAACACAGCAAATTCCCACTCTTGTTGCGGAGCTATCAGTAACCTCAGATCATCCCTCAATCCGTCCTCAAACCGGACACACCGCTCATGCTCCGTAGCCACTACTCCTCGAGCATATCGACTTAACCTTAAGAATTCAGCCTCGTACTCCGCCACATACTTGTTCCCTTGAACCAGCCCCAAAAATGCTTTCCTCTGCGCATCTATATAATGAGTACTGACATACTTCTTCTGATATGCCATCTTAACATATTCCCAAGTGAGTTCCTCAGCTGTAGCACCATCCCGAACTGTGAGCCACCATTGGTATGACTCATCGCGAAGAAGCGACACTATTCCTTTCACTTTCTCTGCAGCCGTCAGATCCAACTCATCTATAATCCGCTCGGTCTCCTCCAACCAATACTCAGCAGTACTGGGTGCCACACCAAATATGCCACGGAACACCTCAGCTCCATTGGCTCGAAGTCGCTCGGGTACAGATTTCCGAGCTCCCATATTTCCACCTGCTCCAGCCACCATCTCAAGAACTCGCAGCATAGCCTGCGATACAGCATCATCCCCCGTCTGATCTTGCTGCTCAACACCAACAGCTGTTGGTGGTGGTGGCGGTGGTACCTCATTTTCAGACCCTTGACCCGATCTAACGGGTTCTGACACGGTCATTCTGCCTCTACCGCGTCCTCGCACATTACGACCACGTCCCCTAGAGCTCATGTCTACGATCGCGCTTTAATCTGATTTAAGAAAGTTTTATGAATTAGCCTTTATTCCACTGATTATCCGCGAAGAAGTTTTATGGAAGGAAGTTTAGTAGTAGTTCTTTCGATCATTCAAAGTTTCAAGTCTTTTATCCTAATTCAAAGAAACACATCCATTCAATAGTAGCTACCACACACATTCACTATTCGAACATTTTTGTCTACTCCTATCCCAGGGGTATTTCCGTCATTTGTCCTACAGGGGTATTTTGGAAATTAAATCAGGGTCAATTCAAAAATCACAAAAGTCATTTCAAAATTTTCCAAACTCATGGATATTTTTGAAAGAAAGATTTTTCCAAATCAAGGTATTGCAGAAATTTTGGAAATCGGGGTTATTTTGGTAATTTTGTAAACCAGGGGTAATTTGGTAAATTTCCAAATCAGGGTACCTTGAATTTTCGCAAAATAGGGTTTTTGGATACTTTTGCAAAGTAAGAAAATTTTGTTAGAATTGAGGCTAGTATGGTAGTTTTAGAAATCAAGGGCATTTTAGTAATTTTACCACTAGGGGTATTTAGGTAATTTTGTAAATCGGGAATATTTCAAAAAAATCTTATAGAATAGTTTTTTTTAAGGATTTTAAAACTAGGGTTTTTATAAAAAAAATACGGCTAGTCCCTTTCGGGTTTTAGTTAGGGGGTTTAGCCCATGAATAAGTCCTCTTGGTTAGGGTGGATCGTCACTACGCACCAGGTAGGATTCGAGTGGAGAGGAGGTGAGTCACTAGGACTGATTAAATACCAAGCTCCCACTGAAACCAATCCTAGACATGCGCACAATGGTTGCCACACCCTAACTCGGCGACTTAGTCACAGGTTTGTTTAATTAGGCATTAAAGTTTTATGAAATTCTTATGTTGGAGTAAACTAATCCTAGGGTTCAAGTACTTATCATACTAATCTACGTTCCATTTCTACCCTTCTACAAATCATACAATAATTCACACAATGGATAGGGGTACTTACCTGGTGGACTTCGGGTCGGAGACTTAGGTGCCATGCCAGAAAAAACCTGCTTATTTCGCAAAAATTTTCACAAAATTCTTTTGGGCTTAATTTTGAAAACGTTTTGGGCCTTAAACCCAAGGCCGAGAGTTTAAAAACCTAGCTCTGATACCAAACTGAAACACCCCAAACCCGGCCCACGAGCCTCGACCAGATCTGGTATGTTCCTCGAGTAAAAATGGTTCAAATTCGATTGTTCTTTGGAAAACTTTGAGTGATTTTGGAGAAAAGTTGATTTGGGTTTAAATTGAAAGCATAGTTATTTTCAAAGATTTCATTTTGTTAAAACTTCATGGTTATATTTCAAAACCTTGAGTTACACGTAAAAGTCAAGTCTTTAGAGTTTGTTAATTAAATTAAAAATCATTTGAATTTAGGTGTCAAAACATTTTTCATTTATTATAAAGAAAAATTACTTGAACTTTAAATTGATAAAATTCGAAACATAATAAAGTAATTAAAATGCATGCATAAAGAGTTCATACTAGTGGCCTTATTACATCAACAACAAAACCCAAAATAATTTTAAGGTACTTAAAAAAAATAAATTGTCCAAATAATAATATTCGTGTTGAGCATGGCCACCACTAAGCTCCTGCCGACCCGGTCCATCTACTGAGTGTCACCTGAAAAGATTTCCCACAACGGGGTGAGTCAAACAGACTCAATGTGTACAACCAATACTAAGTCCAAACAGATTCAAGCATATCAGGTCATACATACACATATAGCATTTAAATAAAATGATGCAATCCCGAACCCAAATCATCATACTGTGGGGACTACTAAGTCGACCCTCCATCCGCTACACACCAACGAAGGCAGTCGCTGCAGTCGACGTGCTCATCGCCCTTATATATATTGTGGCATAGCCACCAGATAATTAATCGTGACATAAGTCACCACATTCAGATATTTGTGACATAAGTCACCACATTCAGATATCGTGGTAAAGACCACCAGATCACTTCCCCTTAACTTATCACCCATATGCCCCATGTCATACAATCATGCAATATCATGCCTTATTCTATATTCACATTCTTATAGGTTCACATATGTGCCGTACAGATCATATTATATTCATAGTGGGAGTAGGTAAACGTACCTGAGTACTTTGTACCATTGCATGGTACTCTTAGCCACATGTTACACATTCTTATTAACACACGCATAAAAACAATACCATAAATCTATTAGGGCTTAGGGTGGGGTACACACCTGATTTACTTAGCGAGTTCACTGAAATCCCGAAGAATCCCGATCTAATCCTCTAGATCTTAGTCCCTACATTCGGCCAACACTACATACTTTAGCTAAAGGCCATTCGGCCAAATAATCAAATCCCGAAGGATTTATCGCAACCAGAGTCTTACCTTGCTGCCGATTTGATTGCTAATCAAATCCCGAAACCTTGTGATGTCCCCTCTTGCAATCGGCCAACTACTAAATCACTTGACTTGCTTAGTTTCGGCTTTTGAACATGTAAGAAATAGATCTAAGTCACCAAATAGGCCTTGGCCGAATATACATGTACACTTACCTTGCGATTTTAAATCCCAAAAAGTAGTCTCTTGGCTTATGAGGATGTCGAAATCCTACAGAGCACATGTTAGATCTAGTTCTAACATTAAATCATAATAAATGGCCCTTGGCCGAATATCAAGGCTCCCTTACCTTGATTATCTAAATTCCGAAATCACTTCCTGATCAATGGAGATGCCGAAATCTCTGCATAACCTTTGTTAATGTCGATTTTAACACTTAATGGACCAAAACAAATGGCCTTCAGCCTAAGATCTTATTTGCTTGCCTTAGATCTGAAATCCCGAATGATCTCCCTAGAAGTCGGCTACTATGGAAATCCCGAAATTCTCCTTCAAAGATTAGGCCAAAGATCATTAATGGTATTAGAGTTTTGATTTCGGCTAAAAGAAAAGAACTAAAACGATGACAATAGCATCCTTACCCTTAATATTGAAATCGGCAACACCTTCACTTGAACCCCCAAAGCTATTCGGCTATGGCCTAGATGTGGATCAACAATTTTGGCTTTTGAGGCTTAATGAGAAATCAGCTAGGGGCTATTGGTATATTCGGCTTTTGATTGTGTTTGCAAACGAAGAAGAGGGTTGGTGATGGATATTCGGCTAGAACACAGGGTATTTCGGTTTTGAAAAAAAATATAAAAGAGAAGAGGAGGTTCACTAGAGAATTGGCAGAGGCTTAGTTGGAAAGAAAAGAAGGTAAATGGCCTTGCTCTCCTTCCTTGGTCGAAAATACCACCCAAAAGAACCCCCCAATCGGCCAACTCTCCTTCCCCCTATCTCATCCCTTCCTTTTCTCCTATTTCCTCTCTTTTATCCCTTAAAAATAATCTAAAGTAAATCATCATTTATCTACCACTTAGCCGAAATTTTAAAAGAATTAAACTCATCCCTTAGTGCCCTAATGCCGTCCATCTCCTTTGCTCCTTGCAGCAAAATAAAAATTCCCTTATTGCTCCCCTTGTGGCTCAAACACAAGCCCTCCCTCACAGATAATGGCGTCACTTGCTAGGCCTTAAATGGCGCCTTGCAGCCACTTTACCAAGCCCATTTCCATGTCATATTTTCCCTACTATTTCTCTTAAGACCACATTGCTTAGCTTCCTCTTTGAGATTTAAAAATCTAATAATTTCTAAGGCATTTGTCTACGCACTAAGGTTCACAAAATTCATAATGCACATTCACAACATACAAAGGCATGCTTTTACATACAATTTAGCAATAGTGCATAAGCCATAATTCGGGATATTACAATCGGTCTCGTAGAGGGAGACTATGCTAGGATCCTTCCGTTTCTTTGACATGGATAAGGTGTAGACCAAGAGTTTGGAGAATGAAGAAGGGTGAAAATGAAAAAGGGAGGGGAATGTAAAGGGTATGAAAGAAGGGAAATGGGGAGTAGGTGAGAAGGGGGAAGGGGTGTTTTAAATAGAAGTCTCATATTTGGTACATCCCCACGCTCGTGTACCATAGGCGTGTTGTGTCACACGGCCGTGTTGTGCTACGTTCGTTTCTCCCACGCCCTTGTGCAGGTCGCCACACCCATGTTAATAAAGCAGTGTTGACTACGGCTGTATCGCACGGTCGTGGTTTTTAGGCGGAGTCCGTGGCTTGAAGATATTTTTCGTCCTATTTCGTACTATCTCTGCCACATCGATATGGAAATCTGTGGTGTCCACACGGCCACGGCATGGCAACGGCCGTGTACAAGGCCGTGTGGAATAGATATCTGTGTGGTTAGTTTGTAGTTCGATGCTGAAAGTAAAAATGGAAAGAAAATAAAACAATAAAATAAAAATATGAAAATTAATAGGGTTAGTGCTCGGGTTGCCTCCAGAGAAGCGTTCGTTTATAGTCTTAAGCTAGACTTACCTCTCATTCACACATTCATGGTGGTTTGAGGAGTTAAAAATCCTTTCTCATGCTACCAGTTCTGTTACCAGTATATAGTTCGAGTCGAGTAGCGTTTACTTTAAAAGTGCCAAATATAGGATTACTTACCTCTACTGTTCCGTATGGGAAGACATTGAGTACCCTAAAAGGGATTTCTTCGTTTGAATTAAGGTCGGGAGGAGATATTTGATGGTCTTGTCTTATGTAACAATACCTAATCTCCGATCTTAATTTTTTTTGTCCCATGGAATGGCGTTGGTTCTGCTTCGTGTATTCCTAGTTTCTCCTTAAAATGCGTCTTCCACTCGTCTAGTTCATTGATCTGAAGCCTTTGTTCCTCGTGAGTTATTTCTTTATTGGCATGAGGTATAGGATCTAGCTTAGTTGTGTAGTTCCGTGGTGCTTCCTGAAAAGAAGGTTTAACCGAATGGTCATTAATAAAATTAATTTTCTCACCTTGATTGCTTGATGCCTTAGACGAATCAAGACCCTGAAGAGTGATTGTTTCGTCACCTACACAAAGTATGAGTTCACCTACACCAACATCAATTTTAGTCTTGACAATTGCTAAAAAGGGTCTTCCTAAAATTAAAGGAATATTATTGTCCTCATCCATGTCTAAAACGACAAAGTCTACTGGGAATATGAATTTACCAATTTTGACTAGTACATCTTCAATTATACCCTTAGGAATTCTAATAGTTTTATCAGCTAATTGAATGCTCATCCTAGTTTGTTTGGGTTTCCCTAGACCTAGTTGTTTAAACATTTTATAAGGCATAACATTTATGCTTGCCCCTAAATAAGCTAAAGCGTTATCAACAAATAAACTACCAATTAAGCATGGAATTGTAAAACTCCCTAGATCTTTTAATATTTGCGGTAGTCTATTTTGCAACATTGCTGAGCACACTGCGTTAGTTCCACATGTGATTCTTCATCTAACTTCCACTTGTTTATCAAAAGCTCTTTTAAAAATTTCCTTGAATTTGGCATCTGCGAAAGAGCTTCAAGAAATGGTAAGTTAATATGTAATTTCTTTAAAAGTTTAAGAAATTTACCGAATTGGTCATCTGTGTTGTCTTTCTTTATCGCATTGGGGTATGGTATATGAGGTTGGTACTCTTTAATTTTCGGCTTTGGCTTATCATGACTTACCTTGACCTTACCTTCCTCTACCACAGTCTCTTGCCTTAATTTGGGCTCATCTAACCCTTCACTAACATGAGCTGTTATGGCTTGAAGTTGTTCCTTTGGGTTTGTTTTAGTGTTGCTTGGCAAGCTGCCTTGTGGTCACTCTGATATGATCTTGGTAAGTTGTCCTAACTGGTTCTCGATCCCTTGAATCGATGCTTGTTGATTTTTAAGTGTTGTCTCGGTGTTCTGGAAATGAGTTTCTGACACCGCGATGAACTTTGTCAGCATCTCCTCAAGGTTCGGCTTCTTCTCTTGTAGGTAGGTTTGCTGTTGGAAGCCTGGGAGGGGTTGTTGTCTCTGATTTCCTTGGTCACCCCATAAAAAATTGGGGTGGTTCCTCCAACCTGGATTGTAAGTGTTACTATAAGGGTTATTTTGAGGTTTAAAATTGTTGCCCATATAGTGAGCTTGCTCGTTTTCAGCGCTCGAGTTGAAAGGTGGATACTCTGTATTGCTCATCCCTCCTCTATTCATATCGCACTGCATAACTGGATGTACCTGCGAAGAACTACATAAACCAGCAATCTTTTTATTTAACATCTCTACATGATTTGATAGCATGGTTACTATGTTGAGGTTGAAAACATTGGCGGCTTTTGTTGGCTTTGTCCTTGTGACTTGCCACTGATAGTTATTCAGTGACATCTCTTTTATGAATTCGTAAGCAGCCTCAGGTGTTTTGTTATTCAAGGTTCCACTGGCGGCTGAATCAATCAATTGTCTAGTTGAGGGGTTCACACCGTTATAAAAGGTTTGGACTTGTAGCCACAAGGGTAATCCATGGTGTGGGCACCTTCTTAATAGATATTTGTATCTCTCCCATGCATCGTAAAGTGACTCTAAATCCATCTGCACAAAAGAAGAGATATCATTCCTCAACTTAGCCGCTTTAGCCGGTGAAAAATATTTTAATAAAAATTTTTCGGTCATTTATTCCCATTTAGTGATTGATCCTCGTGCAAGAGAATTCAACCACTGTTTAGCTTTATTCCTCAAAGAAAAGGGAAACAACCGAAGATGGATGGCATCATTAGAAACGCCATTTATTTTGAAAGCATCGCAAAATTCTAGGAAATTCGCCAAGTGATTATTTGGATCTTCATCCTGCAAACCATCAAACTGAACAAATTACTGTATCATTTGAATTGTGTTAGGTTTCAGTTCAAAATTATTTGCAGCAATAGCAGGTCTAACAATACTTGACTCAGTTCCTGTTAAATTAGGTTTAGCATAATCATACATAGTTCGAGGAGCATGATTTTCGGCCACCTCCAGAGGTAGCGAATTATTTTCAGCCATCTCTTCGGTAGTATTAATTTCATCTTCTTGCTCTTCTTGCATGTATTGTAGGCTTCTCCTTATTTCTCTTCAGTTTCTGCGGACTGTGCTTTCAATTCACTATCGTAAAGTAGAGGTCCCGACGGGTTTCTTCTAGTCATAAACTAGAATACCTACCAGAAGCAAAAAAGAAAATTTAGAAAAGTAAAAATAAAATTTAATTGCAAAAATAAAATATGGCTAAAGTAATAAAAATTGAGCGTTCTTAATATTTCAGTTCCCCGGCAACGGCACCAAAAACTTGATCGTGTCCGAAAGTCTTAAAATTTATATAATGAATGATCGAGCCTAGAAACTAACTGTGACAACGATTGAGGCAAGTGCACCTATCAAACAGTAGTACAGTTTAGCGGTAAGACCGGAATGTCGAACCCAAGGGGACCAAAAGTACTAATACTGACTTTCTTTTTATTATTTAGCCTAAGAATAAAAGTGAATTGTTGTTTAATCTAAAATTAACTAACTACTAAGCTAAAGATGCTAAGACACAGAAAATGAATTGGGGAAAATACTTTTGGGAAAAACCAATTTATTAAGACAATACCCGAGGAAGAATCCACCTAGACTTCACTTGTTATTTAACTCTGAACCAGACGATTTATTCACTTGACTTGATCCGTAGGATTCCCTAATTTATATTAATACCTCTCTCGAGGCTACTAACGTCTAACTCTAGGTTGATTAATTGAAATCTCTTTCTAATTAAAACCCCTAGAGTTGCATTAACTCGATCTATAGACTCCCATATTAGGTTTGACCCTAATCCGGCAGATTTTTGTCATCCTATCTCTAGGGTTGCGATCAACTTCGCTTAACTATGCTAGATCTACTCTTAAACAGGGAATATTCCTCCACTGCCTAAGCACATCAATACTTGAATCAATATCCTGAAATATTAAAACAAGAATTAAGAACACATAGTTAAGAACAAATCAAATATTTATCATATAGTTTAGAAAACAATAACAAGATCTGTCTTAGGTTTCATCCCCCTCAGGTATTTGAGGGTTTAGTTCATAATTATAAAAGAATATCTCAGAAGAAAGTATAAAAAAAAACATAAGAAAAAACCCTAAAACCCCTGAAGGAAATTCAAGGGAAGATCTTCCGTCTTGAGTATGATTTCGGCTTCTTCAGATGAACCAACTGGTTGTCTTCAAGTAAATCCCACAATTCGGCCTCTCTGGCTTGGCTCCTCGGTATAAACCGCCCCCTAAAGGTTGGCCTCTAAGGTGTTTATATAGGCTTTTGGACTGTCTTTCTTTGCCTCTAAGTAAGCTATTCCGAATAGAATTCAAACAGGTCACGTCAAGGACACGCCCGTGTAGCACGCCCGTATAAGTCGAGTCTAGGTCGTGTTCGGGTCTGCTAAAGAGGCACGACCGTGTGGCTTGGGCCCCGACGATGTGAATTTCGTGCTTTGGCCTATTTTATCCGTTTTTGGCCCGTTTTCCGTTCTTTTCATCCTCCGGTGTTCTCCTAAGTATAAAACATGAAATTAAAGGATTAGGAGCACCAAATTCTACAATTCAGGGGATAAACCATCCAAAAGTATGCTAAATGTGGGATTAAAATATGTATATATTACGGTTTATCAATGCTCCTTGAGTATGTGCCTTAATGGGTACTCTCAATTATGATTTGATGAATTACAGATATGTATACCTTGAGTGTACTACTTAAGTATCCATCGATATTTCAGTAATTCAACGGATAAAACTCCTGACAAGAGAAAGCGATGAGACAAATAAAATTATATTTTGAATGATTCTGAGTAATCTGATGAATTGTTTTATGATGAGCTCATCTATTATTATTTGATATACATGAGACTTATGTAACTAACTTGTTTGATTGAGTGTATGTGTTTAGGCAATTTTCCAAGTTGATGGAAAACATGTTATTGTATGCTTAATTTTAATAAATGAGATTGGTAAGTTTAATTCCTGTTATACGAACTTACTAAGCATATAACGCTTACTAGGATTTATTTTCTCTGTTTTATAGTGGTCGGAAGCTCGTGGAGGTTGGAGATCGGTTAGCCCATCATCACACTATCCACTAGTTTGTGTTGGTATAAATAGTAGGCTTTTTTTGGTAAAATGGCATGTATAGGTAACTTGGCCATTGTTGGCATATAAATATGGTTTGTAAACTAGCCATTGGAATGGCTAGTAATGGTTTGTTTTGGTATATTTATAATGATATATTATGACAAATACCTATGTGTTAAGTATATTAAATATGGTTGTTCAAGTTATGCTTAACATGGGTAAAAATATAAACACAAATGCATATGATAAATTATCATATTAGATCTTAGAATTGGCTTGGATTTCATACTTGAATTGGCTAGTATATACTTGTAAATTTTGGTGTAGGTTATTGGCAAACTTGGGTGAGAAATAAAGCTAGGAAATGGGTTTATTTTGTCCACAAGGGTAGACACACGGGCGTGTGTCTTAACCGTGGGTGACACACGACCTCGTATATGGGCATGTGGTTAGGCCGTGTGTCCCCTGCGTCTTAAATTTGATAAACAAAATGCTCAAAATTGAGCACACAGGTAGAGACACGGGCGTGTGTCTCAGCCGTGTGTGCTACACGGCCCAAAACACGGGCGTGTGTCTTGGTCGTGTGAAACCTACACTTAATTTTGGAAATTAAATTAACCACACGGCCTAACACATAGGTGTGTGGTTGGCCGTGTGGTACAAGTTAGAAAGCTACATGGTTTCGAACATGACCTGTAGCATGAGCATGTCCTAGGGTCACACGGGTGTGTTCCCTGGACCACACGGGCATGTGTGCCCTGCATCTAGGAAAATTTTAGAAATTTCCCAAAAAAATTTCTAAGTTCCCTATTTAGTCCTGACTCGATTCTAATACTCATATTGGGCCTCGAGGGTCCATTTAAGGGAGTTATGAATAATCTCGAGAAATGAATAGTAACTGACATAAATTATCTATAAATATTCTAAAAACACTAGTAATGCTCCGTAACCCTGTTCTGGCGACGGATATGGGTTAGGGGTGTTACACTATAGGCTTCCAAAAAAAGTCAAAACTAATAAGACCAATGTTGTGGAAGAAATTTCCAAGGAAGTGTTTGATAAGGATTTATGTTCTCAACATGATTGAGTCGAATCCAAGGGAATGGTGGCTTGATACTGGTGTCACACATCATATCTAATATGACAAAGACTCATTTTCTAAGTTGGTGCCATGTGAAAAGGGGGGAAGCTCTATATAGGAAATGTTGCGACTTCCAAAATCAAGGGGAAGGGTACTGTGGTCTTAAAGATGACTTCTACCAAAGAACTCAAGCTTCAAAATGTGTTGTATGTGTCTGACATATGCAAGAACCTTGTTTCTAGGACAGTTCTCAATGTAAACGACTTTAGGATGGTATTTGAATCCAGAAGCTAGTTTTGTCTAAGGGGGGAATGTTTGTGGGAAGGGGATATGTATTAAATGACATGTGGAAACTTAATGCAATATCAGTAAAAGCAAAGAAAATGAATAAGAATGTTGCTTCTTCTTCTGTTTATATCTTGAGTCATTTAGTTTATGGCATGGTAGGCTCATACATGTTAATTATGATACTTTATGTCGATTAATTAATTTAGAGCACATTCCTTCATTTTACATTAATTATAAACATAAGTGTGAAACTTGTGCTAAGGCAAAATTAATAAGGTCCTCACTTCAAATTGTTGAAAGAAATACAGAACAACTTGATTTAATACATACTGATATTTGTGAATTAAAGTTTGTTTAAACCAGAGGAGGGAATAAATATCTTATTTCATTCATTGATGATAGCAAAAAATATCGTTAAGTATATTTTCTTAAAAGAAAAAAAACGAAGCTATAGAGAAATTTAATCTCTATAAACATGAAGTTGAAACCTAACTTAATAAAAAGATTAAGATGGTGAAAAGTGATCGTAATGGTGAATATGTTGAACCATTTGGTGAACATTGTGCACAACATGGTATTATTCATGAACTGACACCACCATACTCTCTTCAATCAAATGGAATAGTCGAGCGGAAATATCAGACTTTAAAGGAAATGATGAACGCATTACTAGGAAGCTCTAAGCTATCACAGAACATGTGGGGGGAAGCTATTCTATTAGCTAATTACCTTTTAATAAGGTTCCCCGTAAGAGAAAGGGACAAGACACCATATGAGATATGAAAAGGTAGAAAACCTTCCTACAATTACTTGAAAGTGTAGGGGGTTTTGCAAAGGTAATGGCTCCGTTACCAAAGCAAATGAAAATAGGTCCTAAAATGGTGGATTGTATTTTCATTGGCTATACAGATCATAGCAATGTGAATAGGTTTCTTGTGTATAAATCAAAGAATCTTGACATTCACAAGAATACTATATTGGAATCAAAAAATGCTTCATTCTCTGAAAATATATTCCCTTGTAAAGCTAGAGAAGTTGATTCAAGTTCAATGAAACAAAATTCAGACACTATAGATAAAAATAGTCAAGATTGTCAACAAGAGGTTGAAACTGAGATAGAGCCAAGAAGAAGTAAATGAGTAAGGGTGGAAAAATCTTTTGGATCGGATTTTCTAACCTTTATGCTAGAGAACCTCAAATGTATAATAATGTTATACAATCATCCAAAAGCACCTAATGAAAATATGCTATTAAAACTGAAATTGACTCCATCATGCAAAATCATACGTGGGAATTACTGGATCTTCCTCTGGAAATTAAACCATTAAATTCTACGTGGATTTTCAAATAAAAAATGAAAGCATATGGAATAATTGATAAGTATAAAGCCAGATTGGTTATAAAAGGTTATAGACAAAATGAAGGCCTTGGCTACTTTGATACTTTTTCTCCAATATCCAGGATAACTTCTATAAGGATGATACTTGCAATAGCTGCCTTGCAGAATCTAGAAGTACATCAGATGGATGTTAAAATAGTTTTCCTAAATGGAGATCTTGATGAAGAGATTTACATGGAACATGTAACATCCTAAAAATTGGGGTTCTACATTTTGCACTATTTCATGCGTTTGGCTGGCTATGCTTGTTATTTGGGTATGTTCGGGGGTCTTGGGAAGGCTCGGGTTCGAGCCAGATCCTTGGTAAAATTTTGGTTTTAGGGCACTTTGGTAGGGTGAGCTAGTGAAGGCAGGACTTAAGTTAAATAGTTGGTGTTGTGTTAACAAAAGGAAGCACGGTGGCCTAGCAGAGTTGGCGCCACATGGGAAGCAAGGGAAGAAATGTTCGGATCCCATCTGCTGCACTATGGAGTTTATTTTTGTGCTCAAGGTGGGGAAGAGTTGGCTTTCGGCTGGGACTCTACCTAGGTGGCTGTGGAATGAGTCAAACAATTCAAATGGATGGAGGAGAGGAGCTTGGGGAGGTTGAAGTGGTCAACTAATTTGAATTGGTGGATGGAGAGTAAGTTGTGGAGAAAATCATGGGATGTGGGGAGAGAGGAGGAGTTTGGCTGGAAGTGGAGTGGTGCTAAGGGGGAGCATTTCGGTTTTTAGCTAGTATAGGTGTGTGCCGAAATTCCCTTTAGTTCTTAGACATATCTTTCTCAGCATATTCGGTCATGGTTGTAGGGGTGCCGAATTTTGCAAAATTCTTTGGGATTCTTTTCTTTTTCTCTCTTTCGGGTTTCCTATTCCTTACTTGTGCCGAAACTCTCAGCTCTCTTTTCTTCATCTCTTCTTGCCTCTTTGGTATTAGCTAAAACTAGAGTGGCCACTTGGGCATTTCTTTCTCCCTTCATTCTTTTTCTCCAACTGTCTTCTCTTTTATTCTCTCATAGCCCAAACCTGCTTTTCCTTCACTACTTTTCCATTTTTCCCTTAAGCCGAATCTCTTTTGTTCATCTCCTACAATTTGTTTTCATCACCATAACCGAACCCCCTTGTTACCCCATTCTAAATTGACTTCTTTCTTGTGTGTTCATCATAGCCGAACCTCAGTTGCCCACTTTCTTTTCTTTTCTTTTTGTTTTTCTCTTGTTCTACTCTTGAGCCGAAACCCCTCTTGTGTCAAACTAAACCTGTATCTTTCGTCTTCTGTTAATAGCCGAATATTAAGAAGCAAGGTGCTAGGATTCCTTTGGTTGCCGAAAGTCCCTTTCCAATCGGCTTTACTTGTTGTAAGGTAGTGGGTTCTCTCTTCATATGTTTTTCTCTTCTCTCTTTTAACAATCAAAGCAATCATCATGTTACTCCTTTCTTTTTAGGCCGAATACAAGTACCCTCTCCACTTTGAAGCATGTTCGTTCCTTCGTAGGAAGCCGGAGCCCTTGTCAGCATTGGTCGAATCTAAGGCATCTTGGTAAGTTAGTTTTGGCCGAATATGGGTGATGGATGGACGTTCTTAATATAAGTATTTAGGCCGAAAGGCCATTTCTTCTTTATTTTTGGGGAGCATCATTTCTAACTCGTGAGTTATTTAGGAACTCAATCAAGAGGATAAAACAAATCTACGTTGATTATTAAGGTAATGAGTTTCTCTCTAGTTTCTATACAATTAGTCTCTTTTCGTTGTACTCTGCCTTAGCCAAACCCCTTTGTTAGACAATCGCTGATTTTACTATAGTACTGTACTGATCAAGATTCTCTTCATGGATGCAAGTGCTAGCCATTCTAAGGAGGGTGCATTAAGGGAGCCTGAGGGGAGTGTACTTGTAGTCTCTACTCCTAAGTTCAAACGACGTGCGGTGTCAGTGGTGCGAGATTTTTCGCCGGGTTGTGGTAGAGAGCCGACATCTGTTTGGGATAGGCAAATTGTTGTTATTCCCGCGAGTGAGAGTGACGGCGACCAGGAGCGTATAGTCCTTCACGTAATCAGGTGTGTAATTCACACACCTTCATTTGTTTGACTAGTATTAATATGTGTATTGGCTAAAAGCCGAAATAATCGTAACGGCAATTGAGATACCCTAGAGGGTAAGGTTGGAGATACCAGGTAAGTAATACTTATGACTATGCCATTCGAATAACTTAGCATGATTATACGCGTGTTCTGATCATCTGATGTACAATGGTATATGTTTTGCATTCATCACATTATGATAATATGTTGCATGGGATTGGGATATGATATTGATGAAATGGGCAGTGTATTTCTGTGACTCTGTCACATTATTTCGGTGGCTATGCCACACATATTTCGGTGACTCTGTCACAATTTCAGCGATGAGCAGCGTGACTGCCATCGGTGGTGTGTAGCGGATGAGGGTTGATTGTAGTAATCCCCACCAGTGTGTTTTGGTTGGTCAGGTGGTGTGTAGCGGATGGATTACTAGGCTGGGCCGGGTTGCATTGCATTGCATTCATTATCTGCTATACCATGCTAAAAGGGCTAAGGCTCAGTTCGTTTCTGTAAGGGCTTCGCCCAATTTGATTTCGTTAGGGCTAAGGCCCAGTTGGTATCTGAATAGGTTCGGGCCCAGTTATTGATCGTGTGGGGGATTACACACTGAGTTCTCGTAACTCACCGTTCTGCTTAATTTTGCAGGTAATCCTAGCTTGAGGATTTGGGCCGAGGTGGACTCTGGGGCGGCCATACGTTATTTCTTCCGTAAACTTCGTTTTCATTACTTTGAACTTGTTTTAAATTGGGAATTTGTTCTGTAATAAGGCCACTAGGATTTTATTTTGGTTTTTATCTTAAAGCTTTGACTGCCTATTACGAAATGGAGTTTTCGTAAAAATGTAAATAACCATTTTCTAAAAACACTAACGAACGGATTACAAGTTAATAACAATGAAACTCAGGATTTACTTAAAACTACAATAACTGTTTTCAAAAAAATCACATCCTGAAATCCACCGAGTTCAATCATCGTATTATAAAACAAGTTTTTGGTAGCTAATAATGTTCACAACACTTTTGCAAGGGAACTTGAAAAAAATACAAATCTAATTTTCAAACTAAAACAAAACTCAACATTATTAAACAGTCACGAAGTTTCTAGGTCGGGTTTGGGGTGTTACAAAACAACATGAGGGTTATGTAGTTCTAGGACAAGAAAGGAAAGTTTGTAAATTGGTGAAGTCTTTATATGGACTTAAGCAAGCACCAAAACAATGGCATGAAAAGTTCATTAATGTTACAATGACAAATGACTTTAAGATTAATGAGTGTGACAAATGTGTGTATGTCAAAACTATCGATATTGGATATATAATTCTATGATTGTATGTTGATGACATACTTATTGTTGGAAGTAATAATGAGATGGTAAAACATACCAAAGACATGTTAAATTCAAGGTTTGACATGAAAGACATGGGACTAGCTGATGTGATTTTGGGCATCCAAATCAAAAGGTCATCTGAAGGTCTCATATTGACTCAGTCACACTATGTGGACAAGATTATTGGGAAATTTAGCAAGGATGATTCTGGTATAGCCAGAACTCCAATAGATACAAGCCAACATATGTCCAAAAACAAAGGTGAAAGTGTTGACCAAGTGGAATATGCAAGGGTCATAAGCAGTCTAATGTATCTTATAAGCTGTACTAGACCAGATATTACTTTCACTGTGAGCAATTTAAGTAGATTCACAAGCAATCCAGGAATAAAAAGAAGGGAATAAAGTGAATGCTCATGAATAATTAAATTAAAGTGTGGTTCCATAACAATCTCTGCTCGCAATCGTATTCACATTGGAATAGAAAAGTTCCGACTAAGCGAACATAAGGAAAAATAAAATAAAACTTAAGGAAAACTAAAAATTAAATGTATGAAAATATCATTTTATGGCTCCCTAAGGCGAACTCCCAGGTCGACTCCCCTCTTCTAATGAGGTTATAATGTTGTATATATAGGCAAAAACAACTAGGTGAAATCCAATAGACTAAAGTGTCCTTTAAATTTTAATGTTAATTAGGGCTTTAGGTTGGAAAAAGACCCTTAATTGCCCTAAAAATTGCAATTGTCACATGTAGGAATTTTTGGCTGCACAGAAGTTAGTTTCGCAACACCCGATTCTAGTGTCGCAACATCGATGCCTATTTTGTTCTAAGATTTTATTTTTCGCTTCGATCTTCGGTGTTGTGACACCGGATGCCTGTGTCGCAACATGGTTGTCGTCCTTTGTGTTTTTGGGCCTAAATTGGCACCTTACACACTCAAATAGCCTGTTAGTCATTCTCGAGACTCGATTTGGCCTAACGAGTCATCGAAACACTAGAAAATACGTAAAAACGCTTATTTTCCTAATAATTGGTCTGAGCTACTAAACCAAAAAATGAAAAAAATGACATAAAATGACTTGAAATCAAGCTCATTAAATGCTGAAAAGTCTCTAATATGCCACAATGAATTGTGGCAAATCAACAATTTACAAGGAAAAGGGAAAACAAACAGGATAAGCATATGAAGTGCTTAGTAAGTTCATAAGCATTAAAAAAAAACTTACCTAAGCTTTTAGTTAAATACATTAAGCTACCATAATGTTAGCATAGTTTAGTTGAACATAACAATTCACGACATCAACAAGGTGAATATTATGCCACAATCAAACCATATGATGCTATGCTAGTTCATGACATATTAGATAACAATTTCAAATTCATACTCAATCTAGGGATAATTTCATCGCATACATTTCATAGTCATCATTCAAATACATTGTTCAAGTTCAATTGAACATTTTTCCATTTGAATATCAAGTTCTTTTTATCTCAATTCAGTTTCTTGTTTCATATAATCTGTTTCACTTGATGAACCGTAATAAATGGACTCGGATACACAAGTAGCTACATCACATCAATTGCTTATCTGAGCTACGTATATTTGTGTCAGGTTACCTGTTCGAGCTAAACCTTTGTAATGACACTTCCATTTGATTGTCCAAGCTAAGTATATATATACATGTCAGGTTACTCATCGTCTGGGCTAAACCTGTGCCACATGTATTTGAGTATTCGCAACAAACGTTGAACCTCAGTAATCCTCTGTAATCAATCCTGTACTAGTAGGCACAAATTCCTATGGCATGCCAATTGTATCCTAACCTTTACTAAGTTCCACAAGTCATATTTTCACTTATAACCATCATTTTACAATTTAGTCAAATTCTCACCTTTCATACCAATTTACAATCAATTAATCCATAGTCAATCATACATATACAAATCAAACACATAATTACTTAAGCACATAAGTACCATATGAATTTACTAGGTCAAAATAACAAACAAGTTGAACCTCTAAGGACTAATAGACAATTTTAGTTTTTTCTCAATTATCTCTGGTTTGATCCAATTCTTGATCTATTCAATTATTTCATTCATTCCATCAATATCAAACATTTATACATTATATCATGATTTGAATGAACCTATAAAACTTCATTTTCAATGCCTCTAAAGTTTTACATTTTATTCAATTTAGTCTCTAAAATTGAAATAGTCATAACTTTCAATTTTGAATTTCGACTTGAAAATCCACCTCAATTGCATTCATTATAGACCCTCTACTACTTGTTATTATTGAAATTTCACCTCAATTTCGCAATTCATTCACTTCAGTTGTACAAAACTAACAACCAAACATTACAATTTAGTCATTTTTCATAATCTAAGCTTAAAATGTATCAATTTAACACCAATTTCTTCAATAAATCAACAATGAAAACTTTCAAAAACTTTAACAGTTTTGCAAATTGGTACATAGGCTCGCTAAATCAAGCTCCCATGACCTCAAAAACTTAAAAATTACAAGAAAATGACTTAATTGAACTCACCAATTAATAGTCGAAAGCTTGACCTCAAGGTTTTGACCTAGTCGTTAACAATGATCGATAATTTTGTTTACAAATGGTATTAGGTTCACAACTAATTAATCATAGCCAAATAACCAAATATAAAAGCCTACTTTACAATTAAACCTTTTTTTTCTAATCTTAATATCTGAAATACTTGTATCTCATTATTTATCCGATCAAATCAAAATTCGACTTTGTATTTATTCACTTAGGACCACAAGCTTTCAATCCATAACAAAATTTTCAAATAACTTTCGTTGTATTCAATTTGATCTTTAATAAGTACACAACTATAATTTCCTTTTCGAACTCCACACTTTCACTTAATCATAATCTCACCAATCTAATATCTAACATACCCTTCATATACCCAAGCTAATACAATCAAATACATCATGTTTTCAAGTTCAAATGGCGATTTGATATAAACAATCTATCGTTTAGGTTAGCTAAATCAAACTCATACTATCATGAATCTATAAAAATATAAAAGAAATAACTCACCTAAATGGCCAATTTTAGATTCGACAATGGCTTGAAAGTAGAAGAATTTTCCTTTCTTTTTCTTTTATTTCAAACGGCAAAAGAGAAGAAGACGAATGATAATCTTTCTCTCTCCCACTCAACCATATATATAGATAGATTATTAGCAAAGTGAGTAAGTTGATTATATTATTAACTTATTACTTAATCATGTTATAATATTCATTAGTGGATAATGAAGACTTAACATTTGTTAAGCACTAACATATTTTTTATTTTGGTTTAATTATTCCATGATCCTTAATTAAATTGCACAATAAGCTCTCTTAATTTCCTTTAACTAAATTCTTCCTAATTTACTCGCCTTATAATTTAATCTTTTTACTATTTATTTGATACTCTATCTAATTAATTACTAAAACAAAATTTAATTTTTAATTTAATTACTTACCTTTGTATTTTCTAATTCTTTACACACTTCGAAACTGTTCGATAAAAATATTTAGATGGTCAGATTTCACATATTCGGCCCCAAAATTATCTTTTTCAGTGCTGACAAAATTAGGTCTTTATAATTCTCCCTTTTAAAAATTTTCGTCTTCAAAATTTGTCTAGTAGCCACGGGACTTTCTGCGAATGTAGAGTCTTCTTTCCATTACATGAGAACTACCTCGATGTTAAATCATTTTCCTGGGGAACTACTTACATGAACACGATATCATCATTATAACTTCTTTGCCTCTTTAACTTATTAACCTTCTTTTTTACACTCGACTTAGTATTAATTATAATATAAAAATGCTAAAATAAATAAAATTTATATTTTATTTGATGGGTACAATTTCAAAAATTACTATTAAGTTCTTGTTTACTAAGAATCACATTGTTAGGCACACCTCATTCATGAGAAAATACCAATCACTACTGTAGGTACATATCTATCAGCATTCATAGAATATCATTTAATTTTTTATTTTATGAATTTTTTATGTTTAGTATATTTCTTTTAGCACTACCAATACAATAGGTAATTGTACTATTGTCAAACCCATCTATTAATAGAAAATGTTCACTCCAAATTCATGTCGTAGAATTAAATTGTGCCAAAAAAGAAGCTTTTTATTAAAATGAAGGGCGTACAATCAGAGAAGCAAGAACCCTTAAACAAACGGGTTCAAGGGCAACGCCAGACGAACAAACACAGAGACACCCCAAAAGAAAATTCAATACTCCACTGCCGTCGACAAGAAGGCATCCAAGAAAAGCTGCCGCGGATGACATTGACTAAGGGACCATCAAAGTTGTAACAACACAAATCATCACAGCTTCATGCCAATGCCAATGGGTCTTTGTTACACTTACTACAACTATAATAAATGTCACCCTACGTGCAAATACTAATCTCAAATTAGTTTAGCTATAAATTCGTCAACGTTTTTGTCTGATTTCCCACCTTCTTCAACAGCCTTCTTAGCCAAGTTCTTCCACTTGATTGAATTCTTTTTAATCTCTTTGCCTTTTTTTCCAACTTCCATTAGTAGTTCCATTATGCACCGTATGATAGTCTCTTTTCTCACAATCCCTTTCTCATCGGGACGAGCTCTTGTTCCGTTTCTCCATACATCCTCTATGTACTTGGCATTAGTGCATTGGTCGGTCCATTGAGGCAATGCTAACATCGGAACTCCGAGACTCAGTGCTTCCAGAGTCGAATTAAAGCCGCAATGGGTGAGAAAGCAACCTACGGACTCATGCGACAGCACCTCCAATTGAGGGCACCATGTCACCACCAAACCCTTATGTGAGGTCTCTTTTATATAATTGTGTGGAAGTTTGGCCTTCTCGGTTTCCCTGACGACCCATAAGAAGTAGCCATTTCGGTCTTTCAATGCCCAAGCTATCTCCTCCATTTGCTCAATCCCTAGTGATGCAACGCTTCCGAATGATACATATACCACCGAGTCCTTTGGCTTTCCACTTAGCCAACTCATGCAAGTAGTAACATTTGGCTTGAACATATTCATACCGTAGTCTTTGTCATTTTCGAGTCTTTTATCCAAGTAGATAGACGGAATCGTCGGTCCTACTGCCATCACGTTCCAAAATTTTGACATCCAATCCATCATCTATTTACAGAAATCCATGAGGCCAAAGTTAACCCATTTAAATGATTTTTGTAATTTTATTTTTAAGTTACGACTTATAATTATACAACGATTATAATTAAAATCCATCATTATAAGTATTAAAATGAGTAACTAATTCAACTTTGGCTTACTCAATAAAATAAATACGGAGTCAAACCCATGTACGGTAGGAATTGTATTTAGAGACATTATATTTAGGGTTTCACCTTTCCATTAAGCTAATGCTTCACCGGCAAGTAACATGTTTTAAATTCAGATAGGAAATGTGTTTGAGTTAATTTTAAAATGCCAATATTTAGAATCCGCATAAATTTGATTTACAGATTTAATAAAATAATTTTTTTGATATTCAAAATTTAGTAATAAAATAAAAATATTCAAATGTCAATGTAGTACTATAGTAAATAAATAAGGTTATTTTTATTAGTTTAATTTTTTCTCAAACTCATGCTTATATATATTATAAATAATACTAATAAGTGTTGGTTGCAGTAGTAAAGCACATTGTATTCTCATATAAAGAATATGTGTTTGAACTTTGAAGATGACACTGTAAAAAGAGTCCGTCACGAACCTCGAACATGAACTATAAAACGAACATGAAAGATATAAAATAAAATAAAAACATTATAAACATATCATATAATGATATTAACAGTGTTTATAAATATAAAATATCATAAATATTACATATAATATAATTTAATGTAATATGATAGGTTTTCTATAAAAAAAATTATGGAATGAATTTGGATTGTGTTATCATTATGTATAAATAAAATTAACAACTAAATTCGAAATAAAAAATATTTTTAACTTAAAAAATTTTAAATTTTGAATTAGACTAAATCAATCCGGTTAAAATATGTCATAAGTCTATGTTCTCTTCATAAATTTAAAATTTAGTCCTTATATTTTTCTGTCTAGGTATTTAGTCCCTCTACATTTTAAATCACAAATCCAATTGTTAACATTATTAAACTTATTTTGTCAAATTCAAACTCATTACAATATTTTTTTAGTTATATTGCTATTAAGTGATTTTTTTTTTAAATGTCACACCAAAAAAATTAACAGTACTAATTACTATATTTAAATTTAAAAATCTAAAAAGTAGAAAAACTAAATTCATAAAAATAAAACTACAAAAACTAAATTCTAAATTCATAAAGAGTATAAAACCTATGTATTTTAGCCATCAATCCATCCCAAATTTATTTGAAGCGAAAATAATTCGAGCTCCAAAAACTGATCCCGAAATGGTTATTCAAATTTGAGAAGATTCAAGTCAAGAACACTAAGTCCAAAAAATCCGAACACAAACTAGCTAAATTAAAAATAATCCAAAAACATCCAATCATTGCATGAACATCCACGATAAAGCAAATCGAAATCGTTGGCAGATAGCAACCGATAAATGTTTGGTGTTAAAAGAAATACGCACTATACCTCTGGCTCCAATTCGTAAAATTGGTTGAAAAACACCCAATCAGCTTCGTCAATGTTGGAGAACTGATCTACAAGCACATCTAGCGAAGCCCGATGCAATCCATAAATAGCAACAAAAGATGGTAACTCCGAAACATGAAGCGGAGGCATTGCTGGAAGAGAAACATGAGATCCTCGGAGTGGCAGCTGAAGGTATCCCTTATAAACATGGTAATACACGCTGTTAACGGCACAAGATTGCGTAAAAAACGCGGCCGGTGATATCCCAAACTGCTTCGCGACATCAAGTGCCCAAGGCAACATTGTATCGTAGACAAGGGCATCAACAGGATGAGCAGTATGACAAAGTTTCTTGATTAAAGCTGCTAAGCTCTTGGGGCCTACGTCCCAGAAAGTTGAGAGATAGGCATCAGGGGTATCCGCCTGCTCAAACCCGCCTTCATCGAAGCCGTCAGATATGGTGCAGAGATCGATGGAGGCGGATGAATCGAAAAACGAGGACTTAGAGAGGAAGACGGTGGATACCAGGGTAGCTTTGACGCCTTTGGAGTGTAAGCGTTTAGCGAATTGGAGCATGGGGTTAATGTGACCTTGACCAGGGAATGGAAAGATCAAAACATGAGGCTTTTTGGCTTTGTTTTGCACCCCCATTTAATCTCTTTTTAGGTATCAGATTGCTCACTACCACTATCAGCTGCTATGCTCCTCGAAGCTAGAAGTATGTTCTTATTTATAGCGATGCCGAACATAGATCATAATCCCTCATTAATTTTTGTTAAAAGAAGAAAAGGAAAGAAATTGAGTGGCAAAAGCAAAATACAGGCCCCTCGGTTAAATTCGCAGGTGCCTGCGTCCACAAGCAATATTACGTACTCCTGTTTGCATAGGCCACCAAGTGAAGGTCCCCCAACACGAATAGATTTCCTTTACCCCAATTGCGTGGCACTTTCAGTGCCTTCCGAATGTTTTTCGTCCAAGAGTCTGCCTCTTAATTGAGTCTCAATTCCCTGCCCCGCATCTAAATTTTCACATCTTAATTTTTTTTCCTTATTCTAACACCCCAAACTCGGCATAAAAATTATAATCGGATACTGAGGAATTACATCAACTTGTTCAAAGCTTTTGTTTTAATAATACTCGGTGCATGTTTAAAAACATAAAATTTTCGCAAAAACTCTCATAGATGATTTGAAAAAGAGCCATAGTTTGAAAACATTTATTTAAAACCCAAAATTCAAATTCACATTCGCGCGTTTTGAAAGTACTAACGTTGACAGATCATTTTCAATATTAAGACAATCATTCGTTAAAAACCATACATTTTATTTATAGAAAATACTTAAGTGATAACTTAATCTTGCAGCGGAAAAATTATCAGAGTTTTAGTTTTGAAAATCGAAATCTATTTTTTTCTTAACTCGTACGATTTTTCAATTTTATGTTAGAAAATATCAAATATCGACAAATAAAACAAAAACTAGACCAAGCCCAAAACAAAGCCAAAATCGAAAACTTAATCCGAAAATCAAAAGACTAAAAAAAAAACTTAATTAACTAAAAATAATCAAACCAACTTAAGCGTAAAATGAATTCGAGCTCCCGCACGCCATCTGGTCCTAATTCGAAAGTTAACCTAAAACGTATTAAACAAACAAATGAGCTAGAAGGTGTGACTTGGCCTACTAACAGAATTTTATTTAACAAGCACATATGTAAATGTCATCACAAAATTTTACTTATAATGTACAAATATCATATCAGAATGTTGTATTACCAAAAACTTATGTCAGATCATTATGTCATATTTTTGGAACATATTTCGGATCGGAATATCATATTTTCATAAACATATATCAGACCAGATTGTCAAGTTTCTAGAAACACATACATCATATCAGAATAGAATGTCATATCAGACTAAAACAAATGCACACACAGATCCTATCCCCATCCGCTACATACCAACTCCGTTCAACCAATCACACCAGTTAGGACTACAAGAGTCCATCCATCCAATCACACTGGGTCGTGATGGTATGCTACTCATAATAGTGCAGTTGAGCTGCCAAACATATATTGCGGTTTAACCGCCAAAAATGCAGTAATAGTGCTTGAAAACACTTCCTCCAACATCAAAACCCACCCTAATGTATATGCAAAATCATAGTATCATATGTTCATATTTCATAACCAAATCGAATAGCTTATCAGAACAGATAGCAGAATAAGTATAACACACATGGTTTTAAAAAATAGTCATGGTTAACTCACGTACCTACTTATAGCAAAACATAACGTTGTGTGGTGCACAAAGTCTAGCATACAAGCTACTTAATTACACACGGTCGTGTGCTCCACATGGCCTACCACATGGCTTGGCACACAACAGTGTAATGCTGGGCAGTTTCGAAAACAACCATGTTTCACAATTTTCTCGAGTTTCAAGCGAGGTTTTGGGTTAGTTCGACACACTTGATTGATTCTGATACAAGACGCTACGACACACTTCCAGCCCCTTAGAACGACAATTAAGATAAAATTAATCAGCACGATTTACCAAACGTGATTCACTAATTCGACACAATCAAAGACAATCGAACTTAACACGGAAAAATTCAACCCCTAACACGGCATAAATTCACTTACCTTAAAATGAAGCAACGACCCGATAATAACTAATTCACTAGAAAATCACTCGCTCCACAGCTATCACCTATTGAAATCTCAAAATTAATCAAAAATCGATACTAACTCGTCAACTAACACTTTCCCCCTTACCACCTTGAGAAACGAAACGATATCACAATCTTACTAAAAGACAAATTAGCCATACTTATCGAAAATGGAAGCAACACGGAGTTGAAACGATCCAAAAAGAAGGACAATAGGGTTGAAAACAAAAGAAAGATCAAAAGAAAATCTAAGAGAAACACATCAGAGAAAATTCTGTAAATAGACAAGTGGAAAAGAAAAAAGAAATAGGTAATAGGGAAGATGGAAGATGGAGGAATGGATGGTAAGAGTGGGAACAAAATTAGGGAAAAAATAGATTTTTTTAATTAAACAAAACTACTCATTACCCCCACTAATTCTGATAACTAACCACCTATCAAGTCCTCCAAAATCCAAAACAAAAACAATTTTTTCACTTTGCATATGTAACACCCCTAACCCTAAACCGTTATCGAAATAGGGTTACAAAGCATTATCGGACCTTTCTGAAATATTACAAACCTTATACAAATAAATAATATACATATTGTAATACAATCATAATGTCCCTTTTATGGGCCCTCAAGACATACATGTTAGAAGTGATTCGGGACCAATTCGAGTGCTCAAGAAATTTTTCATGAAATTTCAAAATCCTTCTTAAATACAGGGCTCACACGCCCATGTGACCCTAAAACATGCTCGTGCTTCAGACTGTGTCCTATTATATGCTCTCTAACTTACCTCACACGACCAAACCACACGCCCGTATGCTAGGCCGTGTGGTCAATTTATTTTTCAAAAATTAGGTACAGTTTTCACAGGGCCAAAGCACATACCCATGTACCAGGCCATGTTCCTCACATGGTTGAGACACGCCCGTGTCTCTGCCCCGTGTAGCAAAACCTGAGCATTCTGTTTTGGAAAATTGAAATTGCAGGGGACACATGGCCTAACCTCACACCCAAGTATAAGTCGTGTGTCTCACACAGTCTGGTCACAAGCCCGTGTGCCAGACCGTGTGGACTCAAAATGAGCCTTATTCTTCAAATTTACCAACCTCCTGCAAACTTTGAACACCAAACAATTTAAAAACAATCATTCAACCAATCCAATACAAATACAAATACATCTAAAACATGACAAAATAATCAATCTATTAACTTAATCAATATACCAACATAGATATTATACATATACTAACCAATTCGATTCATTCAACTTTGTTCAAACTAAATTAAATTTAAAGCCAAATATCAATCTAAACTTGCATATATTAACTTCACACATACTTTAACCAAAATAAGCCATTTATAACTTCAACATAACACATATTTTATACATATAACCAACTAATATCATCACTTACAACTATTTATTAAAATGACAAACATATGACCACCTAGGTACATGCCATTAACCAAATATATATATATATATATATATATGTATATATATATATATATATATGTATATATATATATATATATATTTTCACCACTTTGAGTACAGGATCGGCTTTGGATGTTGATTCGACAATTCGATTTTAACCTAACCTACACACGGAAATAAACTGTACACTGAGTATAAAACTCAATGGTATTTCTATAATCTGAATACTTCAAAGGAAATAACATTATAAAACATGCACTTTTTAACCAAATATAAACATTATCCAATCAATAATTCATTTTATACATTTAACCTTCAATTCTCATCATTAGCTAATTCAATTAGCTTTTCTCACTTTGATTTCATGAACCCTTGGTTCATGCATTTCAGTTGTACAATTCAATTCCATATCCAATTTCAAATTCACATTCAATATCAAACTTATTTCCAATTTGTTTATTTGCCCCTATTAGCAAGACTCGGACTTTGTGTAACAGCCCGATTTTGGGCTTAGTCGAAACAGTGGTTTCGGGACCACAAATCTGATGTTGAGAAATTTATTTTATTTATATTTTTATGGTCTAAAATTTCATGGAATGATTTCGTGAAAATCTCATTTGAAAATTTTGACGTTTGGGCATTCAATTTAGTCAAAAGGACTAAATTGTGCAAAAGTTGAGTTCTACATGTTAGAGGTGTCCAATTGTTATAAAATTTTAAATTGGAGGTCCTTAAATGATAATTAGACCATTGGTTAAGTTGGTGGACAAAAATGGACATTGATGGGTATGTTTCAAAAGATTTTTTTAAGAGGCATTTTGGTAATTTAGTGAATTAAATTAATTAAAAACAAAATTTAAATACCAAATTTGTCCATATTCAAGCTTAGGCTGAATTTAACATGTGGGAAGCCATGGATAGGGTTTTCAAGCTTTCCAAGCTTCATGGTAAGTCCATTCTAGCCCCGTTTTTTCATGTTCTTTACGTTTTTGGAGTTCCAGTAACTTTATTTAGCATATTCTAGCAATAATTTAACCTAGGGTTCATATTTGGAAAAATACCCATAGGTGAAATGTGTTTATTTTGATGTTTTATGGCAGAATATGAAACTTAGAAGTATGTTAAACAACTTTTACTAAGCGATTTTAAGTGAAAACGAGTAAAACGACATAATCGGCAAAAATACCTGATGTACATAAGTGCATGTTAGAGCAAGAATTTGATGTTGCCATAGAAGGGAAAAATGATCAGCATGTTATAAAACATAAGAATAAGGGATGAAGTTTAATTTTTGAGCCCAGGGGCAAAATCATAATTATGCCAAAGTTTGAGTTAGGGACTGTTTTGAGTATTACATTAATTAAATAAGTGAAATGTGATGTTTTAGACCCCGAAAAATGAGATTTGGACCTAGAACAGGAGGAAAATCGAAAATCGAAAATTGAGAAAGTTGGTAAATTGCCGTTTCTAGATCTGAGGTAAGTTGGTGTGTTAATAATAATGCAATAATGTCGTAATGTATATTTGAAACCTAAATTGTGGTATCAAATTGATTTTTCTGAATTACATTTTAGTATATTATGTTGGTGAACTGATTTAATAATATGTTTATGATAAAAGGTGACTAGGTGACATGGAAAATGGGTTGAAATGTTGTGCTTAAAGGTGTTTTCTATGACTATGGTTTTTATGTGAAATGGAAAGTTGATATGTAAATAATGTATTTATTTTACTTGTTCAATAATTATTTTGCTAGATATTATGGAAATCATTGGGTGATAACTAAAATGTGAAAATGTATGAAATGAGAAATTCTCGATTAAACCTTCGAAAAACCGAGAGATACGGACAATATGTAGCTAGGTCACACGAGTGATAAGGGACATTCACCGTGTGCACAAGAAAGCTAGGAGATGGCAAAATTTGATATGTAGCTAAGCCACATGGATGATAAGGGACTTTCACCATGTGTGCAAGAAAGCTACGGGATAATAATTTCATATGTAACTAGGTCACATGTGTAATACTGTGTGTACACCATGTGTACAAGAAAGTTACGGGTTATGAGTAGCTAGGTCACATGAGTGGTTCCTAGAGTTGGAAGCCATGTAGACAAGAAAGCTACGAGATGGAATGGCTAGGTCACATGGGTGATAAGGGGCCTTCACCATGTAATATCCCAAATTAGGGGCTGTGCGTTGGAGCCAAAATTTACGAGTCGATAGGCTTTAAGAATTATATTGATGAGTTTTAGGGGTTATTTAAGCCCGAGGATAAAGAGGGACTATTTTGGAAATTTTGGAAGTTTTGGGTCAAAAGTGAAATTGGGCGATGGAAGGCTTAAAAGAATATTTTGAGCGTTAGTGGACATGAAAGTCCAGGTGGAAGAGTGGCTATGTGCGCAAGGGGTGGGTTCGGCTTAGAGGTCAGGGGTTCGAGCCCGAATGGAAGCGCGCGAAAGTTTTATTTTTAGTTTAGTGCTGCTTTGAAAGAAGGCCTTAAAAACAAAATCGAGGTGATTTACGTCACAAAATGGAACCTGGGCGAGGTGGTGAGGACACTAGCGCAGCAGAAGACCTTCGCAAGGACTCGAGTTCGAGTCCTGAAGGCAGCGCCTAATTGCGCTTTATCTTGTTTTTGCGTCAAGCAAGGGACGCACGCAAATAAAGTTTAAAAGATATTCGCGATGCATTTATGGCATGAATTTCAAACTGGCAGAGTGGTTAAGGACTTTGCTTGTGCAATGCGACTGAGAAGACTCGTGTTCGAGTCCTGAGGGTCGCACATGAGGTGTTTGTTTTTGTTTTAGCGCTACACCATGCAAGAGCTAGCAAGTAAGGGTTAAAAAGAAATTATGATGCAATATATGTCATGAAATGCTTAAAGGCCGAGTGGCTGGGACGTGGATATGTCTTCTCCAGGTCTCGAGTTCGAGACCTGGGGGCTGTACTTTGATTTTCTTTTTGCCAACGTGAAAGAAAGGCTGCATGGGTATTTAAAAGCATGCAGCATCCACGCATGCAGCATGAAAAACTGTTACTTGTTTTATTTTATGTATATCAAGAATATGGGGCACTATTTTTTATTGTTTTTGTTATTTCAAAGATGTTAGAACATGGGAATGAACCATTAAATTGTATTATTTTTTTTATATTTGCTTAGAATGACGAGTTAATATAATTATAACATTTTTTTATTATCATCTCTATGAAAATATAGGAAAGGGGATAGGAGTAATAATAAACAATTTTGATTTTTTTTTTAACAAAAAGGAGAGCATGCGGCATTGGAATTTCAAATCTATGACCAGCCTTGGTCTTGTGATGCTTAAAGCATGGTCAATTGCATGCTTGGAACTTCTTTTCCATTTCTTGTTGTTGGCCGATAGAAAAAGGAAAGGGAAGGAATTATTATTATTATTATTTTTTTGTGATGAAAGACGAAACAATGGCTATAGTATTATTATTTTTATCATCTTATCTTTTTATTATTTTAATATGCATGAGGTATGGGATTTTTTTATTGCTTTGGGGGATGAAAACGTGCAGCATTGGAGCTGCAAAAATATGGCCTTGTTTTTGAAACATTGCCGTTGGGATACATTGGTATTATTCCTTTGTTTATTAAAAATTTAGTATAGAGAATGTTGTAATATGTGTAAGGTGATAAAAGATTGAATAAACAATAAATTGTGATGGGATAGTTTATTAGTTTATGCAAGCATGAGTATTGGTTTTGGGAAGGAAGCAGGTGCGGCATAGGGGTTTGTAAATGTGGAGCCGTTTGAGGTATGAGATTTAGTTGGTTTTTATTTTTATTTTATTGATGATGATAAGCTTGCTAATAAACAATGTTCTTGGTAATTGGTGATGAAGCATGGGGAGAAGAGGGGAGGCATGGCCGGCCATTAGTAGGAAACTAGGCCAAAAATCCATTCCTTCCCTCCATTTTTGGGTAATGGCCGAATGTTGAAGACCATAGAAAGCTTAGTCGAAACTTGTTTTGTTTCTTGTACATTGTTGTCTTGACCAAGAGAAAGAAAGAAAGAGTAAAGTTTGAGTTCAGTTTTAATGAAGCTAGTAAGTATTTCGGCTAGCTCTTGTTGATCTCTTTGTCTTTCATTGTTGCTAGCCGAACATGATAGACACTTTTGCCAAATCTTTTGACCATTCTCTTTGGTTCATTATCTTTCAATTTTAAATCCCTACCTATTTTGTGAAGTTGATTCTACAAGAGTAAGACCATCGGGCTTTTGCTTTTGAGTGAAGAAAGGAGACTATAAGAGAGCTCTTGGGTTGTGGAACATCTAGGTAAGCATTATGCATATTTCGGCCGAGGGTCTTTATTCATGTGTTAGCTGAATATTTGTTTTGAAGGTTTTGAAAAGTGTCAAGATGTGGTAACCAAAACCTTAATCTAGTTTACTGGTGGCCGAACCCTCAATAACTATGTTGATGTGCTCTTTTGTGTAGTTGAAGGAAGGAACCATTAAAGGAGCTCTCAGACTATTGAATATCAAGGCAAATAGTATTTCGAGATCGAAATAAGCAAAGGGTGGCCGAATGTGTATAAGGCTAAAATGATGTGTTCTGTTTGTGTATAACTAGTGCTAAGAAGCACAAAAGACCCCCTTTCGGGAATTTAAAGTGCTCAAGGTAAATGACCCTTGATATTCGGCCTAAGATCATGTTATTAGTACTAAATGTGACCGATTTCGGTTATGTGTTTTAGGGGTTAATCAAAAGAAGCATATAGTAGCCTCCGGGATTCAAGGCTGTTTTGGGTAAGAAATATTTAGTAAGATTCGATACTTAGATTTATGACTTGGGTGATTAACTGTTTGACCTAATTAAAGTGTATCGATGGACACAAGTGCTAGTCAAGGAGTTCAAGGGATAGCCCCTATCTCCAAGTTTAAAAGGAGAGCAGTCTCTGCGGTACGAGATTGGCCGCCGGGGTGTGGGCCGGCGCCCGAACAACAGCGTAGGCAAATAGCCGTAGTATCGCTTAAAGATAGCTTCGGGATTGAGGGCATAACATTGTTCGTGATCAGGTGCGTAGTTATCGCACTGTTCTCTTGCTGGTTTATGTATGTTATTGTAAATATACATGTTGTGCATGTTAGCCGAAATAAGGGCTAAGAGGTTGGATACCCAAGGGGGTGATCGTTCGATCAGGTGTGTAAGCCCTTACACACTTTATTGGTATAAATTGTTGTTATAATGATATTTTATCACCTGTCATGTAGTAATTTTGCCTTGTGGGCATGAGCTTTGTTTTCGGGTAAGTCCCCTAATACTCGATCTATGATATATGTTGTGTATGCCATCATATGCTGTAAAATGTTATACTATATACAAATGCATGATATATGGGATCATGATACTTGTTATGTGAGCATGATGATGTGGGATTGTACGATGGAGGGGGCAGTGATATTTTGTGCTGACGAGCACCAGTGTTTTGGTAACACAACTTTGTGTCTTTGGGACACCAGTGTTTTGGTAACACATTGTGACTACGGTCACCAGAGGTTTGGTACCTCCAGAGGTTTGGCACCTCATAGCGTCTCGTCCCTGTGGCTTAGTACCACCGTGGGTTGGCCCCACTATGAGATACGGGATCGACGCCAGTGATTTGGTATCACACGATGGGTTGGCCCCATCATTCGATTTGTGTCTTCGGACACCAGAGGTTTGGCACCTCCAGTGATTTGGTATCACATTTGTGACCTCGGTCACCAGTGGTTTGGCACCACATGTATTGACGGATATTGTGACTTTAAGTCACCAGTGGTCTGGCACCACCAGTGGTTTGGCACCACACGTATTGACGGATATTGTGACCTCGAGTCACCAGTGGTTTGGCACCACACGTATTGACGGATATTGTGACTTCGAGTCACCAGTGGTTTGGCACCACACGTATTGACGGATATTGTGACTTCGAGTCACCAGTGGTTTGGCACCACCAGTGGTTTGGTACCACACGGGGTAGAAAATGGAGTATGGATGGCTAGGTTGGGTTTCATAATTGCATACTCACTTCATAATTACATATTCATGTGTATGGACTGTGTGAATATGGGCCAAGCCCATATGTGGGGACATGTGTTATAGCTATGCACTGAGTCTTGGTGACTCACCCCTTTCCCTATCTTTTCAGGTGAGTCGAACGCGGAGACGGAGCCAGAGAGGACTCGAGGTGGCCATGCTTGTTCCTCGTTTTGAAGTTTTATTTCGTACCATTAAAGCTTACTATTTGCTAAATTCGATTGGGTTGTAATATGGCCGTTTATTATTCTTTTATTATTATTCGTATGATTAAGTAGTAGTTTTACCTTATTTCTAACGAACTTATGAATTGTTAAACAAATCGGTAAAGGCAACGTTTTCAAAATTAATACTCGTACGCGTTTTCAAAGATGTTACCATCGGGTAGCAAAATTTTACCGAGTTATCAATAACCCCGATACTTCTAAAAATCTAAATGATCAAATGGTTTCAAGGGAAAAGAAAAAGTTTTCAACCCCATCGTGGTTATCAAACCAAACCATCTTAGTTTTAGCAAACATCGCTTTACAAATTCCGCAATATGTTTGGATTTCCAATGTTTACCCGAAACTTTCAAAAAGTTTTTACTCCGTGACATACCAGATCCGGTCAAGGCTTGTGGGTCGGGTTTGGGGTGTTACAAGTTGGTATCAGAGCCCGGTTCAAAACTCGGCTGCGGGGGCCCAAGGCCCAAAAATGTTTTCTTAATAGTCTTTTGTGGAATATTATGAAAATAGTTTGTTTTAAACAGCATGGCACCAAGTCTCCGGCACCGATCCGCACGGGTAAGTACCTCTGACTATTGAGGTGATATGAATATGTCTCTGTTTATGAGCATGAAAACGACTCTCTGTATTAGAGTAGCGAACTTGAACTGAACCTTTGTGTGATCGAAAGAACCACTTCTAAATACTTTAGTTCATAAAATTGTTCGCGATTAATCAGTGGAACACATTGTATAATGCATAAAACTTTTTAAGTCAGATTGCGCGATAAGAGATGAGTTCTAGAGGACGTGGTCGAGGCGGAATGGCCGTTTCGGAACCCGTTAGATCGGGTCAGGGGTTGATAATAAGGTATCACCTCCACCACCAGCCTTTTTGAGATGGTGGGTGGAGAGAGAGAGAGATATGGGAGCTCGAGAATCTGTTCCCGAGCAACTTCGAGCCAATGGAGCGGAGTTTGTTCTGTGGTGTATCCGGGGTGGCACCCAGTACGGTTGGATGCTGGTTGAAAGCAACCGCACAAATTATGGACGAGCTCGATCTGAGCCCTGAGGAAAAAGTGAAAGGAATGGCGACGCTACTTCGCGACGAGGTGTATCAATGGTGGCTCATGGTTCGAGAGAGTGTCACAGCTGACGACCTCACTTGGGATATGTCAAGACGGCATACCAGAAGAAGTATGTCGACATTTACTACTTTGATGCTCGGAGGAAGGCATTTTTGGGGCTGGTTCAAGGGAACAAGTCCGTGGCGGAATACGAGGCTGAATTCCTAAGGTTAAGCCGATATGCTCAAGGAGTGGTAGCTACGGAGCATGAACGATGTGTCCGGTTCGAGGACGGATTAAGGGACGACCTGAGATTATTGATAGCTCCTCATCAGGAACGGGAGTTCGCGGTGTTAGTCGAAGAAGCTAAGGTAGCTGAAGGGATTAAGGACTCGATGAGACAAAACAGAGATAAGGATGGGAACCGGGATAGGAGAAATTTTTGGATCGTCTGAATCATCTGAGGGTCTTCGGAAAAGACCAAGGATTGAAAAATTTTGCTCGTGTGATTAAGCCAACTGTGGGAAATCGGAGCTGTCCTTGTGACCAGTGTGGAAGGTATCACGACGACGAGCGTTGGAACCAGAATCGAAGATGTTTTAGGTGTAAATCTAAGTCTCACTCGATTAAAAGTGATGGATAAGGGCGCGAAGTCAAGGACGTGGAACTTCAAGCTGAGATGCTAAAGGCTCGAATGCGAGGCCGAGGATGTGATAGTAGGTGAGTTTCTTGTTACGGAATATCTTTTATTATATGAGCTTTATAAGAACGGTTCATACTTGTACTATTGGTGAAGTGCTTGAACATTGGATGTGAACTTAGAAACAGTGCTTAGAAGGTAATATAGTTCGTGTTTGTATGGAACATTGTATACGAATCTCGAGATATTGTGTTAGTTTTGTAGAATCAGAGTGCGCAGCATAAGCGTAGTGCGGTGAATTGGAATGTACGGATGTTCGTTAGTAGGCAATTTCGGGGACGAAATTGTTTTAAGGGGGTAGATTTGTAATATCCCAAATTAGGGGCTGTGCGTTGGAGCCAAAATTTACGAGTCGATAGGCTTTAAGAATTATATTGATGAGTTTTAGGGGTTATTTAAGCCCGAGGATAAAGAGGACTATTTTGGAAATTTTGGAAGTTTTGGGTCAAAAGTGAAATTGGGCGATGGAAGGCTTAAAAGAATATTTTGAGCGTTAGTGGACATGAAAGTCCAGGTGGAAGAGTGGCTATGTGCGCAAGGGGTGGGTTCGGCTTAGAGGTCAGGGGTTCGAGCCCGAATGGAAGCGCGCGAAAGTTTTATTTTTAGTTTAGTGCTGCTTTGAAAGAAGGCCTTAAAAACAAAATCGAGGTGATTTACGTCACAAAATGGAACCTGGGCGAGGTGGTGAGGACACTAGCGCAGCAGAAGACCTTCGCAAGGACTCGAGTTCGAGTCCTGAAGGCAGCGCCTAATTGCGCTTTATCTTGTTTTTGCGTCAAGCAAGGGACGCACGCAAATAAAGTTTAAAAGATATTCGCGATGCATTTATGGCATGAATTTCAAACTGGCAGAGTGGTTAAGGACTTTGCTTGTGCAATGCGACTGAGAAGACTCGTGTTCGAGTCCTGAGGGTCGCACATGAGGTGTTTGTTTTTGTTTTAGCGCTACACCATGCAAGAGCTAGCAAGTAAGGGTTAAAAAGAAATTATGATGCAATATATGTCATGAAATGCTTAAAGGCCGAGTGGCTGGGACGTGGATATGTCTTCTCCAGGTCTCGAGTTCGAGACCTGGGGGCTGTACTTTGATTTTCTTTTTGCCAACGTGAAAGAAAGGCTGCATGGGTATTTAAAAGCATGCAGCATCCACGCATGCAGCATGAAAAACTGTTACTTGTTTTATTTTATGTATATCAAGAATATGGGGCACTATTTTTTATTGTTTTTGTTATTTCAAAGATGTTAGAACATGGGAATGAACCATTAAATTGTATTATTTTTTTATATTTGCTTAGAATGACGAGTTAATATAATTATAACATTTTTTTATTATCATCTCTATGAAAATATAGGAAAGGGGATAGGAGTAATAATAAACAATTTTGATTTTTTTTTTAACAAAAAGGAGAGCATGCGGCATTGGAATTTCAAATCTATGACCAGCCTTGGTCTTGTGATGCTTAAAGCATGGTCAATTGCATGCTTGGAACTTCTTTTCCATTTCTTGTTGTTGGCCGATAGAAAAAGGAAAGGGAAGGAATTATTATTATTATTATTTTTTTGTGATGAAAGACGAAACAATGGCTATAGTATTATTATTTTTATCATCTTATCTTTTTATTATTTTAATATGCATGAGGTATGGGATTTTTTTATTGCTTTGGGGGATGAAAACGTGCAGCATTGGAGCTGCAAAAATATGGCCTTGTTTTTGAAACATTGCCGTTGGGATACATTGGTATTATTCCTTTGTTTATTAAAAATTTAGTATAGAGAATGTTGTAATATGTGTAAGGTGATAAAAGATTGAATAAACAATAAATTGTGATGGGATAGTTTATTAGTTTATGCAAGCATGAGTATTGGTTTTGGGAAGGAAGCAGGTGCGGCATAGGGGTTTGTAAATGTGGAGCCGTTTGAGGTATGAGATTTAGTTGGTTTTTATTTTTATTTTATTGATGATGATAAGCTTGCTAATAAACAATGTTCTTGGTAATTGGTGATGAAGCATGGGGAGAAGAGGGGAGGCATGGCCGGCCATTAGTAGGAAACTAGGCCAAAAATCCATTCCTTCCCTCCATTTTTGGGTAATGGCCGAATGTTGAAGACCATAGAAAGCTTAGTCGAAACTTGTTTTGTTTCTTGTACATTGTTGTCTTGACCAAGAGAAAGAAAGAAAGAGTAAAGTTTGAGTTCAGTTTTAATGAAGCTAGTAAGTATTTCGGCTAGCTCTTGTTGATCTCTTTGTCTTTCATTGTTGCTAGCCGAACATGATAGACACTTTTGCCAAATCTTTTGACCATTCTCTTTGGTTCATTATCTTTCAATTTTAAATCCCTACCTATTTTGTGAAGTTGATTCTACAAGAGTAAGACCATCGGGCTTTTGCTTTTGAGTGAAGAAAGGAGACTATAAGAGAGCTCTTGGGTTGTGGAACATCTAGGTAAGCATTATGCATATTTCGGCCGAGGGTCTTTATTCATGTGTTAGCTGAATATTTGTTTTGAAGGTTTTGAAAAGTGTCAAGATGTGGTAACCAAAACCTTAATCTAGTTTACTGGTGGCCGAACCCTCAATAACTATGTTGATGTGCTCTTTTGTGTAGTTGAAGGAAGGAACCATTAAAGGAGCTCTCGGACTATTGAATATCAAGGCAAATAGTATTTCGAGATCGAAATAAGCAAAGGGTGGCCGAATGTGTATAAGGCTAAAATGATGTGTTCTGTTTGTGTATAACTAGTGCTAAGAAGCACAAAAGACCCCCTTTCGGGAATTTAAAGTGCTCAAGGTAAATGACCCTTGATATTCGGCCTAAGATCATGTTATTAGTACTAAATGTGACCGATTTCGGTTATGTGTTTTAGGGGTTAATCAAAAGAAGCATATAGTAGCCTCCGGGATTCAAGGCTGTTTTGGGTAAGAAATATTTAGTAAGATTCGATACTTAGATTTATGACTTGGGTGATTAACTGTTTGACCTAATTAAAGTGTATCGATGGACACAAGTGCTAGTCAAGGAGTTCAAGGGATAGCCCCTATCTCCAAGTTTAAAAGGAGAGCAGTCTCTGCGGTACGAGATTGGCCGCCGGGGTGTGGGCCGGCGCCCGAACAACAGCGTAGGCAAATAGCCGTAGTATCGCTTAAAGATAGCTTCGGGATTGAGGGCATAACATTGTTCGTGATCAGGTGCGTAGTTATCGCACTGTTCTCTTGCTGGTTTATGTATGTTATTGTAAATATACATGTTGTGCATGTTAGCCGAAATAAGGGCTAAGAGGTTGGATACCCAAGGGGGTGATCGTTCGATCAGGTGTGTAAGCCCTTACACACTTTATTGGTATAAATTGTTGTTATAATGATATTTTATCACCTGTCATGTAGTAATTTTGCCTTGTGGGCATGAGCTTTGTTTTCGGGTAAGTCCCCTAATACTCGATCTATGATATATGTTGTGTATGCCATCATATGCTGTAAAATGTTATACTATATACAAATGCATGATATATGGGATCATGATACTTGTTATGTGAGCATGATGATGTGGGATTGTACGATGGAGGGGGCAGTGATATTTTGTGCTGACGAGCACCAGTGTTTTGGTAACACAACTTTGTGTCTTTGGGACACCAGTGTTTTGGTAACACATTGTGACTACGGTCACCAGAGGTTTGGTACCTCCAGAGGTTTGGCACCTCATAGCGTCTCGTCCCTGTGGCTTAGTACCACCGTGGGTTGGCCCCACTATGAGATACGGGATCGACGCCAGTGATTTGGTATCACACGATGGGTTGGCCCCATCATTCGATTTGTGTCTTCGGACACCAGAGGTTTGGCACCTCCAGTGATTTGGTATCACATTTGTGACCTCGGTCACCAGTGGTTTGGCACCACATGTATTGACGGATATTGTGACTTTAAGTCACCAGTGGTCTGGCACCACCAGTGGTTTGGCACCACACGTATTGACGGATATTGTGACCTCGAGTCACCAGTGGTTTGGCACCACACGTATTGACGGATATTGTGACTTCGAGTCACCAGTGGTTTGGCACCACACGTATTGACGGATATTGTGACTTCGAGTCACCAGTGGTTTGGCACCACCAGTGGTTTGGTACCACACGGGGTAGAAAATGGAGTATGGATGGCTAGGTTGGGTTTCATAATTGCATACTCACTTCATAATTACATATTCATGTGTATGGACTGTGTGAATATGGGCCAAGCCCATATGTGGGGACATGTGTTATAGCTATGCACTGAGTCTTGGTGACTCACCCCTTTCCCTATCTTTTCAGGTGAGTCGAACGCGGAGACGGAGCCAGAGAGGACTCGAGGTGGCCATGCTTGTTCCTCGTTTTGAAGTTTTATTTCGTACCATTAAAGCTTACTATTTGCTAAATTCGATTGGGTTGTAATATGGCCGTTTATTATTCTTTTATTATTATTCGTATGATTAAGTAGTAGTTTTACCTTATTTCTAACGAACTTATGAATTGTTAAACAAATCGGTAAAGGCAACGTTTTCAAAATTAATACTCGTACGCGTTTTCAAAGATGTTACCATCGGGTAGCAAAATTTTACCGAGTTATCAATAACCCCGATACTTCTAAAAATCTAAATGATCAAATGGTTTCAAGGGAAAAGAAAAAGTTTTCAACCCCATCGTGGTTATCAAACCAAACCATCTTAGTTTTAGCAAACATCGCTTTACAAATTCCGCAATATGTTTGGATTTCCAATGTTTACCCGAAACTTTCAAAAAGTTTTTACTCCGTGACATACCAGATCCGGTCAAGGCTTGTGGGTCGGGTTTGGGGTGTTACACACCATGTGTACAAGAAAGCTGAATTATGTGTAGGTGGAGCTATGTGCTGAGACCACTGAGTATTGGGCGTTTTCCGAAGGGGTTCAACGAGATAACTTACTAATGGTGATTGGTGCGATCATGTTATAAATAAGTGCAGGTTCGAATGTGACCAATTGAGAAATGTGGCAAATGTACGTGTGAGCAAGGGTGCATGTGACCATGTGTGTATCTGCATAATGTGTTTGATATATGATACGTGATTGAAATTGTGGTAAGGCTGATATGGTGTAAGCGCCATTATGAGTACTCGTAAATATTGGTGATGATTATTCATTTGTATGACTAGTATTGAACATGCTTGGTGTTATGTGTGCATATATGGAAGTAATATAAAGAAAACATAGGAGAGTAAAATTTTCAGTAAAATAGATTGAAACAGCAGCAGTTACGTGATTTTGAAAAATCACCATAAATAGTAGAAATTGAATTAGATACTGAATGAGAGATGGAATTAAAGCTTATTGAGTCTATTTTCACATAAAAGAAATGGTGTGAGTAAATAAAGTTTCTATTATGAGATATTTAAATTTTGGTGAGACAAGGTCTGAATGGTTTCAGAAATCCTCTGTTCCAAATTTGGAAAATCACTAAAAATTGTATAAAAAATGTTATGGTGTGTAATTTATATTCTAATAATCCTTGGTGAGTCTACTTTCGAGAGAGACAAGCGGGAAGGTTATCCAAACTCTTTATAATAAGGAATTTTAATTTTAATGAAGAGGTGTTAGAGCTATCGAACAGCGAAACAGGGGAATTTTTAATGAATAAACTGTATTTATTGGATAAACCAAAAATTCTGAAATTTTATGGTAAGAAGATATGTGAGTCTAGTTTCATGAAAAACTAACGGATATTAATTTGGTGTTCCGTAGCTCCAGATATAAATAATTTAATGACTGTGACTCGAGGAAACAGCTTAACTGGAATTTGAATAAATAGAAAGAATATGAAAATAGTATGTTATCGCATTGCTTATTATTTTCATGCGAGCTTACTAAGCGTAAAGCTTACTCCCTCCTTTCCATTTCTTTTAGTTTTTTCAGGTCAGCTTAGGGTTGGAGATCGTCGGAGGCAGCATCACACTATCGAGCCATTATCCTTGGAGTATTGGCATATGTATGTTAAATGTTTTCAAGTGAGTGGCATGTATAGGGACTTAATTTTTCTATGATGGATGTTGTTGTGATTATTCAAATGTATTGGCTTATACTGATTTGTTGATTATAGCCATGAGATGTGGCTTATGATGATTTTGTCTTGTAAGCCTATTTGTCCATGGTATGTGTTAATGTCATATCATGTGGTATAAGTGATTAAACAGATGACAAGGTCAAATGTATGTGTGTACATGTAAAGATGACAAAACGGCTTGGAAGTTAGCCTAAGTCTTGACCACACGGGTAGAGACACGACCGTGTGTCTCAGCCGTGTGGAGGACACGGCCTCTGGCCATGGACGTGTGCCTTGGCCGTGTGCCCTTAAACGGTTGCTTACGTCAAAATCAGAGAGTTATATGGGCGTGTGACTCTCCAAAGAAAGAAAATTGGTTAAGTTGCCCAAAGATTTTCAAAGTTCTCAGTTTAGTCCCGAACCACCCCGATGTTTGTTATAGGCTTCCAAGGCCTGTATAAGGGACGATATGCATGTGTTTGAAAAGTTTTAATTTTGGCGAAATTTGGTAACCTGGTTTTGTACAATTGTGAATGTTTAAGTCCAGTAACCCCTCAAACCCTGTCCCGGAGTTGGACACGGGTGAGGGGTGTTACACTTTGCGGACACACGGATCCAACCAAAACACACCAGTATGGCGCCCAGTGCCTCATCGGATAATTCAAAGCAATAAATTGACACCCAGTGTCTCATTAGCTATGCCGAAGTAAGTTGGTACCCAATACCTCATCAAATTTATCCGAATAATAATATGACACCCAGTGTCTCATCGACTCGTGGTCAAAGTATCCTTGAACTCTTCCAATCCTATGGCATGCCAACTATATCCAACTCAACCCGATACAGTTAATAGGGTTTTCACATCACTTTCAATTTCCAACCAATATATACATTTCAATTCAAATATTCACAAATACTCTTAAATTCAATTCAATTTATTTTAATATCATAATACCAATACTTACCTCAACTACTTACCATACATATTAAACAATAAATTCAACAAATATATATTCAGTTCGGATTATAGAAATACAAACCAGAATTATCGAGCTACTCCTCGTTAACTTTGTCTTTTCCTTTCCTAGCCAAGGTCTCTGGCTCAACGTTAGCTAAGGAATTTAGAATAATTGAAAATCATTAATACAACACAATTTAACATTAAATATTTCAATGTATAAACAACTTTTGTCTAAATTCCAATTTAGTCCTTAACCAATACTAACTTTATTTATACAAAACTAATTCCATATCTTTATTAAATTTCCACTTTAAACTAATTTCAACTCCTAATTTTATCATAAAACCCTAATTTCAAAATTGTTTCAATTTAATCCCTATTACTCAAAACTTATGATTTATTTTACAATTCAATCCTTTCTTCAATTCTAACTTGAAATTCCATCAATTTAACCCCTAATTCTTCAATTAATTAAACATAAAATTCATCTAAAAATCAACTAACTTAAAAATTTCCATATAAATCAAGAAGCATTTTGTTCTAGGATTCCAAAAACATCAAAATTACAAGAAAATGGGCTAAATTTACTTACTAATTGAACTTGGAACCTTAAAAACCCTATTTCTCCTCCTTTTCTTTTTCTTTTTCTTTTTTTCTTTCCCTTCTCTATTTTTGTTTCTTACTTTGTTCTTTTTAATTCTTTTTGTATCTTTTCTATCTTTTATTTCTTTTATTTTAATGTTATGTTTTATTATATTATTATATTATATTTTAGTAATAATTATTATTAACTTAAATAATAAATAAATACATGCATGTATTACAAATGTATGCATAATATTTATTACACATGTATTTAATTTTTACCATACATTTGGCACCTATGGCTTAATTGCTAATTTAGTCCTTCAACTTTTCTTGATTCTACAATTCAATTTTACCCTGTATTCAATCTAGTCCTTACACTAAATTAACCTTAATTCAAGCTAATTCACCTATCCATAATTAGAAATATTTATGATACGAAAACAGTGACCTAAAATGTACTTTTCTGATATCCGTAAATTTTGGAACGTTACAGCACACACGAGCTTTCGAACACAAAACCTTTGGACAAGTTAACACCTTACCACTGAACCAACAAGCTCATTCTATCATAACTTGCACAGGAATATTATTTAAACTACAAGTTCAAAGATAAAGGTTTAGGCAAAAAAAGCAAAAAAAAAAATCAAGGAGAAAGATTCAAACCCATAACCTCTCACACACAAGCAAAACACTTAACCACTGAATCAAATTGTAATAAACACGTAACTGTTTTCTATTTATTTGAACGATGAATAAATAAATAAATAAAATCAATTTCATATTTCATTATTATGTCTTTTTTATTTATGTCTCTTATATTTTGCATGCATAGCGAAATTGTGACAAGCAAATATTAGCTCATTGATTGTCTAAAGCTCAAACTGAAGATATGTGGCATTGTAAAGAACATTTACATTGCAAGCAAAACAGCTTACTTCATTAGATAATCTAAATGAGTCTGTAATCTCGTAAAAGAATCAAAATGAGCATTTGATTCAGATATTGAGAATGATTATTATGTCGTCTACAATTCTAATTGGGGAGATGGCTAGTCTTGGCTATCGGATTAGACCCAAGATGAATTGATTTTGAATCTGTTTGTGAATTAATTCACTTGTGACGTTCACGGTATGATTTACCTAAATCCTGAGTTAGTCACTAACCATGCGTATGCAACTCATGTGCTTTGATATAAGTGGAGGCTTATGCTCTAAAGATGATCGAGCCCATAGCCGATATGTTGGGTACATGACTTGTGTATGGCATGGTTTTACTAGCAATAGTGGAATTAATTGCTCAATTAAAGAGTTAATGATATTCTCTTATTGGTATTGTGTGGATTGATAAATATGGAACGTGACCACGAGTTGTTTATTCTCAAACGAGTAATTTATCATAGTCATTTGTTAATAGTGATCATATTAATCATTAAGAAGACACAATGCTGACAATGAGATAAAATATTATTGTATTCAATGAATGGATTTAACTCAAAGGAATCAAAGTTATCATATGAGGGTAACATACACATGACGAGGTCATTGGACAAAGTAGTTGGATGAATCTTTTCGTAAAGAGTATAAAATAAGGATATTTCAATCATGGTACTTCTTGTGGACTCACTCCATGATTAATTAATTATGAATTATCGGAACGATACTTCTGGACATAATTACAATCACTAAAGCCTAATTATATATATCTGATTTGTCCATCTGCTAGCTCAACAAAAGCTCGACCGGACTACATTTGAATCAAAAGAAAATTCTACGACTTCGGGAATAATTTAATTGAGTCAATTTATTTGATGTGGTATTAAATTAGGTGATCGTGATAATTGCTCAACTAGAGAATTTGATTAAAGAATTTTCTTGAAAAATTAATTTGGAAAATCTAAATGATTTTTGGAAAACTAATTTTGATAAAGTAAAATTAAATTATCAAATCAATTAAAATTAATATGATATTTTTGGAAGTTAATTTTCAAATCAGACAATTGGACCAATAGGTAATTAAACTTGAAAATTAGACCTGAGATCGTAAACTGGGCCGGGAGCCCAAGACCGAGACCAAGACCCAAAAACTGGTCGAACTGAACCAATGGTCCAACCGGTGGCTAGACTGGACCGATCAGGTCACCATTGACCCGGACCAAACCAGCAATAGCCGAACCAACTCGAGGTGTCGTAAAGGTGTCACACCTGCATCATCAGACACGGCTGTGCTGGTGGCTACGACGGCGATGTCCCAGTAGTTGGCAGCCATTAGTCGTCAGTGGTTGAGTAGTGGAACAGTTACACTCATACTGGAATTTTACCATAGAATTTAATTTCAGATTAATTATTCCAAAAATAATATTATTTTAATAGTTTAATATTAAATTTAATTTAATACTTATCTTAATAGTATTTTATTAATTTAATATTAAAGTGATTATTTTAATATTTATTTTAATTTAATGTTTATCTTGTAGATAACAATTCTATTATTTTAATAAGATTTAATATTAAATATAATCTAAAATTAATTAAGATAAATATTATATTAATTTAATGTTAAAGTGATTAAGTTTAATCATAGTTGAACTCACTAAACTCTATGTATATAAAGAGAGCCTTAGGTCATTATTTACACACTTGAATTCAAGATAAAGTTGTAGAGAGAAAATCCCCTGAAGAGATTATTCAAGAAAATTTCTAGAGATATTTTTTTAATTTACAACTTGACCCAAAAGTTTAGAGAAATCGCAAAATTACCCCACTAGTAATTTTTGTGAAAAATTTTCTGATTCGAAGCGAGCCTACACTCGGCAGACATGGGCTTGAGAATAGCAGAGAAGACTACTCGGTCGAAGCGCTTATTCTAGGTGAATCGAAAAGGTAAAATTTTAATTAAGTGTTTATTACTTTAGAAATCACAACCAAGATCTTGTTTTGGAAAAAAAATTAAAACTCTGATTTTTCCCTAAATTTATTTTCCATTGTGTTTTTCAAAACCATTTTTTCAACATATTTCACTCTCAATCTAAACAATATTTCTAACGAACTCCTTACTCAATAACTCGAATTGTCTCCAGAAAATTTTTACAGAAATAGCACTAACGGTTCCGCAAACCCAAAGTCTCAGAATCTCCAATGACAATCAAACACTTAATAATGAAAGGTACATTTGACATAAGTCGCAAATGTACCTGATTGCTGCCAGATGCGTCTCGATCCTCTTGACACCTAATTGCACAAACCAGTCTTCGATTCCCACTCTAAGTCGAAGCTTGAAACCGATTAAGAGAATGTCGTGAGCAATCCCTAACATAGTTCTCAATAGATACACACCTAAAACATGCTCTCATTTTCTACTAATATTCGCCTAGACGACACCTATTAGAAAAACACAATTTGAAGCCTAACATATGTTCACAACTACCCCAACCCACAAAGGCTTAACTATTCTGTCCCGTTTCTTAGATCACAAATTCAAGTCAACAAGACCAGAACTCCTATTAGTTCGTACTTAGAGGTGATCATTGGCCGGGCCAGGCCGGGCCCAAATAAAATTTTAGGCCCGAGCCCGGCCCGACCCGAAATATGGGCCTAAAAATTTGTCCAAGCCCGGCCCGACCCATATGAAATTTTTTTAGCTTTTTTCATTAAATAAAAAATATTAAAACAAATAAAAACAAATAAAAAATATGTAATTTTAAAAAGTATATTTAATTAAAAATAAAATATATATTTAATATATAATTCGGGCCGGGCCTGACCGGTCCCGGGCCAAAAAAGTTTTACACGAGGCCCGACCCATTTTCTAAACGGGCCTCGTTTTATTGTCCAAACCCATATTTCGATTCTATATTTTTACCCAAACCCTTCCATTTTTCGGGCGGGCCGGGTAGCCCAACCCATGATCACCTCTATTCATACTTATTCCTTTCCATTTTCCTCGCTCTCAAAGCAATTAATCTCTTCCACTAACTCATCTCATTCGACCAAAGTCGCTCAGCCACAAACCCTTAACTCACAGATACAGATTGGGCCCTAACGACCCTTTGTAAATCTCTTGCCAACTCTTGGGACACAACACTATCCCCAGTTTCCTTGATTATCGCCCTAAAAAACAAGTGTCTCCACATTATCACTAATTTCCAAATTGTGTACGTTGCCCGAAAAAGTGGACTTGAAGTTAGCCATTTGACCACGTCCACCACATCCTCGCGCACCACAATCATAAATACCTCAAAAACTTATCTTATTTTTCTATGGTTCAGAAGTCCCAAAATTTAGCTTAGGTTTATGTTCAAACCTTAAGCCTAAAGTTTAATCGATGTACTTATCTTAAGGTAAAGATGTCTTATTTTATAGCTCTAAATCTAATAATTTTACTGAAGTACTAAAGTAAAAGTAACTAAAGTACAGTTAACTAAAGTATACATACTTACTTGGATCGATGTCAAAGGCTCATATTCACATTTTATAACCAGACATAAAAAATGTTACCAAAATTCCAAATTTTGAATTAAAACAATTCCAAATAGAAAATTTTGGAAGCCAATACTCACAGCCCGAGTTTTGCAACATAGCTCTGATATCACTAAATGTAACACCCCAAACCCGACCTAGAAGTTATAACCGAATTCTAAGAATTACATCAACTCGTTCAAAGCTTTTGTTTTAATCAAACTCAATGCATGTTTCGGAACAAAAAATTTTGGCAAAAACTCTCATAGATGATTTGAAAAAAAAAAAACAAAAGTTCGAAAATATTTATTTAAAACCCAGAATTCAAATTCAAAGTTGCACATTTTTAAAAGTATTAACGCTGGCAGATCATTTTCAATATTAAGACAATCATTCGTTAAAAACCATATATTTTATTTACAGAAAATACTTAAGTGATTACTTAATCTTGCAGCGAAAAAATTATCAGAGTTTTAGTTTTGAAAAACGAAATCTATTTTTTTATTAACTCGTATGATTTTATAGTTTTATGTTAGAAAGTATCAAATATTGACAAATAAAACAAAAATCTGACCAAGCCCAAAACAAAGCCAAAACCGAAAACTTAATCCAAAAATTAAAAGACCAAAAAAAACTTAATTAACTGAAAATAATCAAACCAACTTAAGTATAAAACCAATCCGAGCTCCCGCATGCCGCCTAATCCTAAGTCGAAAGTTAACCTGAACATATTAAACAAATGAATGAGCTAGAAGCCTAGTGTGTGACTTGGCCCATTAACAGAATTTTATTTAACAAGCACATATGTAAATGTCATTACAAAATTTTACTTATAATGTACAAATATAATATCAAAATGTTGTATTACGAAAAACTTATATCAGGAATTTATGTCATATTTCTGGAACATATTTCGGATCGGAATATCATATTTTCATAAACATATATCAGACTAGATTGTCAAGTTTTTAGAAACACATACATCATATCAGAACAGAATGTCATATCAGACCAAAACAAATACACACAGAGATCCTATCCCAATCCGCTACACACCAACTCCGTCCAACCAATCACACCAGTTAGGACTACAAGAGTCCATCCATCCAATCACACCAGGTCATGGTGGTATGCCACTCATAATGGTGCAGCTAAGTTGCCAAACATATATCGCGGTTTAACCGCCAAAAATGCAGTAATACTGCCTGAAAACACTTCCTCCAACATCAAAACCCACCCTAATGCATATGCAAAATAATAATATCATATGTTCGTATTTCACAATCAAATCGAATAGCTTATCAGAACATATAATAGAATAAGTATAACACACATGGTTTACAAAATAGTCATGCTTAACTCACCTACCTACTTATAGCAAAACATAACACATTATTCTACTTATCATAACTTATTTAACATAGCTCCTACACTTAACTTATTTAACATAGCTCCTACACTTACCCATGTTTGTTTACTGAAACTTATGCTTTTCTGGGCCTACATAATCCCCACGGACCCAATTCCCAAATCCCTTAATCGAGCCTCAAAATTGGCCCAAAAGGATACAAAACCATGTGGCCTACACGACCCAAAAACTTAGCCTGTATGGTCCACGTGGCCTTCCACATGGTTGTATGCTCCAAACGGCCTACCACACAGCCTAGCACATAGTCATGTAGCACTGAGCAGTTTCAAAAACAACCCATGTTTTGCAATTTTCTCGTGTTTCGAGCGAGGTTTTGGGTTAGTTTCACACACCTGATCGGTTCTAGTACGAGACGCTACAGCACACTTCCAGCCCCTTAGAACAACAATTAAGATAAAATTAATCAGCACAATTTACCAAACCCAACTCACTAATTCGACACAATCAAAGACAATCAAACTTATCACGGAAAAATTCAACCCCTAACACGACATAAATTCACTTACCTTAAAATGAAGCAGCGACCCAACAATAACTAATTCACTAGAAAATCACTCGCTCCACAGCTATCACCTATTGAAATCACAAAATCAATCAAAAATCGATACTAACCCGTCAACTAACATTTTCCCCTTACCACCATGAGAAACAAAACAATATCACAATCTTACTAAAAGATAAATCAACCATATTTACCGAAAATGGCAATAACATAGAGTTGAAACAATCCAAAAAAAAGGACAATAAGGTTGAAAACAAAAGAAAAATCAAAAGAAAAATGTAAGAGAAACACAATAGAGAAAATTCTGTAAACAGACAAGTGGAAGAGAAAAAAGATATAGGTAATGGGGAAGGTAGGAGGAATGGACGATGGAAGTGGGGAGAGAGTTTGGGAAAAATATATATTTTTTTAGTTAAACAAAACTACCAATTACCCCCAGTAAATCTGATAACTAACAACCTATAAGGTCTTCCAGAATTCAAAATAAAGACAATTTTTTCACTTGGCACACACAAGGTTTCGAACACAAAACCTCGAGATAGGCTGACACCTTACCACTAAACAAATAAACTCATTCTATTATAACTTGCGCAGGAATATTAATTAAGCTACAAATTCAAAGATAATGGTTTGGGCAAAAATAACAAAAAAAAAATCAAGGAGAAAGATTCAAACCTAAAACCTCTCACACGCAAGCACAACACTTAACCACTAAACTAAATTAACTCACTTGATAAAATTTTCACAATTTAAAGTCAAAAATCAGAGCGTGACCACTCTTGATTTTATGAACCCAATATCTTCTAACTCGATTTTTGGGATGTGTCACTTATTGTGTGTTTTTCTTTAATTTTGTTAACCAAAATTTTAGACAAATAGAAATTTAAGAAACAAATTTTCTTTTATATTTAAATAAAATTAACTTTTTCTATAAAAATACAACTTTTTTTAAGAAAAAAATAAAACAATTTTTAAAGTTTAGAAATAAGGAATATTGTTTATTTCAAATTAATCTCCATTTTGTTTCTTTAAAATTTTGGTTAAAGTTATGTACAAAGATTAAAATTAATAAATACAAAAAAATAAAAAATGTAATAATAAAAAATAAAATCTATCTCATAATTTTTAATATATAGTACAGAAATAAGTTGAGATTTTGCTATGATTCTTCAATTAAGTATCAAACTTTACAAAAATTTCGTTGATTTGAGTTTTGGAATTCATAAAATAAAAAAAAAATGTTGCTTGGTTATGTTGAATATAGGAGTGTAATCAATAGCTAAGTTCAAATATCGGCAAGTTTGACTCAAGTTTAACAAAAAAATATATTTTTAAGCTTTGATTTAACTAGGTAGGGATATAATCAAGTTATTTGAACTCAAGTTTCAATTTGATTAAGTTAGCAGGTATTCAAGTTTGAGCTTAATAATTAAGTTTAATGGAAATAATATAATAAAGATAATAACATAATTTAATAATATAAAATATTTAATATATATATATATATATATATATATATATATATATAGATATATGTGTGAAAAATGAAAAGCTCGCTAAGACTTGAGCTGTTAGAGTTGAGCATTACTAAAATTGAATTCAACTTAATCAATAGTTGGAATTGTTCAAATTAGAGTTTGACTTAATAATTACCTAATTAAGTTTGAGTTTCATTTTTTTAAGTCAAATTTGAATAGTTTACGAGTACTAATGTCTCATTTACACCCTAATTGTAGATTTAATTTAAGAATTGTCTTGTCAAAATTCAACTTATTAGACTATTTAATTTTTTTCTATAAATTGAATTAAATTAATTGTGTTATTTATTTAGTACTGCAATTTTTATTTTTGGTTCTATCCATTTTAATTCTTCTGGTATTAACAAAAAATTGGAAAACTGAATTATAATTTAAATCAAATAAAGTGAAAAAAGAATAAAAGAAGGTATACCTGACCATTATTACCGGACATTAACAGTTATATTTTCCACAAAACTTGATTTTCACTGTTTGGTAGTATTTCATTTGAATTATAGATCCATCTGAAAATTCTTGAATCTCCAAACTATTGTTAAACTCGACCAAAATTAAATATTTCATTTTTTTTTGAATTTTTTCATTGATTTGGGTGTTATGATTTTTGGAATTTTAATCTCTAATTTTGAAGTAATATTTCTTTTTGGTGAAATAAAAACATTACTATACTAAATTACATAGAATAAGACTGAGAAATACTTATACTCATTCCCTCGTCTGCTTCAAAAAGTTCTAGTGCTTCTCTTCGAGGGGTCTCAAATAATTATAGATTATTTTTATTTTATTTTTTGGCAAAGGCCAATTTAATTAAATAATTCGCGTATTGACTGTGGTCTTTAAAATATATCTTAATGTCTATTAACCTTCTTAATACAATATTCGTTAAATTCTTTTGAGCAGAATTTGAATAATTCGAATTATTTTTTTTGGTGAATATAATTCGAAATATTAATCCCTAATGGAATAAATAATTAAGCAAAACCTACGGTTTCAAAGAAAAAGACATTAAAATGAATGAAGTAGATGAATAACGGAAATTCAAAAAAGGAAATTCAAGAGGAACAAATTACAATGAGACACGCAACAGAAAATCTAGTGCCGACAACACGTATTTTCCTTATTTTTAACAAAAAAAAATTTTGATGGTGAAAGGCAAATAAATAATGGTTTTTTGGACTTCTGACTTAGTATAGTATAACATCGAGTATATCCTAAAAATATATCAAATTTAAAGGGTAAATTGTAAAAATAGTCATTTTTGTTTATTTTAAATTACATTTTAGTTTTTTATTTTTGAATTGTTACATTTTAGTCACTTATATTATTGTTTTGTTACGAAGCAGCTACTCTACCGTTAAACTCCGTTACCTCCCTAATGGCAATCCTACATGGCAGTCCAAATGAGTTTTAAATGTCAACTTGGATGTCCAACTAAGATAAGAATAATTTTTCAGTCAAAATGAGAAAGAAAACTAAAAGAAAAAGGAGACTAATGATTTTTCTTTTCCAGTTCAATGTGTCATTAATTTAAAATCTTTAATTAATTAAATTTATTTAATTAAAAACATATTCTCGTCCCAGTTGAACATTCAAGTTAGCATTTAAAACTCTTTTGAACTGCTACGTAGGATTGTTGTTAGGAAGATAACGGAGCTTAACGGCAGAGTGACAACTTTGTAACAAACGATAACATAAGTGACTAAAATGTAACATTTCAAACATAAATGACTAAAATGTAATTTGAGACAAATAAAAGTAACTAGTTTTATAGAACACATATTGTACCATGTTTTGATAATAGTTTAGTCGGTAGAAAATAATTTATTGGTCAATAAAACATTTTTTAAATTGATTTTTTATTTTGATAACCATAAGTTATTTTTTGAAAAAATCTTTTCATGAATAAATTAATTTTAATATTAAGTTAACTTGAATTGAGTCAAATATTATTATATTAAAATAATTTATTTTGATTTTAAAAATATTTTAATTTATAAATGTTCTATATAAAGTACAAATAATTTAATAATATAAATAATAGTATTTGTTCAAATTCTATTTAGCTTCATTTATCCCTTTTAACGCTAACTTATCACTATCTACTAATTTATTTGACTAAATTTGTAACACCCCTAACTCACATCTGTCGCCGGAACAGAGTTACGGGATGTTAACAGAGTTTTCAGAAAAATTACAGATAATTCCACTATTTATTTATGTTCATATCAAAGTTGTCCACTTGAGTCGTAGTCACTAAATTATTTATCTCTAGAGCTAAAAAATTCTAAATTAAGATCCGTTTAATGTTTTTGAAACTAGACTCAAATATCTTTCTACCATAAAAATTTCAAAATTTATAATTTAGCCAATAAGTACAGTAAAATCTTCAAATTTATCCTTGTTCTGCTGTTTGACAGCTTCGACATTTCTTCACTAAAAATTAATTATCTATTACTACAAGATTTGGATGATGTTTCTGTTTATTTCTATTGAAAATAGACTCATTAAGAATTTAAACATACAAATTTAAACCTCCAATTATTTTTTAAAATTTTTTTATGATTTTCCAAAATCAGAACATGGGAACCCGAAATCATCCTGACATTGTCTCACAAAATGTATTATATCTCATAATTTACAATTCCGTTGCTTACACCGTTTTTTTCTGAAAAACTAGGCTCAATAAAATTTAATTTAATATTTTATTAAACCTCTAATTTGATTTTCAAAATTTTTGGTGATTTTTCAAATTTGAATCGTTGCTGCTGTCCAGAAACTATTTTAATGCTAATTTTACTCTTTCATGATTCTTTGTATTAACTTTTATTTAAACATACAAAATCATTATACTTTTAGGCACCTCTTATACATATTAGACAACTATTTTACCTCTCATCATTCAATCACATCAACATTATAAGGCAAATCATGCAAATACCACAATACCAAAACGCAAACCAAATAAATGACTAATAACTATAGACTAACATTTAATCAAAATAACCTATACATGCCATTTTAACCAAAATATAGTCATCCATAAATGCCGATAGAACCAATGGATAGTTTGATATAGCTCTGATAAGCTTCCAACCCGTTCGAGCTTTCGATAATCTGTAAGGTAAATAAATAGAACAAACACGTAAGCAATGAATGCCTAATAAGTTCGTATAATCTTTAATCCTATTAATTCTTTTCAAATATAAAATTATATATATCCAAATATTTTCATATTGTTTTTCCCTAGTACTCATAAAACTATATTCATTAATTCACAAGGTGAATAAATCCATAGTATCACACACATAAACTTATTACCCAAGCTTAGTAAAATTTTATATAACTTTAACTCTTCTACATTTATTCCATATGCATATCATATAGCCATGATCGTAAGTTAGTGCATTTACCCAAGCCTTTTTTGTATTGAACACATAATTTAAGTCATTTCATATGAAATTTCATAATTTAAGCCTTACCATTCTTTCATGAGCACTAACTTATTTTCACTTAAATACTTACCATTCCAGTGCTTCAAATAAATAAGCATATTACTATTCAATCAATAGCTTGGCATTTGCCTAATCATCAAGCAACAACAATAATTAGCATACTTGCACATCTTATATATAAATTCAATATTGATAAACTTATTCTCATGACATATCACACTTGGGTTTATTACTCATCACCATATACATAATCTCATTGTATAAATATATCAAAGTTAATCACATATGTAGCAATCCGGTTTAGACCCTAGTCGAAAAAGTGGTTTCGGGACCACAAATTCTAGTTAGAAAAATATTTTAATATTATTCTCCATGCCTATGATACGTGATTAAGCATGTGTGAAATTTCTATGAACTAATCTGTCCGTTTGTGTGCTTAATTTGGAAAAGGACTAAATAGCATAAAATGAAAAGGTAGCATTCTTTTTGAATAGTGGCTGGTTTGATGTGTCTTTGTAAAAAGGAAGGCCTTAGGATGAAATTTAGCCATTGTATAAGTTAATGGACGGTAAGGCCATTACATATACATGTTTTATATGTTTTATTAAATGATATTAAAAGAAAACAAAGGTTAAAATAAATGGTAAATGATATAATTATATGTGTGTGTGTGTGTGTGTGTGTGTGTGTGTGTGTGTGTGTGTGTTATAATAAAACAAAAGAAAGAAGATAGTGGAGTGTTCGTCTTCTTGGTGCCGAAAATAAGAAAAGAAAAGAGGTTTAAGTTCTTCAAAATATTTGGCCATAAAGCTCTTTGATTAAGGTATGATTTTGATTCAATTTTTTATAATTTTTACATTTTCGTAATCGTTGCTTCGAGTACTTTGAAACCCATGCTTCAATTTTGTTAATTGATGAATATTTTGAAATGTGCCATTGATGAACACATGAGTTTTGTGATGTTTGATGGTGAAATATGAAATATATGTGGTAGATTAACATGTTTTGTCTTTGAAGTTTTGATGATTTTGAGTAATTTGGACTTAATTGAGAAAATAATATTTTGAGGGACTAAATTGTGAAATAAATGAAATGTGAGGACTTGTATGAGCATGGGTAATATTCGGCCAAGCATAGGATGTACTGAATTATGTGTATTTTGTGATTTTGTGAAATAAGGACTAAAATGTGAAAATGTGAAGGCTAATTTGTAAATTGCCCTAAATATGTGTTTTTGGATTGAATTGAATGATTTGGTGAATAAATGGATTAAATTTGAATATGCATAGATCAAAACCAAAGAAAACGGACTTAGATGGCGAAAAATCGAAAGTGGTCAAATAGTCGAGTCCATACGTTAACCGAATTCGAGGTAATTCTATATACAAATAAATGTATTTGTATTGATTTATGTATGTTCATGTGAAATATCATTGTGATGAATGCGTACAAGAATGATAAAAATATGAAAATCGAGGATGTATTCATAGTGCAACAATGTCCGAGAAGCCCCGTACGAACCTAGGAATAGATAGGATTACATATGTCATGACATAGGTGTTCCATATGTGATATCATGTAAGACCACGTCTGGGACGTTGGCATTGATTCGAGATTTCGTGTAAGACCACGTTTGGGACATTGGCATCGATTTGATATTTACATATAAGACCATATCTGGGACATTGGCATCGTATTGATTCGTGTAAGACCCTGTCTGGGACAGTGGCATCGATATCTCATTACATGTAAGACCATGTCTGGGACGTTGGCATTGTACGATCATTCTGAGTATTCTGAGTTTCCTATTTAGTTCTGAACGGTTCAACGGGCAAGCCCAAGAAATGAATGGCTATGTGATTTGTATATCCGCTTCAGGTACGTTTGATGTATATGTTTTGAATAGGCATGGAAGGTAAGTAAATATGCATATGGATGCAAAGAACCAAAATGTGATATATGAATGAATGTGACTTAAGTAAATGATGAGATGATATGTAATATACATGCTTAAATGAGTTACGAGCATATGAGATATTTGAGTTGTGAAATATGAGTAAGTAATGGCTAAGTAATGAGCCAAGGATGATATTATGAATTTGTAAATGAGAAACATTAATGTCATTGTGTTTATATGGCTATGTGTATAGTGTATTAAGTTTATTTGTATATGGCTTACTAAGCTTTTGGAAAGCTTACTTTTTGTGTGTTTGCTTTGTTTTATAGATCGTCAAAGCTACTGAAGGCTCAGGGAACAGTCGAGGATCGTCATCACATTACTCAATCATATTTTGGTACTTTGAAAATGTGTATATAGCTAAATATGACATGTATAGGCTAGTTGTTTTGGGTATGTTTGGTATATGTACATAGCCATGTAATATGGATAGATATATGGTTAGTTATGTCCTATGATGCTACTTTTGATATAGCTTGATAGTAGATGAAATGGTCATATGGATAGTAAGTTTATTAATGAATAACTAGCACATTATCGATGATAAGTTTGTGATGGATTTTGTCTTGGAATGCTTGTGGTTAAGTTGAGTTGAATGGCTATTAAGTTTGTATAGATGTAAAGCTCATAAGTGATTAGAAATTATGTATATTTAGGCACCTTTTGGTTGCCTTTGATGCTTGGATTGATGCTTAACTGTGTTTGAAAGAATGGCCCTTGTGTGGGTGGCAATTTGGCATTGAATATGGCCTATAATTTCCCACACGGTTGAGCATACGGGCGTGTGGCTCGACCGTGTCCCTCTTGGTTGAAATTTAAAACAAGTCGGACTCGACCACGGGCTGGACACACGGGCGTGTGATTGGCCGTGTGGTGCAAGTCAGTAGCGACCACGGGTGAGGCACACGGGCGTGTCCACGGCCGTATGGACAAGTCAGTATGTATGCCATGTTTTGACACGGCTTCAACACAAAGGCGTGTCTGAGGCCGTGGGAGGCACACGGCCTGCCCACACGGGCGTATGACCTCTGTAACTTTGAAATTTTAAAATTTTTGAGAATTTCCGTATGTGTTCGGTTTAGTCCCGGCCCTATTCTAAAGCATGTTTAAGGTCTCGAAGACCTATTTGAGGGACACTTTGATGTTAATTGTCGAATTTCGTTTTGAAATATCTATGAAAGTTTTCAATTGTCTGGTAATGCCTCGTAACCTTAGACCGGCGACGGTTACGGGTTAGGGGTGTTACAACATATTTACATGTCACTTTCAATATATCAAGTAAACATTATTACCAAGTATTTCAGGTATATGCCGGTAATAACCATAAGTCTTCAATATTAATTATATAAATATCATTCTTAGCACATACAATTCTCATCAATTTACTATCTCAAATAGATTATCACAATTTAATACACAACCATTTAACAATATCAATGTCCATTTAATGAACTCATGATTCATACATCTCATTTATATAATTCAATTCAACATCTCATTCCAATTCATATTCAATATCGATTATATTATCAATTCATTTGTTTATCCCTATTAATCCAACTCAGACTCGGACAGATACACGGATCTAACCAAAACACACCAATTTGGCACCCAGTGTCTCATCGGCCATGCCAAAGTAATTTGGTACTCAGTACCTCATCGAATTTATCCGAAGTAACAATTTGACACCTAGTGTCTCATCAACTCGAGGTTAATAGGGTTTCAATTCACTTTTCAATTTCCACAATTTTCCAATATTCAAATATCACTATTCCACATACATTCAATTAAATAACAATCAATATTCCTTATACCATTATTTTCATAAATTTAGTGTATATTTATTTTGATAACAATTCATAATCATGAATGTACATAATTATCAGACAAGTTTCATATACATGAATATTCCATGTCATTAACCAAGTCTTTCCGAATCGGAGAACGACTTACAGATATGAGTACATCATTATTTTTGTGCCATAACCAAGTTATGGTCTTTTCATTAAAATGTCATAGCCCAGCTATGGTCTTACATTTAAACATTGTCATGGTCCAACCATGGTCTTATCCGTCAATTCATCCTTTGCTACAAACGATGGTACTCAAATCCCGCGTTCCATTAAATCCGAACATTTACTTTAATTTTATTATATAATAATATTTCATGTTTTTAAAAATAATATAAATAAATATATAATACCATCCATCAATTCACTATAATTATCAAAGTTCAACCATACAAACTTACCTGGGCATATTTGTAGAATTCGTAGAAATTCAAGGACTAGTCTGTTAATTTCTCTTTTCCCCGTTTATCTTCATTTTCTTGATTTGAAGCTAAAATATGAAAGACCAGCTCAAACCCTCTTCAATGGCTGTTTTTGACAGAAAATTGATGAAGAAAATGTCTAGAAACTATTAAAATAACATTTGGCCATATAAACTTTATTTTAATTCCAATTTTGTCCCTAATCACATAAACATCTTTGATTTTTTCACGTTATGCAGCCTCAGCCATTTAAGATGGTCTATTTTCCCTTTTAGTCCTCCTTTATTTACCATTAGGCTATTTAATTATTTTAGCAAGTTTTGTACCTTTTTCAATTTAGTCCTTTTTAATTAATTGACTACCGAAACGTTAAAATTTTCTGACGAAACTTTAATACTAACTAAATGACACTCTATAAATATTTCTAAAAATATTTATGGCTCAGTTTATAAATTTGAGGTCTTGATACCTCGTTTGGACCCAATTTACCTAATAAATTCTTTTAAATCACAAAATTCACTAATTCAAAAATAGTTCTAAAATCACACTTGACTAATATATTAATTTATTAAATTTTTGAACTCACTTGTTGAATTTAATGATCCCGAATCACTGCTTTCGACACCACTGAAAATCGGGCTGTTACAAAATTAGGTAAAAATGTCAATTTAAAAAAATGGAGGGAATAGGTCGATTTTTGTGATATTTACCAGAATATGCCGATTTTGGACGTGTTTTCAACTTTTATCTCCTCGGCTAAGTTTAGGGGTTTTTTGGGGTTTTGTTAATGTATTCTTTGGGTTGTAGGGTTAGAAATATAGGGAGATCAATTTATTTATGTTTGTGTTTGAGGTGGACATTATGAAAGCTCATAGGTATATTCCAATTGACAATGATGCGATAACGTTGGGAGAATTATACATTTCTTCTGTCGTGTTGAGATGGATCCATTGCCTTAAAAGCTCATCGCATTGCAACTCAAATTCAAGTTCACAATGCGCATAAAACAACGAACTTATAAAATGATTTTTAAAGCATGGTTTTACTGCAAACGTACAAGTCAGTTGTAAATTTATAGTGGTACAATGGAACACTGAAGTATTCCAAGGATCAGACCCAAAAGAGACGGTGATTAAGTGATAAATAACATACATGATAGAGTCTAAGCAGCTACTGCTATGATTTTATAGTACGACAATTCATAACTAGAAAATATTGCAATAAAATTAAATATGCTAATCTAAGAACTAAATTGCAAAGAGTATAAAACTAAGGAGTTATCCAATAAATAACTAATGGTGGTTGGTTGATTTCAATGTGGTTCATCGGTCCTCAAACAAGGGACTTAAATCATTTAAATTATTAAGTGACTTACATTTTATCTTCCAATCTCAATTTTACTGACTTAGACGAATTAGCTCTGATTTATCTTCTGATCTCACAGATTAATCTAGGACTAATGAACGGGTGTGTAACAAGATTACCTTCCAATCTCACTTGCCTATATATTCCCTTAGGGCGTCACTTCTTAAGTTTTTAGATCTATTCAATTCAGTCCAATCTGTTACAATTTAGTCCTTTGTCTAAAAATTTCAGCTTACTCACATCCCCCATCAACCAACCCCCTAGGGTTTAGTTACCTATTACCATATTAAAACTAACAAACATAAAAGAAACGGCTATGGAAGCCATTAATGTAAACTTGAACAAAAAGATGAAAGCTTTGGTTTTTAAACTTAATAAACTTAAATGAAAAGCAACTAATACAAAGACAAAGAAATAAGAACACTAAAGATCTACCGAGTAGATCAAACTTAATATTTCAAAGTAACATGACAAACCCTAGGTGCATGTCACGAATAATCGAGTCCAAACAATCAAAGATAAATAGTGTGAGCTCTATGAAGATCCAATCAACAAATTTTGAATTAAAATAATTTTAAAAAAAATAACATGGTAAACAAAATGCTTAACAATCAACTTACCGCAAATAACAAATACATATGTAAAACTAACATGAATAATCATATTACCTAATACATGATTGACATTGACATTAAAAAATATTAGGGTAAGCATTTACGAAATGCTCAGTAATCATTACGAAATTGACATAAAAATGTATGAAGTGGATGAATAAAAGTCAAGGGGTACCGAATGAGACACGCAACGGGAGTAGACACGCAACACGTTTTTCTTATTTTGAATAAAAACCTTGTTTGATGGTGAAAGACAAATAAATAATGGCCTGTATAGAGCACATCTTTTACTATGTTTTGATCATCGTTTAGTCGGCAAAAAATAATTTATTCATCGATAAAATATTTTTTTATTTTGAAAAACATAAAATGTTTTTGTAAAAAAATTCATTATTAAATTAATTTTTATATAAAATTAATTTGAATTAAGTTAAATATTATTTATATTAAAATAAATTTTTATTTTAATTTATAAATGTTTTATAATATAAATTATAAATAATTTAATAATATAAATATTAGTATTTGTTCAAATTTCATTTAGTTTTATTTATCCTTTTCAACTCCAATTTATCATTATTTACTCTCATTTATGTAATAAAAGTAACTTCAAATTGAAATTTTATTATTATTAAGCCTATATAAGATATTAATTATTATAAAATAAATTTTGATGGTTAAAAATAAATGTTTCTATAATATTTTCTGAGATATATAATTTATTTATTTTATTGAAAATAACTTTTAAAAATTATTTGTTTTAAAAAAATTTATCAAACAACAAAAAATATTTAATACAAAATTATTCTAACAATTTTTAGAGAACCGTTTTAAGTGACAAAATATAACCTAATTTTTTTATCACTTTCAGTTATAGTTGAATCGATTTGGCTTTTACTTTTGTATTGTGATCATATTCAAAGCAATATAAGATATTACATATATAAATTTTGATAGTTAATTATTTGTATTATATATATAGGAGAACCAGCCTTATCCACTTTAACATGATAAACCATAAAGTCTGGCATATTAAAATAGCAAACATAGTCATTAGATCAGCACAACAGTTTCCTTGACGAAAAGTATGAAACAAACGACGGCCAATAAAATATCCTACAATCAGCCACCAAAGGAAGATTCAAATCATTTGAATTCTTAACTAAGCTGATAGCATAAGAAACGTCAACTTCAACAATCAGATTTTCAACGTTTAAATTTTGTGCAAGTTGAAGTCCATCTCCTAAAGCCCATATTTCAGCAATGGAATTTGTAGAAAAGCCGATAAACCTATGGCAACCAGCAACCCAATTCCCATCCGAGCAGAAGAACCATCACAAATAAGCTTGTACCAGCCTGAGCCAGGCGAATTCCATTTAATGGGAATGAAACTTGGCAGATCCAAGTGCTTTAGCTTATTTGATGCAGTAAATATTTCAGCAGCATTTTCATTGGAAGTTTGAATAAGAGAATTTCAATTGAAAGGCTTTCCAAAGATAGCAGCATTTCTAGCTAACCAAATATTCAAAATAAAATAAACGAATACAAGGTACCAGGGAATTTTTGGTTTGCTAAAGAATCTGTTTTCAGCCAGTCATGAAAAGGGGAGTTAAAAGTGTAGAGCAACTGTGAAGGAACCCCTAAACTGCACCAAAGTCCCTTAATCGAATCGCATTCTTCAAGTAAATGCTCAAGAGCATCCCAGCTGGAAGAGCAGAAAGGGCAATGATGAAGGAGATTCATTCCTCTTTTATTAAGGAAGGGTATGGTTAGAAGGATGGATCTCATTAGCTCCCAAAGGGAAAAAAATAAAAAAAGAAGAAGATAATTTCGGAATAAGATTCAATTTCTAAATCCACTTTCAATCATTTGAAGGATTTAAACTCAGATTTCTAGTCATAAGGCAAGCAGATTTAAGAGTGAAGATTCCCGAAGAAGAACCATTCCATCCGATAAAAATTTTTCGATTCAATGGAAAGAGAAACTGGAGTAGCCAAAAGAATGCTTCCAGTATGGGAGGGCAACTCAAAGGATAAAATAGAGAAGAAAGTTTCTTACTGTCAAGAATTCCTCATTTCGATTTAAAGGACCTTTAATGATATTTCTAATGAGGCCAAGCCCTGACCAACTTTCAGACCAAATATTCATGTTGGAACCATTGCTAACAAACCATCTAATGCCCTTAGACAGAAGGTGTTGCGTGATCTTAAGGCCATTCCAAGTGGGAGAGCAGCGGGAACCACTGGTATCATTACATAGTGTGAAAATAAAATAGAATGTCAGCAATGACAATATATCGCAAAAAAAAGAAAAATAAAATAAAGAATACACAGATTTTATGTGAAAACCCTTTTGAGAAAAAATCACTGGCAGAGTAGAAGAAAATTCACTATATCGAATTTGAATTATTACAAGAGGAATAGACTATATCTATTTATAGGCTTGTAAAGCTATATTCTCATAGGAGTGTGTAAGATTGAAACACCTTATTCTAATTAATATAAAATAGATAAAGTTTAATAAGGTTTAAAAAACATTATTCTAAAATAAAATAAAATAAAATAAAAGAAGTGTAGTTCTATATGAATTTTACTTTTATTTTATTTTACTACTGTATTTTATTTAAATAAGGATTCAGGTCACTTAATTCTAACAATCTCCACCTTGACACGAATTCTCAATGAACAAGTTATTCATCGTGAACTCTTAACGAACAAGTTCTCCACCTCTTCCATAAAACCCCTTAAGGGTTTAACTTCAACAATGAACACTAACCAAGTCCAAGCAATGCTCAAACTTGGTTATAGGAAGTGACTTAGTCATCATATCTGCAAGATTTTCATGAGTACTAATTTTGCTCACCACAATATCACCACGAGTAATAATATCATAAACACAATGATACCGAACATCAATATTTTTTGTTCTCTCATGAAACATTTGATCTTTTGTAAGGAAGATGACACTCTGACTGTCACAAAATACTGTGCTGATTTGAAGGTCTTCATTGAGCTCACTAAAGAGTCCCTTCAACCAAGTAGCTTCTTTACAAGCCTTAGTAATCGCCATGAACTCAACTTCAGTGGTAGACAAAGCGACTGAGTCCCTTCAACCAAGTAGTTTCTTTACAAGCCTTAGAAATCGCCATGAACTCAGCTTCAGTGGTAGACAAAGCGACTGTAGTTTACAAAGTAGCTTTCCAACCAATTGCACAACCTCCGATTGTAAAGACATAACCAGTGAGAAATCTTCTTCTATCAAGGTCTCCAGCAAAATCAGTATCAACATACCTAATGATTCCATCTCTAGTTCTTCCAAACTGTAAGCAAACATCAGTAGTACCTCGTAAGAATCTTAAAACCCACTGAACTGCTTTCCAATGTTGTAACACCTCCAACCCGTATCCGTCACCTGAACTAGTTTATGAGGTATTATCGGGGTTTACAAAACAATTTCCGATATATCAAGTCATTTATTAATCACTTTCTGAAATTACTTATAGCGTCCCTTGATTAGGCCTTCGAGGCCCACAACATGTGTTAAAGTCAATTCGGGACTAAATCGAGATCATAGGGAATTTTTCACTAAATCCCAATTTTTTTCTCAAAACAAGGAGTCACACGCCCATGTAGTCAGCCAGTGTGAACTCAATATGAGCCTTTTTTATGACAATTTAACCAGCCCTGCAATTTTCAAACCACAACCAATTTCATACCAATTGATCAACCAACCTAATTTCATGCATTCATATTCAAAATAACTTAGATAACTTCATTCATTTCTACCTTATTATATTATAAGTGCTATTTCATAACTTTATCATTTCACCTATCATACCATTACTAAACATAACTAATGTATCCTTAAATTATTACAAAATATGATCATTTTGGGTTCTTATACATGCCATATAAACCATCAAAACATATATCATAAAGCCTACTGGAAAATCTTGATAGTATGGCTTGAGCGTGATGATCCAATCCTCCGACCCTCTAGATTATCTACAAAGAACAATAAACAACACAAGTAAACTAAATATAGCTTAGTAAGTTCGTCAACTGATTATTGTTTTTTCGAGTTTTAAAATTTATAAAGAGAATGATCGAACCTGGAAACTAACTCTGACAACGATTTAAGGCAAGTGCACCTATCGAACAGTAGTATAGTTTAGGCAAGACCGGATTGTTGAACCCAAAGGAACTAAAAGTGCTAATACTAACTTTCTTTTTATTATCTAGCCTAAAATAAGTGAAGTTGTTGTTTAATCTAAAATTAACTAACTACTAAGCTAAAGACGCAAAGACAAAAAGAATGAATTGGGGAAATACTGTTGGAAAAACTCAGTTGATTAAGATGATACCCTTAGGAAGAATCCACCTATACTTCACTTTTCATCTAACACTGAACCAGACGATTTATTCACTTAACTTGATCCGTAAGATTCCCTAAGTTATATTAAACCCTCTCTCGATGCGAATAACGTCTAACCCTAGGTTGATTCATTGAAATCTCTTTCTAATTAAAACCCCTAGAATCGCATTAACTCGATCTATGGACTCCCATATTAGGTTTCACCCTAATCCGGTAAAATCTCGTCACCCTATCTCTAGGCGTGCGATCAACTCCGCTTAATTATGCTAGATCTACTCTTAAGCAGGGACTTTTGCTCCTCCACCTAAGCACATCCAACTTGAATCAATATCCCAGAAATATTAACACGAGAATTAAGCACACATAATTAAGAACAAATCAAGTATTTATCATATAGTTCAGAAAACAATAATAAGATCCGTCTTAGGTTTCATCCCCTTCAGGTATCTGAAGGGTTTAGTTCATAACGATAAAAGAAAACATCTCAGAAGAAAAGATAAAACAAAATATAAGAAATCCCTAAAACCCCTTGAAGGAATTGAAGGAGAGATTCACCGTCTTGAGTAGAATTCTGGCTACTTGAGATGGATCAACTTGCTATCCTCGAGTGATTCCCACAAATTTGACATTTTCGGCTCGGCTCCTTGGCCTAGCTAACCACCCTAGGTTACGGCTTCTGCCGAACTCCCTTTCAAGTTGCCTCCTTGGGTGTTTATATAGACTTTGAGATGCCTTACTTGGCCCCTAAGTATCCTAATTTAAGTAGAATTCCTACTAGGGTGTTTGAATAGGCTTTGGAATGTGTTTCTTTGCCTCCAAGTATCCAAATCCGAATGAAACTCTTCTTTCCAGCGACAGGGACACGGCCATGACACACGCCCGTGTGAATCGTGGTCAGGCAGTGTTCAAACTTTTAATGAGGCACGGCCGTGTGGTCTTTGGTCCAGGCCGTGTCGATTTCTCTCTTGGCCCAATTTGGTCCGTTTTAAGCCCGTTTCTTGTTCTTTTCATCCTTGGGTGCTTTCCTGAGTATAAAACATGAAAAGAAAGGATTAAGAGCACCTTTTTACATAAATCAAGGGATAAATCATCTAAAAATATGTTAAATGTGGGATTAAAATATGTTACTTTTATAGTTTAATTCTGGAAAAATAGACTTATCATGCTTAATTCTCTAGTATCCTTCAAATTAAATCATCAATGAACAATTATCAATGACTTAATCCAAAACATATCAATAAAAATCATAAATCAGGGAAATTTCATTCTAATAATAATATAAGAAACTTACTTTAGAATAAGGCATAATTCAGGGATTTTCAAATAATACTATAGGTAACCCCCCCACACTTAAGATGTACATTGTCCTCAATGTACAAAGATAAGTAATAGAAATATAATAATAAAATTATAAGATAGGGAGAGAAGTGAAACTTCCTGAATTATGGATGAGATCCTTGGAGGAGGTGGAAAATACGTTGGAGATGAATGTGGGGTAACGCCTTGAAGCGTTTGAAATTGAATCTTTGAAGCAGCCGGCATGACTTTATTATATCCTAAGCTAAATCTAAATGGCATGAAGAATAAGAAGAAAATAATAAAGAACATAAAAATAAAAGTAAAAGTAAATAATGAAAAATGAAAGAAGAAAGATAACGGGAAAAGGAAGGAAAGAAAGGGGTTAAATAGAAATTATGGATCTAGTAGTTGGTCCCGCCCTTGTATCTTCCTGTAGTGGCCACACGGCCATGGACACGACCGTGTGCAAGGCCGTGTGGTATGGAAATCTGTACTTTGGTTAGTTTATGGTTAAGTGCTAAAAGGGAAAATAAAAGTAAAAAATATAAAATATAAAATATAAAAATTAATAGGGTTAGTGCTCGGGTTGCCTCCCGAGAAGCGCTCGTTTATAGTCTTAAGCTAGACTTTACCTCTCATTCATATGGTCATGGTGGTTTGAGGAGGTGAAAATCCTTTCTCATGGGATCAATTCGGTTATTGATATAAAATTTAAGTTGAGTAGTGTTTACCTTAAAGAAGTTGATTTTGGAAATTTTGAGGAGGTTGTTGTTTTTGATTTCCTTGACCTCCCCATGAAAACTTTTGGTGGTTCCTCCAACCTGGATTATAAGTATTACTATAAGGGTTATTATTAGATATGAAATTGTTACCTATATAGTTCATATGTTCACTTTCTGTACCCGGTTGGTAGGGTTGGTACTCAGGATTTGCCACAGTTCCACTTCTGTTGCACTGCATTACTGGATGTGCCTGCGAAGAACACAAACTATCAAGCTTTTTATTCATCATCTCTACCTGTGTTGATAACATGGTTACTGCATCAAGGTTAAAAACTTCGGCTGGTTTTGTTGGTTTTTTCCTTGTGACCTGCCACTGATAGTTATTCAGTGACATCTCTTCGATAAACTCGTAGGCTACTTCAGGAGTTTTGTTGTTCAGGGTTCCACTGGCGGTTGAATCAATAAGTTGCCTCGTTGAGGGGTTTACACCGGCATAGAAAGTTTGAACTTGGAGCCACAAGGGTAAACCATGATGCAGACACCTTCTCAAGAGATCCTTATATCTCTCTCATGCGTCGTATAATGTCTCTAAATCCATCTGCACAAAAGAAGAGATATCATTCCGTAATTTGGCCGTTTTGGCCGATAGGAAATATTTTAATAAAAAATTTTTGGTCATTTGATCCCATGCAATGATTGACCCTCGTGGTAACGAGTTTAACCATTGTTTGGCTTTATTCCTTAATGAAAAGGGAAATAACCGAAGACGTATGGCATCATCAGAAACACCATTTACTTTGAAGGTATCGCAGAACTCTAAAAAATTAGCTATATGAGTATTTGGGTCTTCGTCCTGCAAACCATCAAATTGAACGAATTGTTAAATCATTTGTATAGTGTTAGGCTTTAATTCAAAATTATTAGCAGTTATAGCAGGCCTAACAATACTCAATTCTGCTCCTGTTAAATGAGGTTTAGCATAATCATACATAGTACGCAGAGCATTATTTTCTCCCACATCTTGTGGTGGTGGATTATTCTCATCCATCCCTTCAGTAGGATTAGATCTGTATTCTCACTCTTTTGTGTAATTTAGGGTTCGCCTAATTTTTCTGCGATTCCTTCGAACGGTAGCTTCAATATCACTGTTGTAAAGTAGTGGTCCTGTCGGGTTCCTTCTAGTCATAAACTAGAGGTACCTGCTGAGAAAAGAAAGAAAGAAAATAGAAAATTTGGCAAAATCAAAATTTAACCTAAAAATAAAAATAAACGTAAATTGCAGAAAATAAAATAATGGCTAAAGTAATAAAAGTAGAGCTTTCTTAATATTTTAGTTCCCCGGCAATGGCGCCAAAAACTTGATCGTTGTTTTGTCGAGTTTTAAAATTTATAAAGAGAATGATCAAACCTAGAAACTAACTCTGACAACGATTTAAGGCAAGTACACCTATCGAACAGTAGTATAGCTTAGGCAAGACTGGATTGTCGAACCCAAAGGAACTAAAAGTACTAATACTAACTTTCTTTTTATTATCTAGCCTAAAATAAGTGAAGTTGTTGTTTAATCTAAAATTAACTAACTACTAAGCTAAAGACGCAAAGACAAAAAGAATGAATTGGGGAAATACTGTTGGAAAAACTCAGTTGATTAGGACGATACCCTTAGGAAGAATCCACCTATACTTCACTTGTTATCTAACACTGAACCAGACGATTTATTCACTTAACTTGATCAGTAAGATTCCCTACGTTATATTAAACCCTCTCTCGAGGCGAATAACGTCTAACCCTAGGTTGATTAATTGAAATCTCTTTCTAATTAAAACCCCTAGAATCGCATTAACTCGATCTATGGACTCCCATATTCGGTTTCAAAATCCGGCAAAATCTCATCACCCTATCTCTAGGCGTGCGATCAACTCCGCTTAATTATGCTAGATCTACTCTTAAGCAGGGACTTTTGCTCCTCCACCTAAGCACATCCAACTTGAATCAATATCCCAGAAATTTTAACACAAGAATTAAGCACACATAATTAAGAACAAATCAAGTATTTATCATATAGTTCAGAAAACAATAACAAGATCCGTCTTAGATTTCATCCCCTTCAGGTATCTGAAGGGTTTAGTTCATAACGATAAAAGAAAACATCTCAGAAGAAAAGATAAAACAAAACATAAGAAATCCCTAAAACCCCCTGAAGGAATTGAAGGAGAGATCCACCGTCTTGAATAGAATTCCGGCTTCTTGAGATGGATCAACTAGCTATCCTCGAGTGATTCCCACAAATCTGACATTTTCGGCTCGGCTCCTTGGCCTAGCTAACCGCCCTGGGTTACGGCTTCTGCCGAACTCCCTTTCAAGCTGCCTCCTTGGGTGTTTATATAGACTTTGAGATGCCTTACTTGGCCCCTAAGTATCCTAATTTAAGTAGAATTCCTACTAGGGTGTTTGAATAGGCTTTGGAATGTGTTTCTTTGCCTCCAAGTATCCAAATTCGAATGAAACTCTTCTTTCCAGTGACAGGGACACGGCCATGACACACGTCCATGTGAATCGTGGTCAGGCCGTGTTCGAACTTTTAATGAGGCACGGTAGTGTGGTCTTTGGGCCAGGCCGTGTCGATTTCTCTCTTGGCCCAATTTGGTCCGTTTTAAGCCCGTTTCTCGTTCTTTTCATCCTTGGGTGCTTTCCTGAGTATAAAACATGAAAAGAAAGGATTAAAAGCACCTTTTTTACATAAATCAAGGGATAAATCATCCAAAAATATGTTAAATGTGGGATTAAAATATGTTACTTTTACGGTTTATCATCAACCTTAATTGTAAATCTTACCGAACATTTAACATGTCATAACAAAATCAAGGGAATAAACCATTCATATTGCACCTTCCCTGTCAACCATAACTCAATCGATAATTTCATTTGCTTGAATTCAATGACAATAATAGCACAATTCTTTCACTTTTATTCCATATAGTACTTATTGACTTGTCTGTTCATGGAACGAATTACGGATTTGAGTACATCGTAGTCGGAAGCCCAAAGGCTAACTGAAGCACATAGTGCTAAACAAAAACTCATAAGGGTTAAACGGAAGCTCATAAGAGCTTAATGGAAACCCATAAGGTTTTAACTGAAGCTCAAAAGAGCTAAACTAAAACCTTAAAGGGTTAAACTGAAGCTCGTAGGAGCTAAACTGAAACCCAAAAGGGTTAACTGAAACTCGTATGAGTTAAAGGAAGCTTATGAGAGCTGAACTGAAAGAATACACGAGAATTCGCAACAAATGTTGAATCTCAGTTTACTTGAGTAATTCTTCATCAATTCCTCTTTTAACACTTGAACAATCGTACTCATTTCTTGCGTTCCGTTTTCCTTTAACACTTGGTTCAATTTCAAGGTTTTAACACATTATTTCTAGTTTCAACAATCAATATAAATAATTACTAATTACCATTTATCAGATAATATAAAAAATTAATCAATTTAACTGTACGAACTTACCCGGAGCAAATTTGTAGTAGTTGTAGAAATTTCAAGGACTATTCTGCAACTTTTTTCTTTCCTCGTTTATCCTCGATTTCTTGATCTATAATATAAAATTTTTCCATTCATTCATTAACATTTATTTAAATTCTACTCTAATTCGTAACTTATTCGCCTTAATTTCTAAAATTACACTTTTACCCTAAATTTTACAATTTTTATAATTTAGTCCTTGCTCAATCAACCCCTCAATGGAGCTAATTTTTCTCAATTAATACTTTATTCCATCATTTTAAACTATTATATAACCTTTGGTAACCAGAATTTCAACATCAAACCCTAATTTCAACAATTACAATTAAGTCCTAAAAATCAATTTTAATTAAAAATCACTTAATAAATCCATCATATACTAAAATTAAAACTTCAAATACATGCTAAATCATCATAAACTTACAGAAATCACTCATGGAAACTATCAAAATCATCCATGTAATCAAAAACTAATGAATTAGATAATAGGACCTAATTGTAGAAGTATTAAAAACATAAAAATTTCAAGAAAAAGGCAAGAAATTAACTCACTTGATGCAAAAATTATGAAAAACCAGCTTAGAAAACCATCCTATGGCGTTTTTGGCTGATGAGAATGAAGAAAAATGAAGAGAATTCTAGATATTCCAAGTTAGTCCCATTTTTATTTAGTAAATTTTGCTATTTTCCAATTTTGCCCTTATTTCATTAAATTTTTTGATTTTTCTCTGCTTGTGCCACCAAAAATATCTCCCTTGGGCTATTTTCCTCTTTAATTCCTTCCTTGTTTAACAACTGAGTTATTTAATCCTTCTAGCAACTTTTACACATTTTCAATTTAGTCCTTTTTATTTAATTGACTACCCAAACGTTAAATTTTTTTAACAAAATTTTAAATCCACCTTACTAACACTCCATAAATATTTATAAAAATATTTTTGGCTCTATTTTACGAAATCGAGGTCTCCATACCTCATTTTCAACTCAATTTATTTAATAATTTCTTTTTAATTCATAATTTCACCTATTTAAAAATATTTGTAATATTTCACTCAACCTCTAATTATTATTTTATTTTAATTTCCTAATCTCACTTGTCGAATTTAGTGATCTCGAATCACTATTCCGACACCACTGAAATTTAGGTTGTTACAAATATTCTTTACTAGGATTCGCCATGTATCTACTAATTGCACTGACTGCATATGATAAATCTGGATATGAGCAAAACATAGCATACATGAGAGATCCCGCTGCACTAGAATATGGAACATGTGACATGTACTCAATCTCATCATCTGATTGTGGAGACAAAGCCGATGAAAGTCTGAAATGGGCTGCTAAAGGAGTAGTAACAGGCTTAGCACTCTGCATATTGAACCTGGAATGAACTTTCTCAATGTACCCCTTCTGGCTTAGGTACAATTTACTTGTTTTTCTATCTTTGAGAATCTCCATACCAAGTATCTTCTTTGCTGGTCCCAAATCTTTCATCTCAAATTCTTCACTTAGTTGGGCTTTGACCTTTTTTTATCTCTCATTTATCTTTTGCTGCTATCAACATGTCAACAACATAAAGAAGTAGATACACAAAAGAACCATCACTGTTTTTCTTAAAGTAAACACAGCTGTCAAAACTACTTCTTTTAAAATCATGAGAAGTCATAAAGGAATCAAACCTCTTGTACCACTATCTTGGTGACTGTTTCAAACCGTAGAGGGACTTTTTCAGCATGCAAGCATAGTTCTTTTTTTCTGAGACTGTAAAACCCTCTGGTTGTTGCATGTAAATATCTTCCTCAAGTTCTCCATGCAAAAATGCAGTTTTTACATCTAATTGCTTAAGCTCCAAATCATACATGGCCACAATATCAAGCAAAGCTCAAATCAAACTATGCTTCACAACTAGGGAGAACACATCTGTGAAGTCCACTTCTGGAATTTGACTGTAACCCTTTGCAACAAGCCTTGCTTTATATCTAGGTTCTTCAACTCCTAGAGTCCCTTCTTTCTTTTTAAACACCCATTTACAGCGAACAACCTTTTTACCTTTAGGAAGTTTCACAAGATCCTATGTTTTGTTTTTGTGAAGTGATTCCATCTCCTCTTGCATAGCAAACATCCACTTTTCTGAGTCTTCACAGCTAACCACCTCAGAATAATTAGATGGCTCTTGGTTTGCATCTATATCTTCAGCCAAATTTAAAGCATAAGCAACTAGATCAGCCTCCGCATACTTCTTTGGAGGTTTAATTTCTCTTCTAGTTCTGTTTTTGGCGACTGAGTGTTGTGGTGAAAAAGCAACTCTATTCTTAATTTTTGTACTGGCTTGAGGAGTCGACTCTATATTAATCTGATGCTCCACCTGCTTTTGATTTTCTTTATTGGAAGAGTCTTTAAGAGATAAGTTAGGTAGCATAGTAGTTTCATCAAAAACAACATCTCTGCTAATCACAACTTTTCTATTTTCAAGACACCATAACTTATACCCTTTTACACCAGCTTTATAACCAAGAAAAACACATTTAATAGATCTCGGTTCCAATTTTCCATTATTAACATGAGCATACGCAGGACACCTAAAGATCTTTAAATTAGAATAATTAACAGGATTATCAGACCATACCTCTTGTGGAGTTTTTTTCTCAATGACAACGGATGGAGATTGGTTGATCAGAAAATATGCAGTAGAGGCTGATTCGGCCCAAAACGACTTTGGTAAGTTGGCATTTGACAACATACACCGAACCTTGTCCATGATCGTTCTGCAATGCTGTTTTGCTGTGGAGTATGACAAACTGTCAAGTGTCTCATAATCCCTTCTGACTTGCACAGTTTATTAAACTCATCAGAACAAAACTCTAAGCATTGTCTGTACGGAGGTATTTTATTTGTTTTCCCGTCTGTTTTTCAATCATAGTTTTCCAAGACTTAAATGCGGAAAACACATTGCTTTTCTGCTTCAGGAAGAATGCCCAAACTTTTCTGGAAAAATCATCAATAAAAGTTAGCATATAATTAGCTCCACCTCTCGAAGGCACTCTTTATGGCCCCCACAGATCAGAATGAATATATTCCAACGTTTCCTTCATGTTATGGATTCCTTTAGTGAATCGAACTCTCTTTTGCTTCCCAAAAACGCAGTGCTCACAGAACTTTAGTTTGCAAATTCCTTGCCCATCAAGAAGTCCTCATTTGCTCAATTCTGTCATGCCATTCTCACTCATATACCCTAGACGCATATGCCAAAGTTTAGTAATATCATCATCTGATAAGGAAGAGGAAGCGACAACTGCATCACCAATAACAGTAGAACCCTGCAAAACATATAACTTGGCAGTCTTTTTATGCTCTTTCATCACAAAGAGGGAACCTTTGGAAATCTTCAAAACTTCACTTTCAGCTGTGTATTTGTATCCTTTTGAATCAAGAGTACTTAACGAAATTAACTTTCTCTTCACTTCTGGAATATGTCGTACGTCACTAAGTGTTCTAACAACTCCATCAAACATCTTAACTTTAATTGTTCCAACACCTATGATTTTACACGAAGTATTATTTCCCATCAAAACAACACCTTCAGACATTGTTTCGTAAGTTGTAAACCAATCCCGATTGGGACTCATGTGGAAGGTGTAGCCCGAATCAAGGATCCACTCATCGCTCACTTTAGAATTGTTGATAGAAGTGGCTAGAAATTCACCATCGCTATAGTCTTCTACAATATCAGCTTCACCGAAATTTTCTGATTGTTTTCCCTTTTGATTCGCAGCCTCCCTTTTGATCTTATTTTGTAGCTTATAGCACACATATTTAATGTGCCCTTTCTTCTTGTAGAAGTTACAAATTTTACCTCTGTTTGAAGACTTATATCTACCCTTAGATTTACCAAAAGGATTCCGTTCCTGTGTCCTTCCACGATCATCATCAGCATTCTGATCTTGTCTCCCACGAACAATGAGACCCTCTCCCTAAGAGTCGATTTTAACCACAATATGCTTACAAGGTCAAAGAATCATAAACCTCATCAACTGTGAGAGACTCGCGGCTATATAAAATCGTGTCTCTAAAGGTTGAATTAGACGGGGGCAACGAACAAAGTATAATCAACCATATATTTTCCTGATCATATTGAACCTCCATGGCCTCCAAGTTTGAGAGAATTTCTTTAAACACTGTTAAGTGTTCGTGCACAACCGCACTTTCCTCCAAACGATGGGCATAAACGTTGCTTCAAATGCAACTTGCTGGTTAGAGTTTTCGACATACATATGTGTTCTAGCCTTTTCCATAATGCAGCGGCGGTCTTCTCCTTCATCACATCCTCTAAAATTTTGTTAGACAAATGCAGATGTAACTATATTAACGCCTTTCGATCCTTGCGCTTATTCTCTTCCTCCGTCAATGTCGAAGGCATCTTATCTACCCTTAGCAGGGCTTTCTCTAAGCCTATCTATGCAAGAACTATCTACATCTTTAGCTGCCACAACGCGAATCTGGTGTTGCGATCCAACAGTAGAATTTCATACTTCAAAAACGCCATTACCGTGATCAAGATGAAAAACCCGGAAGCTCAGATACCAATTTGTGAAAATAAAATAGAATGTCAATAATGACAATATATCGCAAAGAAAAGAGAAATAAAATAAAGAACATACAAATTTTACGTGGAAACCCTTTCCGAAAAAAACCACGGGCAGAGGAGAAGAAAATTCACTATGTCGAATTCGAATTATTACAAAAAGAATAGACTATGTCTATTTATAGGCTTGTAAAGCCATATTCTAATAGGAGTGTAATAAGATTGAAACACCTTATTCTAATCAATATAAAATAGATGGAGTTTAATAAGGTTTAAAAAACCTTATTCTAAAATAAAATAAAAGAAGTGTAGTTTTATATGGATTTCACTTTTATTTTATTTTACCACTGTATTTTATTTAAATAAGGATCCGAGTCACTTAATTCTAACACTTAGATATTTTGAAACAAGCATAGCAGCCCAGGTAGTCTTTGGGTCATGTGCAAGTCTCCAACAAAGCTTTAAGGAGTTGTGCCTTATTCTGAGCTTTCAGTTATTGAATACCGATTCCACCAAGGTCCTTTGGCTGCATAACCGAATCCTATCCCAACCTATGAATTCTGCTACAGTAGTCGTATTACCCCAAAGGAAGTCTCGACTAATTTTGTCATCTTATAGCAAATGTTGCTAGGAAGATTTTGGCACTGTATGTAATAAGAGGAAATTGCAGTGGTGGTGGAGTTGATTAGAGTTAGGTTTGCTTAGCCTTGAAAACTAGGGGAAGAGGTTATTGTCTTAGCCTAAGTAAAAGATTAAAAAGGCTCATAAAGGTTATACGTTATCTTTAAAATGTAACAATTCAAGTTAGTAAACTGGGAAAATCTTTGGCAAGTAGGATCAAGGTACGTAATTGAGTCTGAATCACTATAAATTAATTTCTCTGTTTTTCCTTTGTACATTTTAAATACCAATTCACCTCTTTTTTTAGTATTTTTTAACTAACACGATTTATTTTAACTCAAACTAAGTAATTTTTACCACATTTTTAAATTGTTCTAAATCAGAATAAAACTAGAGAATCACTAAGAAAAGAATGAAACTTTGCAGTGAATTATGTTTCACTCGAGTTGGATTTCTTAACTCAAAATTGAAACCTTTATATATAGTGCACAAAAAGGTTCCTATATGCCTCTTTAGAACAGTTGTAACTTTTCAGAATATAGGAGACCATCTCGAAAAAATTTCAAAAAAAAAAAACTTAGAATCAAAATTTTAATTTTAGTCGTGTGATGTGAACACTTAAATTGGATTTGAATATGAGCAGCTTGATTACAAAGACTAAGAATGATTTGATTAATTACCGAACTGACCCCTCTTGAAGTTTATTTATTTATTTTTATATTTTATATTATACAAAACTCTAACTATAGGCTCTTCCTCGTGAATTTCCTCAAATGAACTCACTTCAAATAGCTTATGAAAATAATGAGGAAATAGACATTTGTTTATGGGGAAAGTACGTGATTAAAAGTATCATTAAGGCTCAAGTACTAAAAGTTGGGTTGTATTTTGTCGTCTCTATTTAAAAAATGAGAAAATTAGTCTTTGTACATTAGATTAAAGTGAAGATTGGTCCTTGTTGTTAAAAATTTCATTTATTTATACTGTTAAAAAATAATATGGCTGATGGAATAATCAAACAGTGCCACATCGCATGCCATGCATACCTCATGTTAATGAATGTCAATGTTATATAAATAAAATAAATTGTTAGTAGTTGGTTGAAATTAATAATGATACCAATAAGTGGGCATGCAACACATTCACAATACTATGGTATTGGTTTAAATATGTTTACGAATTATTTTGTCAAAACATAATGATAATGAATTCGATACTCTTTAAATAAAGTATTGTATTCAAGTTTTGTGATGTTTATGGGTCTAATTTATCTCAAGTTCAGATTTAATCAATACCCAATGTAACTACCAAATACTAGAGAGTCTTAGACCAAAAATATATTCACTAGTTCAGTTCAATTGTTATTTTAAATTTTAAAATTTCAAAATTCAAATTTAATGTTCATAATTATAAATATGTAATATTTATTCACAGATTTTTCAAATTCTATATTTATAAACATGTACATTAACATCCTTACCATAAAGTATTTTAGAGTTGTTCTACTAATGGACACCAATTTTTAAAGATTGCACAAGAAGAAAAACATTAGGAAAACATAATTTTATTTTTGGTGAATTACAATAACAAGATAAAGCTCGAATAACAAACACGACTAGCACAATTCGAATCCAGGCCACGCTTAGGATGACGAACACCCTGACTATAATTTTGTAACGACCCAATAGTTAGGAGTGTCGAAAAGTGTATTTTTGGGACTCTGTTTTCATAAACCGTAAATATTTTTATTAAATATTTATGGAGTCATATTAGAAACTAATTAAATTTTGGACAAGTATTTTGCATGAATTAGGAGATATTAAGGGATAGGGACAAAATCATATAAGGGTTAAAAGTTGGATTAGAGATTTAAGTGAATTAAAGGGACTAAAATGATAATATATATTTATTTTGTTGAAGTGGACAACATTAATGATAAATATATATATATGTTAACTTACTATATTAACTTATTATAGATATATGTTATAATAAAATTAATAAGGTGAAAACTCAATATATAATAATAATAATAGTAATTGTAACACCCCTAACCCGTATCCGTCTCCAGACTAGGGTTACGAGGCATTACTGAACAAAACACAATTCAGAACAGACATTCTTTACAATTCATGCGCCCAGTAAGGCATTCTCCTTTATAAAAATTTTTGAAATAGATTAATGAACTAACCTCTTATTCATATACAAGTCAAAATCATATATTTGAATCACATATCTAACCACACAAATCATGCTTTATCGAACATTCTCTTATACGAACTATATTTCAATATTTAACCATTTCAATTCCGTTTGCTAATTCAAAACTTTCAAACCAAGCCATAAAATATCAAACCAATTTATACATGTTTCATAATTACAAAAATTCAAGCCATATGGCCATCATTTCCATGACATTCGAATACTCAATTTATAATCAAACATATTTCATTTCATATATCGAGCATATATCGAGACACCTATTTGTTTACATCTATTCCATAACAAATTAACGATCATACCATTTTATAAATCTAAGTACAATCGCATATTAAGTTGTTTCAACCCATATCATTAATAAATAACAAATGTAACATTTAATAAACATTATACATGTGCCTGTTAAACTAATTTGGCCATATCTCACGGTTTAATAATCATTTGCACATAAAACGTTAGGTAACTTTATACATGACGAACTATATTTTTAACATCATCCAACCATACGCATAACACCCTAAAACCAAAAGCCATTTCTAAATACAATTACCAAATTATAGCATTTTAAACATTATAACCTTATGTACATTTTACTAAATCAAATTTAACCATTTTCGAATACAAATGTCAAGTCATAAAATATCTAATTTACAAGCTAAATAACATATCTAACATGTTATATTCAACCACACACATGAACCACATACCTAATTCGCATGCGAATTATCATGCCTATAATTCATATACACAACCAATTAATTTATTCAATAATCGATCATCCAATTTAACTTCCATATAACAACTAGATCATATACATTCTTTTTCATTCAAAACCAAGCCTAAATAGTCAAATACCATAGTCGAACATATAACTACTTATATATAACACATTTTATAATCACTCATTGAACCAACGATTTGACCTTTTTAAACCGAACTACAAGCAAACATTAAATAGGCATATGTATTCATATCTCATATGTCCAACAATTTAAATAAACAACCTTTCGGTTATCATATTTAACTCAATAAATCATAACATTTCCATCATTCAATCTATAAGCTAAACATGTTATCTCATATCTTAACATCAAAACAATATGTCATTTATAGTTATTCAAATGACCCTTTTACCAAACCATATTATACCACTTTTCATGCTTCCAAAATGAGTTAATTAATAAGCCAAATATACACCCTAATTACCACTCCTCATTGCCAAATCATATAACCAACATCGCAACATATTTACCATAAAACATACCTCCCAATTAAGCTTATAACATGACCACATATAACTACCAACATTTGCATCATGAACAAGCCAATTTCACATGGCTATATACATATAAAAATTTCAAGCCAAATATATCAAAACTAGCCTATACATGCCACATAACCAAATCTCAAAGCATTTATTTACCGAAACGAATACTGGATAGTGTGATGAGATCTCCCACGACTTCCAACACAAGCAAGTCTCCGAAACTCTATAAACATAGGAAAAACACACGGAGTAAGCTTTGAAAGCTTAGTAAGCTCGTATCTTAATAAACTTAACATAGCAAATAATTTCATTACAATGCCATAAGCATCATATGCTATCACACACAAATTTTCTAAATTTTATAACAAGTTATTATTTCGAATTATCATCATTCAATATTATACTACATAACTAGCTAACTGTAGTTTTCACAAGCTTATTCAATTCAATTCTCATTTATCGTTTAATTCACATTTTCATATAGCCAAATGAGCAAATTATGGGAAATAACACATTCAATCATATATCTGTCTCATATAAATCTCATATCATCATTTATACTCAAATTCACCTTTCATTCATATAGTATCTAACAATTTCACATATGCAACTCTATAAATCACATCTTGTACATTTGTTTATATTTCCTTTGCACATATTCACATTTCATTTTCATATACATCACATAACATTCTTTGCACATATACTTACCTTTCATTTCCAAACGTTGTATACCTTTTAGCGTACCTAAATCGGAATGTCATTCACTTAATCACTTATTTCTCGGAATGCCTGTTGAACCGTTCGGAATCAATAAGGATACTCGGATAACTAGAAAAGCTCATACAATGCCAACGTCCCAGACGTCGTCTTACATGTAATCAAATATTGATGCCACTGTCCCAAACAGGGTCTTACACGAAATCATATACGATGCCGATGTCTCAGACATAGTCTTACATGTAAATCTCAAATCGATGCCAATGTCCCAGATGTGGTCTTACACGATAACACATATCTGAATCCTATGTCATAAAATATGTATCCTAACTATTTCTATGTTGCGTACGGGGATTTCAGATGTCATCACATTGTCGATGCTTTCTCGTATTCATATATTCTGCTTCTCGAACAATTCAATATCATAATAACATATATAACTTATTCAAAATACATATATATTTACATTACCATTCATCGCTGAAATCAGAGCTTTAAAAATTTATAAAAGAATGATCGAACCTGGATACTAACTCTGACAATGATTAAAGGCAAGTGTACCTATCGAACAGTAGTATAGCTTAGGCAAGATTGGATTATCATAACCCAAAGGAACTAAAAGTATTAATACTAACTTTCTTTTTAATATTTAGCCTTAAAATTAGAGTGAAGATTGCTTTAAACTAAATTGACAAGAACTAAACTAAGGACACAAAGACAAAAAGGAAGATTTGGAAAATAACTTGAAGAAAACTCAATTGATTACGACGATACCCTTAGGAAGAATCCGCCTAGACTTCACTTGTTATCCAACCCTGAATTATACTATTTCTTTACTTAGCCTGATCCGTAAGACTCCCTAACCTATATTAAACCCTCTCTCGAGGCGAATAACGTCTAACCCTAGGTTAATTAGTGAAACTCTCGTTCGCTTATAATAACCCCCTAGGATAGCAGTAAATCGATCAATAGACTCCCATATTAGGTTTCACCCTAATTCGGCAAAATCTCGTAACCCTATCTCTAGGCGTTCGATCAACTCCACTTAATTATGTTAGATCTACTCTTAGGCAGGGTCTATTCCTCCTCCAGCTAAGCACATTAGATTTGGATTAAGCAACATAATTAAGAACAAACTAAGTAATTCATCATATAACTTAAAAACCAAATAACAAGATTCGTCTAGGTTTCATCCCCTTCAGGTATCTGAGGGGTTTAGTTCATAATGACTAAAGAAAACATCGCAAGATAAAAGATAAAACAAAACATAAGAAATTCCTAAAACCCCTTGAAGGAATTGAAGGAGAATTCCGCTGTCTTGAGTATAACTCCGGCTTCTTGGGATGGATCAACTGGCTATCATCGCGTTATTCCCTAACTCTGACCTTCTCGGCTTGGCTCCTTAGCCTAGCTTTGATGCCTGTTTCAGCTTCTGCCGAACTCCCTTTTCAAGTTGCCCCATTGGGTGTTTATATAGGCTTTGAGATGCCTTACTTGGCCTCCAAGTATCCTACTCTGAATAGGATTCCTATTTGGGTGTTTGAATAGGCTTTGGAATGCGTTTCTTTGCCTCCAAGTATCCTTTCCCGGATGAAATTGCTCTTTCCAGCAATAGGGACACGGCCATAGAACACGCCCATGTGAATCGTGGCCAGGTCGTGTTCGGAATTTTAATGAGGCACGGCCGTGTGGCCTTTGGGCCAAGCTATGCTCTAGGTTATCGTCGAGGCACGGCCGTGTGGACTTTGTGCCAGGCCGTGTCAATTTCGTACTAAGGCCCATTTACTCTATTTTGGGCCCGATTTGTGTTCTTTTCATCCTCAGGTGCTTTCCTGGGTATAAAACATGAAAAGAAAGGATTACAAGCACCTTTTTATAAAAATCAAGGAATAAATCATCGAAAAGCATATTAAATGTGGGTTAAAATATGTTACAATTACGGTTTATCAACCATTCAGCATTGAATTCAATCACACAAATAATATGCATTTATAACATGATTTCGTAACGTCTATTAAAATACGAACTTACTTCGTTCGCAGTAATGACAATTTAAGTCGACTAATCCAATATTTTGACTTTCCCTCGATCTAGATCTGAATTCCATTTTTGCCAATCTAATTAATATCAATAATTAACTTACTTATTCAACATTTCATTCAATTTCATCCAAGAACTTATAAATGGGAAATTTTCATTTTAGCCCCTAACATTTCATATTTTTACAATTTAGTCCCTAATTCAAAACAATACCAAATATTCAAAATTTCACTATGCCCATGCTAGGTCGAATGCTCCATAAATCCTTAACAGCCCTTTAATTCAATTTATTTCACATTTAAGCCCCTACACTTTCAAATTTCACAAATAAATCCCTAATTTGGATTTTTATCAAAAATCACTTAATTAAACATGATAATCAAACATCAAAGATTTATTTTTCATCATCAAACTACAAATTCATCACATATAAACAATGGAAAATCTCAAATTTATCATCAGTTCCAAAAATTAAAGTATGGGCTAAGTAATAATCGAAGCAGCGATCTCAAAAACATAAAAGTTATTGAAAACCGAGCAAAACACATACCCGAATTAAGCTTCAAGAGTGCTGAATATAAAAGCTTCATCCATGGCTTCTTTTTCTTCAACATTCGGCCATAAGATGAATGATAATGGCCATTTTATGTTTTACTTTATTTTATTACATTTTATTATACATTTACCATATTAACCTTAAAATAATAATATGAAAACCATATAATGGTTGTCCACTACCATCCATGAAATATTAAATGGCCAAATTATCACACAAGGAAACCACATTATAAAAGCCATAACAATATAGCAATTTAACAATTAGCAAGTCACGTTTGCATTTTATGCGATTAAGTCCTTTTATCAAATTAACCAACCAAACAGTAAAATTATTTCACGAAAATTTCACACATGCATTCTAACATGCTGTAAATACATAAAATACATATTTTAAAAATTTTCTGTCTCGAATTTGTGGTTCCAAAACCACTGTTTCGACTAGGGTCTAAACCAGGCTGTTACAATAATAATAATAGAAAACATAATAAAAGAATAATAAGAAAGTTGAAAGAGATGATAGCATGAAAAAAAAAGTAGAAAGGAAGAAGAAGCTACGGCACCTGAGGGTTTTAACATTCAAACTACAATTGGTTAGTTAATTTAATCTCATTTTCTTGAAAATTTTATGTTTTTGGAATTCCGATATTTAAAACTACCAGACACATGTTGTAATTTTTAGTATTGTTCAAGATTTTTGATATTGTCATTGTTGAATAGTTTAAGTACTAGGGGTTAAATTGATAGATTTTTAAGTTAGGAGTGAAAAATGACTAAATTGTAGAGTAAATTGTTAATTTTGAGCAATATGGACTAAATTGTAAAAAAATTCAAAATTAAGAGGTAGAATTGAAAATAGGGAGCTAAATTTTAGTTTAGAGTGAAATTAGTATAAAATTTGAGGTTAAATATGAATATTAAATTTAGTCTCGATTTAGGGACTAAATTAAGGATTGAGCAAAATATAGTACAAAAATTGAATTTTTTTTGTGATTTGAGTGGTATGTCATTAATTAATTGTAATTATTTTATTCTGTAGCAAACATCATTCCGGAATCCTCGAGTAAGAAGGGGAAAGACAAGGTCGACATCAAATAGCTCAGAATTCACTGCTTGTGTTTATATAATTCGAATTAAATAGTAGATTGTTGCATATTTAATGTTTGCAAATGGTAAGCATTTTAGGTGATTACTTTGGTACTTTGAGATCGAATTGAATTCATAATTGATTTGAAATGGATTGATTTTGTATATTATGAAATATGTTGATTATATGCATATTGAATTGAATATATGTGATAATGTATATATACGAGATTGGGACATTGATGTATTGAAAAATGAAATGAAACCCTATTAATTGTGTCGAGCTAAGTCAGATATAGATGGCATGCCAGAGGATAGGAAAAGTTCAAGGATTTTTTCGACCTTGAGTCGATGAGGAATCGGGTGTCAACTTGCTTCGGTTTAACCGATAAGACACTAGGTGTCAACTTATACAGTGCTAGGTGAAATTATTACTTCGAATTTGTCCGATGAGGCATTGAGTGCCAAATTCGTGTGTTGGTTAGATTTGTGTATCCGTCCGAGTCTGAGTCGTGTTAATAGGGAAAATAAACGATAAAAATCGATATGCTTGATATTGAAATGTCAATGGATGAGAATGGAAACAAGATGTAAAATGGATTATGAAAGCACCAAAAATATCCTATTCCCTACAAAATAATGAAAAAGAACAGTAAAGGGGAAGTAGGATCGAATCCTCAGGGACCGGATTATACGAATGCTTGTTTCTTGAAATCCTGAGCAGAATCGTGCCCAAGAAAACTTGCGTTCCTGGAAAAATAAAAATAACAGAATTAAAAGTTTTGATTTGGAAACGAAAATAAAATAAAAAATAGAATTGAGAATTCGAATTGGAATTGGAATTGGAATTGGAATTGGAATTGGAATTGCGAAAATTAAAAATAGGAAATAGAGTTGAAATAAGGAAATTCGTATGGGGAGATTCTAGCCTCCGGTTGCCACGATCCGCCTTGGGTTCAATCCTTAGCTTTTAGATGATCCTTCTCAACCCGAATAAGTCGGTTATAGTGGAAGAGGATGCCTACGACCACCAGCTCCAAGGATTTAGACTTCGATTTGGTGGAACTTGACTCTAGCCAACAATCGCTCTTATGGGATCATCTATGCTAGATCAACGTTTCTCAATGGCGAATCTGATGCCTACACAATAGTGGTTTGTGACGCCTCAGTTTTCTGTTGAAAATCATTTATTTTTCTTTGGAAATTAAGAGTTTGCTGTTGAAAATCAAGGACATTAGCTACTAATTTATTGACCATAGTTTCTAAGAAAATACCTGAATCTCGAGGCTGTTGTGGAAGCTGATTTTGGTATGGCTGGTTATACCGTGGGTTGGTCCCATAGCTCAAGTTGGGATGGTCCCTCCATCCTAGGTTGTAGGTATTAGCGTATGGGTCATATCGCCTCTGTGGTGGGCCAGGGAAATTTCCCACTGCATCTAAATGAGCCATAGAGTCATCATACAAACTGGGGCATGCATCAATAGTGTGCTCAAGTGTAGCACATATTCCACATAACCGAGCTGGTTTAGCTTTTTCTGCAACAAGAGAGCTCACAATTTTAGTAAGTCTATCAAGTCTATCTTTTATGAAAGAATTACTTAGCTGGTGAACCCTTCTGGGGGGTTCAGGATTAGCTCGGAACTGCTGAGAATTTGCAGCCATTGTGGAGATTAAGTCTCTTGCTTGTTGGGGAGTCATGTTGACCAACGCTCCTCCACTAGCGGCGTCTACCATATTCATCTCCATGGGTTTCAAGCCTTCATAAAAGTACTGGAAGAGGGATTGCTCTGTTATACCGTGTTGTGGGCAGCTTGCACACAACTTCTTAAATCACTCCCAGTAATTGTAAAGAGTCTCTGCTTCTTTTTGCCTTATTCCCACGATCTCTCCTCTTAGCTCAGCTACTCTAGATGCTGGAAAAAACCTATTAAGAAATAAATGAGATAAATCATCCCAAGTAGTAATAGATTAGGAGGTAAATAAAATAACCATTCCCTAGCCGAATCTGCTAGGGAAAAAGGGAAAGCGCACAATTTAATTTGATCCTCAGTTACGCCTTGAGGTTTCATACTCAAACAAACCATATGAGACTCCTTCAAATGTTTATGGGGGTTTTCATTTGGTAACCTTCAGAAAGTTGGCAGCAACTGAATTAACCCTGACTTTAATTCAAAATCAGTATCCACAGTAAGATACGCGATGCATAACGGTGGTTGTTCTGTCGGAGCTTCGACTAGTTTCCGAATTATTTGAGCCATTGATTGACGTGCCAAATTCAGGTTTTCATTAACCCTAGATTCTGCTTCGTCATCGATTTTAATTTCTGGCGGTGGATTGCTTTGAGTCCCAACCACCACTGACTGCTTTTTCCTTAGCTTTGTTTCCTTGCGATTAACTTTTGCAGTCTTTTCAATCTCCGAGTCAAAAGCAAGAGTGCCTGGAGCAGATCTGGTCATAGAAAACAAAAAACAAGACTAGTACGTTACCGATCCCCGACAACGGCACCAAAATTTGATGCGTCATTGAAAGCACCAAAAATATCCAATTCCCTACAATATAATGAAAAAGAACAGTTGAAACACCCCAAACCCGGCCCACGAGCTTTGACCAAATTTGGTATGTTCCTCAAGTAAACCGGTTCCAAATTCTTTTGTTACTTAGAGAAAAATGTAATATCCCGAAATAGGGGTTACGAGTTTGGTAAATAGCTCGAGTGTTAGAAGGCCTTAAGAGTGATTTTTATGTGTTTTTGGAGTCCCTAAAGCCCGAGAATAAAAAGGGACTATTTTGGAAAATTTTGAAAATTTTGGGTCAAAGTGAAAATTAGGTGAAGGAGGCCTTAAGATTAACTTTTGTAAAGTTTGGACATGAAAGTCCAGTAGCAAGGTGGCTTCCGTGTGCCACTTAAGGGTCAGCGCCAATTCTGGTCAGGGGTTCGAGTGGCATAGGGCGCAAAAGCTTTCTTATTTTATTTTGAAAAGGGGCTGTTGCTTTAAAAGAGGCTTTTAAATAAATCGCTATGGGTTTATGACATAAAGCAGCTAGTAGTAAAGTGGCTTAGACGCTTTCAGCAAGAGGGATTTACGAGGACTCGTGTTCGAGTCGTACTGGAAGCACAAGGTGAGTTTTTATTTTTTTTTTTTGAGTAAAAGGGGAACTAACGGAAAGAGGGGTTAAAAGAAAATCGCGATGCTTTAATGTCATAAAGCGAACACTGGCCGAGTGGTTAAGGACTTGGATGAAGAGCTGCGACTGGGAGGACTCGCGTTCGAGTCCTGGGAGTCGCACACGAGACGTTGTTTTTGCTTCCAGCGCTAAGGCATAGGAAACCCCCCCAAGGATAGTTTAAAAGAAACGCGCGACGAATTATAGCACGAAAGTCTTATTGGCGGAAGTGGCTGGACGTTTGGGTAGGTTGCTTTAGGTCTCAGGTTCGAGACGCTGGAGGCACACCTGCGGGATTTTATTTTGGATCGACGTGGGAGCTGGTGAGCTGCATGGGCATTTAATGCCTGCAGCAGGCATGCACGCATGCAGCTTTGTTAGGGGGGTTTACTCCTCTTTTATTTTTGTTTAAGTATTATTATTATTATATATTATTATTATTATTAATTTATTTCTTTGTTTTAGAAGTATGGAGCATTGTTTTATTTTATCTATTAAATTATTTTATGTGGGAATAAGCAATGCATTATCCTCTTTCTTTTTCAATGAGCATGGGCTTCAAACTTTTTATTATTATTATTTGTGTTATTTTATTAAAGAATGGGTAATATATATATATATATATATATATATATTGTTTATTATATTTTATTTTATTAATTTGTTTAGGGAAGCATGGTTTTATTTTATTATTATTATTATTATTATTATTATTATTATTATTATTATTATTATTATTAACTCCTATTATTGTTATATGCGTGGGATATATATATGGGATGCTTGCCATTTTCTTTATTTTTTTGGTGAATAAACAATAGTAACTTAACAAAGGTAGTATTGCCGTTGGGAACCATGGAACATTTTTTTAATTATGTGTTTTATTATTTTTGTTAAATAATGTGTCATTATTATATAGAAAATGGTGTAGTGGGATTTAGTTTGAAAGGTGATGGAAGAATGAGGGAATAATAATTATTACCATTAGTTATGCATGGATGAAATTTTGGCCTTGGGAAGGTCTATGCGTGGCCGGCCTTGGGTTGATGGAAAGAGAAGCATGGCCATTAACTTGTTCTTTTTGTTTTATTAGTCAAGGATGGGTAATTGCAAGCATGGCCGAATGGAGCTGAAATCTTTTATTGTTTTTATTATTTTTTTATTAGTTTAAACAAGCATGAATCTTGGCCTTAGGGATAGAGCATGTGTGGCATGGGTTGGTTATTTTTGTGTGTTTTATTAATTTATTTTATGTGAATGATGGAAATTGATGTGGAGCTGGCAAAAAGAAAGGTATGGCCGTGGAGGGCATGGGGTGGAGGAACAGAATCGGTTTTGGAGCATGCTTGGGAGACTCCCTTGGTCGGCCTTGAGCTTTGAAGAGCATAGCTAAATCTTCCTAGTTGGTTTTTAGTTCTCCTCCAAACGTGCATGGCAAATTTCTTGTTTTATCCCTTGTCTTGTCATTTTATTCTTGGCCGAAAAAGGTGAGACCAAAGCTTGATTTTGGTTGGGAAAATTGTAAGGGAAGTGCTAAATTTATTTCAACCTCTTCCTTTTTGTTCCTTGTTTTTCCTTTCAACCTCAAAACCATGATTATTCCCGTTGAGGCCGAATCTTAAAGGGTAAGTAATATTTTCTACTCTAGTAATAAATTTAAGTTCTTTTCAATAAGGATGTCAAAAATCAAGGGTAGGCCTTGATTTCTAGGGTTGGCCGAATGTATATGTGGTATAACAATATGTTCTCTTTCATATGCCAACGTGAAGGTACATCAAAGTAAGCAAGAAGGTAGTTTCGGCCAAAGGCCATCTTCCTTGATTATTGTGGATAGCCGATACTAACAGTGGCAAATAGGGATTCCGATAGTCTCAGGGAGCAAGCAAGTTCGGGATCGAAATAAGCAAGGATTTCGACAAGTTATAGGAGCAACCGGGATTCAAGTTTGCTTCGGTAAGTAAGCTTTCGGGAGATCGTTTTGGCATGGGCTTTTGATAAGTTTAGATTGGGTTGATTTTTTGGTTATAGCTTAGTAACTAATGTGTTATGCTTATTAAGTGTCGATGGAGGCAAATACCAGTCAAGGAGTTCAAAGGGCGGCCCCTATCCCCAAGTTTAAAAGGAGAGCTGTCTCGGCTGTGCGAGATTGGCCACCGGGGTGTGGGCCAGCATCCGAGCAACAACGTAGGCAAATAGCCGTAGTATCGCTTAGAGATAGCTTCGGGATTGAGGGCATAACGTTGTTCGTGATCAGGTGCGTAGTTATCGCACTGTTCTCTTGCTGGTTTATGTGTGTTATTGTAAATATACATGTCGTGCATGTTAGCCGAAATAAGAGCTAAGATGTTGGATACCCAAGGTGGGTGATCGTTCGATCAGGTGTGTAAGTTCTTACACACTTTATTAGTATAAATTGTTGTTATAATGATATTTTATTACTTATCACGTAGTATCTTTGCCTTGTGGGCATAAGCTTGGTTTTCGGGTAAGTCCCCTAATACTCGATCTATGATTTATGTTGTGTATGCCATCATATGCTGTTAAATATTATGCTATATACGAATGCATGATATATGGGATTATGATACTTGTTATGTGAGCATGATGACGTGGGATAAATGAGTGGAGGGGGCAGTGATATTCGTGTCGACGGACACCAGTGTTTTGGTAACACATTGTGACTACGGTCACCAGAGGTTTGGTACCTCCAGAGGTTTGGCACCTCATAGCGTCTCGTCCCTGTGGCTTAGTACCACCGTGGGTTAGCCCCACTATGAGATACGGGATCGACGCCAGTGATTTGGTATCACACGATGGGTTGGCCCCATCATTCGATTGTGACTTCGAGTCACCAGTGGTTTGGCACCACCAGTGGTTTGGCACCACACGTATTGGCGGATATTGTGACTTTAAGTCACCAGTGGTTTGGCACCACCAGTGGTTTGGCACCACACGTATTGACGGATATTGTGACTTTAAGTCACCAGTGGTTTGGCACCACCAGTGGTTTGGCACCACACGTATTGACGGATATTGTGACTTTAAGTCACTAGTGGTTTGGCACCACCAGTGGTTTGGTACCACACGGGGTAGAAAAAAGAGTATGGACGGCTAGGTTGGGCTTCATATTTGCATATTCATGTATATGTTTGTTCTGTGGATATGGGCTAAGCCCGTTTGCGGGAACATGTGTATTAATTACGTACTGAGTCTTGGTGACTCACCCCCTTCCCTATCTTTTCAGGTGAGTCGATCGCGGAGACGGAGCCGGAGAGGACTCGAGGGGGGCCATGCTTGTTCCTCGGTTTTGAAGTTTTATTTCGTACCATTAAAGTTTACTATTTGCTAAATTCGATTGGGTTGTAATATGGCCGCTTATTCTTTTATTATTATTCGTATGATTAAGTAGTAGTTTTTACCTTATTTCTAACGAACTTATGAACTGTTAAGCGAATTGGTAAAAGTAACGTTTTCAAAATTTGTACTCGTACGCGTTTTCAAGGACGTTACCATCGGGTAGCAAATATTACCAAGTTTTTAATAACCCCGACATTTCTAAAAATCTAAATGATCAAATGGTTTCAAAGGAAAAGAAAAAGTTTTCAACCCCATCGTGGATTCAAACCAAACCATCTTAGTTTTAGCAAACGTTGTTTTACAAATTCAGCAATATTTTCAGATTTCCACTGTGAACACGAAATTTTCAAAACGTTTCAAACAGTTTTTACTCCGTGACATACCAGATCCGATCAAGGCTCGTGGGCCGGGTTTGGGATGTTACAAAAAACTTGTGTGATTTTTAAAAAATATTGTTTGGGTTGGGCTTGTGTTGAAAACAAACTGGATTTTTATATTAGAAAACCCTTTTTTTAATTTTAAGTAATAAACATATCGAGTATATTTTAAAATAAAATACTTAGTCTTTAACTTAATGAAAATTTGTAACACAATAAAACAACAAGTAGAAATAAAAATCGTTCATCATGGCCTTATGGCCTTATTACATCAAATAGTTTCCAAAATATTTCAAAGTACTAAAATAAATTCAAGAGTCCATAAAAACATAAACTTCATGTTGAGCATGGCCACCACAAGTACTGCCGTCCCGGTCCATCACTGTTCATCACCTGAAAAATGTTCCCCAACGGGGTGAGTTAACAGACTCAATGTGTACACGACACTAAATCATAATAGAATCAGGCATACAATAGTTACACATTCAAAACATAAAATACAAGTTATGATGCATTCCCAAACCCAAACCTAATTGTCCATCCGCTACACACCCCCGTACCTGCCAGTCACACCGTGGGGACTACTAAGTCGACCCTCCTTCCGCTACACACCAATTTGTGGGCTTAAGGCTCCGCATATGTGGTTTTAGGAAACCACTTTTCAGATTACTGTGGTCTTAGATCACCACTTTGTAGATTACTGTGGTCGTAAGTCACCACTTTTCAGATTACTGTGGTCTTAAATCACCACTTTTCACTTCCCCTTTCAAACAAACCCATATGCCCATAACATATTATGCAATTACATGCCCAAGTTCACATTCTTATCATATTCTCATGTTACGAATAACATTTTTCATATTCCTAGTAGAAGTAGGAAACGTACCTGAGTACTTAGTACCATATCATGGTACTTTAGCCATGCTCATATTTCTATTAACATATATTTTAATACATGTAACCATAATTCATATTACAAAGTAGTGTGGAGTACACACATTCTTAATAATACATTTAATTTAAACATAGCCATGAACCTATCAAAACTTAGGGTAGGGTACACACCTGATTTGCTTAACGAATTCCTTGAAATCTCGAAATCTGATCTACTGCCTTAGATCTCAAATTCCTACATTTGATTAATCACTTACTAATTTAATAAAAAGCCACTCGGCCATAAATCCAAATCCTAGTAGGATTAGTATTCTTAAAACTTACCTTGAAATTCTCAAATCCCGAAATCCTTGTATCCTTCTGTCGAAATCCCTATAACTACATGTTAGATCAATTTCTAACATTTATTCACAACAAATAACCCTTAGCCGTATGTTAAATATGACTTACCTTAGATTCTTAAATCCCGAAATTCACCGAATAACTAGGGAACACGCGGCTTATGGTGTACCTTCGGGAAAAGAACTTCTCCTTCCTTGTAGTCGACACTTAGTAAATCCCGAAAGATCTCTTCAGCAACAGATATTAAGGGTATTAGAATCTTAATTTCGACAGCCTTAAAAGAAATAGAATGAGAATCTAACCTAATCTTACCCTTACTGAAAATTTGATGGAACTCTTGCTTGAACCCTTAGCAGTATTCGACTATGGCTTTGATGTGGATAACAATTTCGGCTCTTGAGGCTTAGTGAGAAATCGACTAGGGCTATTGGTATCTTGGGCTTTTGATTGTGTTTGTAATAGAAGAAGAAAAGAAAAGAGAAAAAGAGAATAATGGCAGAGAAAATTCGGCAGAGAGAAGAGGAGAAACTTTAGAGAATTTCGGCAGAGGTTTTCTTGAAAAGAAAAGAATGAATGAAGAATAGCCTTACTCTTCCTTTTATAGCCAAAATTACTAGCTAGAGTCCTTTACTTGGCCACCACTCTTCTATTTGATAGCTTTATCTCTTTAATTTAAAATAATTAAAGAAATATCCTTTATTATCTCTTATCTCTTAATAAAATAATACTAATAATAATCCTCTTTTATCTCTTCCTTATCTATCAAAATAAAAGAAATAAATCCATATTTATCCATCTATTATCTCTTCAAAAAAAATAATCCAATTTAAATCCCTTATTTATCCCATTAATTGCCGAATTTTAAAGGGAATAAAACTCCCTTTTTTCTAGAAGCCTTGCCGTCCACTCCACTGCTTCTGGAAGCAAAAATAAAACTCCTTTTATTTGCTTCCCAAGTGACTCGAACCCAGGCCCAACACCTTGCATGTGGCACCATTTCCAGAGGCCCTAGGTGACATCTTCAGGCCACTTTTCCAAGCCTGTTTGTGTGTCAAATTTCACAAACTTTTTTCTTTTAAGGCCACCTTGCCTTAATTTCCTCTTTTAAATTTTAAAACTCGACATTTCTAAGTCATTTCTAAGTTTCCAAAAATTTTCGTTCGGCTCTGTAAACTTGACATTTCCTTACATTTCCAAGTTTCCAGAAATGTTCACTTTCCTCTTTTGAATCATTTCCAAATCATTTCCTTACATTTCCTAGTTTCCAAAAATGTTCACTTTCCATTTTTAAACTTAACATTTCTATACATTTTCAGGTTTCCAAAAATGTTCATTTCCAAATCATTTCCGGGTTTCCAGAAATGTTCGAAACTTATTCCTAGTACATAAAACATGTCACTTCGTACAATTAAACCGAAAATGCATAGGCCCTTTCTAGGATGTTACAACAGTAAAGGGGAAGTAGGGTCGAATCCTCAGGGACCAGATTATACGAATGCTTGTTTCTCGAAATCCTGGGCAAAATCGTGCCCAAGAAAACTTGCATTCCTGGAAAACAAAAATAACAAAATTAAAAGTTTTGATTTGGAAACAAAAATAAAATAAAAAACAAAATTGAGAATTCGAATTGGAATTGGAATTGCGAAAATTAAAAATAGGAAATAGAGTTGAGATAAGAAAATTCTTTGGGGAGATTCTAGCCTCCGGTTGCCTCGATCCGCCTTGGGTTCAATCTTTGGCTTTTAGATGATCCTTCTCAACCCGAATAAGTCAATTATAGTGGAAGAGGATGCCTATGACCACCAGCTCTAAGGATTTAGACTTCGATTTGGTGGAACTTGACTCTAGCCAACAATCGCTCTTGTGGGATCATCTATCCTAGATCAACGTTTCTCAATGGCAAATCCCACGCCATTTGTCTCTTGGGCTCGCCAACCTCTGACGCAGTAAGCTAACGAACCGACTATGCAACCTTCTCAAAATATACAAAGCGATCGTTCCTTGCACACGTTGAAAAGATCACTTTTTAAGGGACATGGACAGAAGCGTCAGCCCCGTAATGCGGAGAAACGATGAATACCCTGTTGAGAAGGCTAAGTACGGATTCTAAACCTCAAGAACCCTTTTGGGGGATTTTCGGCAACCTTTGGCTAGATGGGTTTTAGTGGCTCATAGTTGTGGTGGAAAAGAAAATAAATATATAATAAAAATGGAGATTTTATTAAAAGGAAATATGGAAAGAACAAATAGGGAGAGAGTGTTTTTCAAAAAAAAAAGAAGCCCCATTTTTAGTCATCTCACCCCCTATTTATAGTGCTAAGATAGATAGACTAGCCCTACTTGAATTCCTAAAGATAATTACAAATAATCAAAGATAAATAAAGATAAATTAAATAAATCCTAAATTAAATAATCCTTAATAATTATCTTAATATTAATTATCCTAATATTATCAAAATAGAGTCTAATAGAATAAAAACTCTTCTTTTTGCATTTCAACCCTTGTGTCCTCCATGCTTGCACTTTTGGCACCAACTTTTTCCTGTGTCGCACGTTGACCCATTTTATCTTTAATTTCACGCTTTTGGCCCTTAATTTCGCTTTTGCCTCCAATTTAGTCCCTATAAGATAAAATATCATAAATAGCCCAAATTAGTAGAATCATACTCAGAATAAATATGCAATTAGCACATAAAAATATGACGTTCTAGAGTATTACTTAGCCCATACTTGCCCTCAAGTATGGTTCCTGTCCACTGTGAAAATTAGATCCTGCTATGAAAGAAATACTACTCCAAAGGTTTATAAAAAATAGTCAAAAATGCATATGAAAAATAAAGAGAACTTCTAAGCTTGCTTTAAGTAAAACAGAAAAAGTATTCTAATTAATACACACAAAAATTAAAACTGTCTTGAATTATTTCATGCTATTTAGGTAAATTACCAAACCTACCAAGACACTCTATTTATTTCCTCCTTTAGTCCCCAACTGAAATTTTATTAGTATTATATTTTCTTTTCTTTTCTTTTCTCTTTTTTTTTTCTTTTTTCTTTTTCTTCTTTTTTTTTCTTTTTTCTTTTGTTATTATTTATTTACTTAGGAATATATTGAACCTTTTGACACGAAGAGAGATGACAACCCAAGCACCCCACCCCTGTTATTCAGCCCAACATACTCCTAAAAATTATTTATTTCCGGTTAGCGGAGTTTTACCCATCACGTCACACAACCTTTTGACGTGAAGTAAAATGACAACCCAAGCACCCTACCCCGGTTACTCAGTCAGTCACGTTCTGAGCCACACTCATAACCTTGGTTAGCGGAGTTTTACTTATCACGTCACACAACCTTTTGACGCGAAGTAGAATGACAACCCAAGCACCCTACCCCGGTTACTCAGTCAGTCACGTTCTAAGCTGCACTCATAACCTTGGAAACATTTATTGTCATTAAAAAAAATTACATGAAATTTTGATTTTGGAGGACCTAAGAGAAATAATCAAGTATCGAAAATAAGTTTTAGTAACCACCTAATAGACATGAACATAATTTAAGCATGCAATTATATTAAGTGTCCACTTTATATTAAACTTGATCAATTTTACGAAAAGCAAGATAGAGTTAACTTATTAATCATAAATTATTTTTAGCCTAATAAAAATAAAACAGTGGAGATAAAATCAAACACGCAAAATCATAACTAACTCAGTAGGCAAGAATCATGCATGTAGGTCAAACAGTGGCAAGTCGTGGTCAAATTCTTTGGCATAAAAAGCGACAGAAAATTCTTAAAAAAAAAAGGACAAATGGAGCCTCAAGCAGCAAACACAAATCACATCAGAAGATGACAGTAATACGAAGAGTACCTCCCCCTACTTAAAACACATTGTCCTCAATGTGGACGCAAAAGAAATAAATAGGTAGAAAAGTTTAGAAAAACTCCCCGTGTAATTGCTGTCGTAAAGGATAGCACACGCGGAGAGGAGGGCGATGGAGCTAGTGGCGACGGCGCAAGTTGATGGTAAAGGGAGGCTCGGCGGCAGTGCGGCTTCGGGTACGGACCATGGCCGACAGTAAAACGACAGTAGGTGGTGAAGGAGAAAGGAGTCGGCGGCTATGGAGAAGGGAAAGGAAATTTGGGAAAAAAATGTAAGGTTTGGGGGTTTTATTTGCGGAAAAGGGGTGTTTGGCTACAAGTTTTAGGGATTCTAGGGCTGGAATAGGGGTGTTTGGCTACAGGGATATGGCATTCTAGGCTCACTTTCTGACTCTTTTTCTTCGTATTTTCGCTCCGTTTTACCTAGATGGAAGAAGAGAAATTTATTAATATTTAAATAAAAGAAAAAGAAAAGAAAAGAAAAGAAGAAATAATAATAAAAATGAAAAAAAAATAAGGATTGGGTTGCCTCCCAACAAGCGCTTGTTTAACATCATTAGCTCGATGACTTAAATGGTTCTACGGTGGCTCAAAATAAATCTTTTTAATCGTGTGAGCTTGGAAATTTTCATTTTTTATCACATCCACCATATTTGGGTTTAATCGTCCTTGCGCCTCTTTCATTGGTTTCATATTTTCCTCCAAAGAGTTGATCCCTTTTAAGTCGTCAATGGTCTCATATTCTCAAAAAAATGTGAATTTGAGATGCTCGAGAAGTGGTTTTAATTTCGGATCTGATGCCTACACAACAGAAGGTAGAAGTTTAGTATCCATAGGAGCCAATAATTTATTTGCAGTGGTTTGTGACGCCTCAGTTTTCTGTTGAAAATCCTTTATTTCCCTTTGGAAATTAAGAGTTTGCTGTTGAAAATCAAGGATATTAGCTACTAATTTATTGACCATAGTTTCTAAGAAATTACCTGAATCTCGAGGCTGTCGTGGAAGCTGATTTTGGTATGGCTGGTTATACCATGTGTTGGTCCCATAACAGTGGATTATGAAATGAAATGTGAATCTTGAAATGAATTCAAGTATTGATCAAAAAGATGAATCATGCCATTGCATGAGTTGAATTACCAAATGCTATATATATGGAATACCATTGATATGTGTTTGAACATGTGAAATCTTGTGGATGAGAATAGATAATGAGAAATTTTATATTATTGATTTAAAACTTATGTTCATAACATTTCTTATTGCATTTTTACATTTCAATTACTTATACTAAGTTAAATCGTTCGGATTATAGGAATATCCCTGAGTTTTACTCAACGTATGGTTTTGTTTTCGTGCGCAGCTTATGTACTTGTCAATTGATCGTCGACTAAGTATCCAACAACAAATCCCAGACTCAAGTGTGGTGATGTTATAAATTGTAACGACATGTACCTAGGATGTCCTTAGTTTGATGTTGTTGATATTTGATAATATTTTGGTTTTAGGTGAAATGATGGTCAATTGTATATTTGGTGGTGGTTGAAGTTGTATTCTGGTATGTTGCGTACTTTAATGTGATGGTATGTCTTTTAGCTTAAAGCTTGATAGCCTAAAAACTAAAAGTTAGTTCTATATTGGTAAATTTGCTATAGATGAAAGTCTTGAATGGATGATGCTTTGCTTATGTGTTTTGAAGATATAAAATGTGGTACCAATGATGGTACATTGGTTAAGGACTTAATATGGTTGTTTTGGTATGAATTGAGTATGTTTAATTGTGTCTTAAATAGGTTAATTGACTGGTGAAATGATTACTTAGTGCCCAAGTAATCATAATTTGGTAAACTTGAGTTTTAAGGTATATTTAGGTGCACATGGCCTGAGACAGGGTCTGTCACACAACCGTGTGTCACACACGGGTGTGTGCCCTGAACGTATAGAATAAATGAATAAGTGTAGTTTCCACACGGGCTGACACACGGCCATGTGACCCAAGTCAGAGAGTTGTATAGGCTGGAACATGGTCGTGTGTCTCAAGTTAGTGAGTTACACGGGCAAGGACACAGGCTGGTACACAGCCGTGTGTCCCAACTTCGAAAGTCACACGGTCTGGGGCATTCCAGATGGCCTTGTGTTCTCTATTTTTAAGCATTTTGAGATTTCACCCTAAACTTCTAGAATTATTTCAAATTAGCCCCTGTTAGATCTTAAATCATTTTTAAAGACCTGTAAACTCGTATTTAGGATTATATGGATAATTTTTATTGTGATTTGAATGAAATAGTCTGTATTTTAATTATGATTGATTAATTGTTTGATTTATTAGTATTGTCTGTGACCCTAATCCGTTAACAAAGAAAGATTAGAAATGTTACACAAGTCATCACATTGAGTTCAAAACATGATTTTTTTCAATCTCTTCGTATAACCTTGTTGGAACTTTTTTATTTAAAGATCGGCCAAATATTTATTATTGTAATACATTATGTCGTTTTCTATTACCAACATATATTATGATATTGTTGGACCAATTAAGATAACCAAGAAAACTTTTAATGCATGTTATTGGCATTAATTTGAGGTTAAAGGTTTGTCGGGTCGATATTAATGAGGGTCCATTTCATAGACTATTTCTCGATTCTTGGTGTATTGACATCTCTAATTTCCTCACCTTCACTAGAGGAAATAATCTTCAAATAAGTATTATAAAAAGTTTTTTTATTAGGAGTCGAATTTTATTTTATATTTTTTATTTAAAAATATATAAAATAATCATTGTATATTAAATAAAGAATAAATTAATCCTGATTAATTATTTATTTCTTCATAGAACACTTACAATGAAGGGAGTGATTACTACTATAGAAATATTTTATAAACACTAATTTGAGACTAAATGATCGGTGGAAAGTTATATTAAGTTGTTTGCTATTACCAACATATATTATGATACTGATGGACCAACTAAAATACAGTGAATTTAGACTAAGAAATTTTTTATACATATTATCAACATTAATTTGACACTAAATGATTGTTGGAATGTTATACTGGGTCCTTTGCTTTTACCTACATACACTATGATACTGTTGGACCGACTAAAATATAGTGAATTTAGACCAAGAAATTTTTAATGGTTGTAAGGTAATGAGGGTCCCCCTTCACACTATTCCATAATTATTGGTGCATGTTATCGAAAATATTTGGGATGACTTTCTGTTCTTTAATAGGATTAAGTTTTATGACTTAAAAAGAAAATAATCCAATTGCTTTTAATCGAATAACATTTTTGCTATTATGTTGACATTATATTCTTCAGTTGAATGATGAATATTGTTCTATTAATTTTACTAAGTATTAGTATTAGTATTTTTTTTAAAAAGAAAATTATTAATTCATTCAATGAATGAGATTATACAATTGGGGAGAAATAATGAATACCCATTATACGCGTTGAAGGACAAGCTCCATCAACACAATAAAAGCACATTATGGCATGTTGACAATTGGCTTTATCACAACTCAAACACAATATATCAAGAGTGATTGCAAGCACTTAATACAATAAGAAAATCAATCATGGATGGTCTAAAATGACGGACAAAAATCGAAAAAAGAATCGAGCATCCACCAAATTAGAGAGGACAACGACAAAACTAACCATAAAATTACTCGCAAAAACAAGACTACAGACATAAGCAAAACTAAAAAGCATACTACAAGAGTAGACAAAAAACTTCTAAAAGTGAACACTTACTAAACAATAGGAAAAAAACATATAAAACTTAAAACAACATGAGTCCAAACCGACTCATGAAATAATTTATTATTTTGAAACTTTCAAAACAGAAACAGATTAAGAAGTCAACAAAGAGCTACCCACTTTCTAAAAGAAACTGTCGGTAGTCGATGGTGTTTCAACGATAATAGGCACCATCATCTGTCCATCACAACTTGTAAAGACAATAAAGATACCTAAGAAATAGATCTGCAAACTGAAAAGAGATAAGACACATGGAGTGAATGAGGGGAAAAAAAAGAAAAAAAAAATAGTTGATGGGCAGGAGAAAAAAGCGGACGGTAGCTAGCCTAGAGGCTAACACTGCCGTTAGACAAAAACAAAAACTTAAAAAATGTATTAATATGTGTCGAAACCATTTTTTAATTTGGACAATGGGGATCGACTTTAAAAATGAAAATGGAGTCGCCACCAATCCCTTTTTACTTAGGTGTGATCGGATTACCTTATAAAACATTTTATTTCAAAACATTGATTTTGGCCTACGAAATTCAAGAAAACGGGTTCGGGAGTTGGTTACGTACGAGGAAGTATTAGCACCTTCGTAACGCCTAAAATTGGTGCCGGATTGATTAGTTATTGTCCTAATGTCAAAAATTTGAAAAGATTTTAAAACACGACCCTTTTGATTTTTAAAACTTATGTCCTTTAAATGGACATTCAATTATTTGGATTTTAAAAGAAAAATCGAAACTCGGTAAGTTAGAGCACGATCTTTTGAATTTTCCAAACACCGAATATCCTTTGCTTTTTAGAAATCCTTGCTTAGAGATGACAAAACGTCGCATCCAGTGAGTTAGGACACAACATCTTAAATTCCCGAGAATAGGTTTTTTATTTAAAAATTCATATGTTTTAATTTCAAAAAGGGTACTCAATCATTTGGACTTAATGAGAAAAATCGAAACCCGGTAAGTTAGGGCACGATTTTTTCAAAACTCCCAAATATCGAATATTGCCTTATTTTTAAATTTAAAAAATCATGGATTTTGAAATATGAAGGTATATTTGGCCACATTAATAAATAAAGATTAATGAAAAAAAATTTTAAAAATAACAAATCTAAAAAACAAATAAAAAACAAAATGTACCAAGCTTTCAAATAATAATGGACAATGTTAAAACAAATAATGTGAAAGAAAAGGATTTTAAAATCGACAATAAAAAGCAATTTAAAATAAATTCATGTATAAAAATTTTAAAGTAGGTAATATATGTAAAAGTTTGAAATAAATCCAAAAAAAAAAAGAGATAAAAATAAATAATATATGAAATGACTTAAAGAAAATGATATGAGACAAATCCTAAAAAGATACGTATAAGTTTAAAATAAACAATATACGAAAACTTAAAATAGATAATATAAAACAGCTTAAAATGATATAAAATAAAACCACTTTAAAATAATCGTTATATAAAACAATAAGAAAAATGAATGATATAAGATAATTTAAAGTAATAATATTAAAAAAACTTAATCAAAATAAAACTATTTAAAATAAGTAATATCAAAAATAATAAAATAAAACAACTTGAAATAAATACCACATAAAAATTTGGAATAAATAAATAAAATACAAATTTGCAAAAGTGTGAAAATAAAATAAATCTCTATACCGAAATAATAAATAAACGAATAAAATAAAAAGAATAATTAAACAATTAAATGGATAAATAAAAAAGGTTGAAAAAACGAAGATGAATGAAGAATAAAATAAGAACAAACAGTAGAAAATAAGAACGCAAGAGGGAGAGAAATTTGAGTGAATGCTCTCAAGAATTCTTATTGCTTCCTTAAAATGCAAGTGTGTTTTACAATGAAGAGAGAGACATCTATTTATAGTTGAGCCTCCTCAAATCCAACGGTACAGATCAATTACATCAATGGTTAAGATTAAAAGGTATCTACAAATTAAATCTCTAAGATTACAAAATCATATCTTCGAAGATTGCATATCATATGTAAGATTGCATATCATATCTTCTAAGATTACATACCATAACTTCTAGGATTGCATATCATATCTAAGATTGCATATCCTTGAAGATTGTGTTCCCATATACGTCAAGCTTGTAAATGGACCTTTAATCTTTTCAAGTAATGGGCCATTTCGATCGGGCCAAATGAAATATTTTAGACTGGACTTGAACTTTGTTTTATTATTTTGGGTTTATAATTTTTTGTATGGGCCCGGGCTAAATTGGCCTATTATAGCTGCCCTCTTTGCTCATTGTCGTGTAACGAAAATGGAGCAAAGACTATAAAAGGACCAATTTTGCCCAGTCTTGCCGAGCCTTAACCTTTTGATCCCCATCTTCTTCAAATAGTCTCTAACCCAACTGCAACTTCAAGGAGATTGAATCTGTAGCTTTAATCTTATTCTACTGCAACTTTAGAAAGATAATACCTGCTCTAGACTTAATCCATCCTACTGTAACTTCAGGAAAGTGAGACTAGTATCTTTGATCTTGCTTCACTGCAATATTCAGGAAGAAAAGGTCTGCTATTTTCAATTTGCTCCGCTGCAAACTCACGGAGGGAAGCTAATATCTTCGATCTGCTTCCTGCAACTTCAGGAAGATAAGATCTGCTATCTTCAATCTGCTCCGCTACAACTTTAGGGAGGCAGGCTAATATCTTCAATCTGCTTCCTGCAACTTCAAGAAGATAAGATCTGTTGTCTTCAGTCTACTCCACTGCAAACTCAGGTAGGCAGGCTAATATCTTCGATCTACTTCATGCAACTTCAGGAAGATAAGTTCTGCTATCTTCAGTCTGTTCCGCTGCAACTTCAGGAAGGTAGGCTAATATCTTCGATCTGCTTCACTGTAACTTCAAGAAAATAAGATCTGTTGTCTTCAGTCTACTCCACTGCAACTTCAGGGAGGCAGGCTAATATCTTCGATTTGCTTCCTGCAACTTCAGGAAGATAAGATCTGCTGTCTTCAGTCTGCTCCACTGCAAACTCAGGGAGGCAGGCTAATATCTTCGATCTGCTTCCTGCAACTTCAGGAAGATAAGATCTGTTGTCTTCAGTCTGCTCCGCTGCAATTTCAGGGAAGCAGGCTAATATCTTCGATATGTTTCCTGCAACTTTAGGAAGGTAAGATCTGTTATCTTCAGTCTGCTCCTTTGCTGCCTTAGGGAGATAAGACCAGTGGCTAAAATCTGCTCCATTGCCGATACATAGAGATAAGATTCATCAAATTCGATCTGCCCCACTGCTATCTCGATGAGACAAAATTTACAATTTTTAGTCTTCTCCCTTGCTACATCAGGAAGATAAGACTACAATCTTTAACCTGCTCCCTTGCTACTTCAGGGAGATAAGGTTGGTGGCTTGAATCTGCTCCGTTGCCGATACATGAAGATAAGATTCGCCAAATTCGATCTACTTGTAATGGCCTAAATTCAAGGTTATCGGAACATTGGTTTCGCAATCATAAATCCGATTTAAAGAGAAATTTATTTCAATATATTTGTATGAATATTTTTATAAATATTTATAAAATGTTAGTAATGTGGTATTAAAATTTTGTTAGAAAATTCTAACGTTTGGGTAGGTAATTAAATGAAAAAGACTAAATTGAAAAAGGTGTAAAAGTTTAATTATAGATTAAAGAAAATAAAAAGGACTAAAAAGGCAATTATGCCATTTTTAAATGTTGAGGCGATTTAAGTATGAAAAAATCTGAGATTTTTATGTTTAATATATATTATTATATAATAAAGATATTTTATGTTTTAAATATAATATATTATATTATATTGTTATTATATATTATAAAGAGAAAGTAAAAGAAAGAAGAACAGAAAAGAAACAGAGAACAAGACGAAAGCAGGGGAAGAAAAAGGGAAAGAAAGAAAAAGGAGAAATTGATGAATAAAAGCTTGGATGTTTAATTGGTAAGTTAATTTAGTCCTTCTCTTTTAATTTTGATGCTTTATAAGTTTTAGAACAAAGTTTTGATGAATTAAGTTGAAATTTTGGAAATTCTTAGATTTTTGAACATGAGTTATGTGGATCAAATTGATGAGTTCGGGGTTTAATTGATGGAATATCTAGTTAGAAATTGATTTTTAGGAACTAAATTGTGAAAATGTTTGGAATTAAAGTCTATTACTGAAATTTTGATTCCTAAAGGTTATAAAGTAGTTTAAAGTGATAGAATAAAGTGTTAATTAAAAAAATCAGCTCAATTGAGAAGTTAATTGAGCAGGGACGAAATTATCATTTATTGAAAGCTTAAGGGAAAAATGCTAATAAACAGTTTGCACTAAAACAGTTTGGATAGCAGCAGTAGTGAAACACCCCAAACCCAGCCCACGAGCCTTGACCAGTTCTGGTATGTTCCCCAGTGTAAACCATTTCAAATTCTTTTGTGACTTAGGAAAAACTTGTGTGTTTTGCAAGAAAGTTTGTTTTGGGTTGGGCTTGAATTGAAAACGAGTTTATTTCATTATTAAAATCCTTTACTTTAAGTGACAAAACGTTTAGGCTTTGTTTTAAAATAAATCTACTTAAACTTCACTTGATAAAAATTCGTACATAGTAAATAAAAGTAAATATAAAGTAATCTAACTATGGCCTTATCACATCAAATAATTCCCAAAAATAAATTAAAATGCTTAAATAGAATAAAAGTCCAAATATTAAAATTTTCCTTGCTGTGCATGGCCACCTTTAAGCTCCTGCCGACCCGGTCCATTATTAATCATCACCTGAAAAATGTTCCCACAACGGGGTGAGTCAACAGACTCAATATGTACACAACACTAAGTCCAAATAGATTTAGGCATACCTTACATAACATATTCACATAATAACACATTCTGGGCTTGGCCCATATTCATATCACATTCATCTAATAGGGTAGTTAACCACATAATTTCCACATACTGGGCTTAGCCCATTTCCACACTGATCCACATTCATATACTGGGCTTGGCCTTTTTCCACATTAATAGAGTTCACATATTCACATACAAGATTATGCAATTATGAAGCCCAACCCAGCCTAGGGTCCATCCTCTACACACCCCCTTATCCAGCCTACCACACACCAGGGGATTAATAAATCACCCTCTCCTTTTCACTGCCAAAAAGCATTCAATGCCGTCCACGTGCAATAAAGCACAAAAATCCACAACGCGACCTCAGTCAGCGCCAATCCACGATGTAGCCGTAGCTAACACCAAAACCACGATGATAAATATATCATCAACCACGATATGGCACATAGCCGATATCAACCACGATGAGGCTCATAGCCACTCATCAAACCACGCGAACTAAATCGCAATTAATCCACAACGTGACCTCAGTCAACTTCAATCCACGATGTAGCCGTAGCTAACACCAAAACCACGTACTCGAAGTACACCCTGTCCTTCTTTCATATCATGTCCCATCCATGCACATGCAACATAAAATAATGCCATGATAATGCATGTACATGGCATATTATCACACATTCATATCAATAATCACAATTCATCAGAGTTGGTACTTACCGGATTATTGGCATACCCCATAAGGGTATCCATATCACAATTTCCACTGTACTAGTTAGCACATTCATAACACACATACAGATATCACATACATATATTTATTACATGCCATAAACATATTGAGAAATAGTGTGGGGTACACACCTGATTTGCTTAGCGATTCACTTAAATCCCGAAAAGCTTGATCTAATGCCTTAGATCTCAATTCCTACATTCGGCCAACCTTAATATATTAGCATAAAGTCTATTCGGCTATAAAACCAAATCCTAGTAGGATTTGTACACTAAGACTTACCTTGTTGCCGTTTTGATAATTAATCAAATCCTGGAAACTTGTATTCTTCTCCTTTGAAATCGGCTAATCACTAGATCCCTTGAGCCTGTTAGTTTTTGACTTAAAACACATAATAATAGATCTACTGCCAAAATAGGGTCTTGGCCGAATATTCATAGTCACTTACCTTAAGGATCTTAAATCCCGAAATTATCCCTTGGGTATAGCTTCTGTCGAAATTCCTAAAACCACATGTTAGATCAACTTCTAGCTTTTAAACAAAATCAATGGCCCTTGGCCGAATGTGTAACAACCTCAAAAGTATGGCTATTGAAAAATGAGTTATCGGGTCTCCATTTTTAGTAAACGGACTCATAAAATATTTATTAAAAATATTTACGAAGTTAGTTGTGTGTTTAATAAGGTTTTATTTAGGTGAATTTGACTTAATTAGAAGTATTTGAGAAAAAGGATTAAATTGAAAAAGGTGCAAAAGTTTAATTATAGATTAAAAGAAAGTATAAAGGACTAAAAAGGCAATTATGCCATTTTTAAATGTTGAGCGGTTTAAGTATGAAAAATTTGAGATTTTTATGTTTAATATATATTATTATATAATAAAGATATTTTATGTTTTAAATAAATATTATATTATATTGTTATTATATATTATAAGAGAAAGTAAAAGAAAGAAGAACAGAAAAGAAACAGAGAACAAGACGAAAGCAGGGGAAGAAAAAGGGAAAGAAAGAAAAAGGAGAAATTGATGATTTAAAGCTTGGATGTTTAATTGGTAAGTCAATTTAGCCCTTCTCTTTTAATTTTGATGCTTTATAAGTTTTAGAACAAAGCTTTGTTGAATTAAGTTGAAATTCTGGAAATTCTTAGATTTTTAAACATGAGCTATGTGGATCAAATTGATGAATTAGGGGTTTAATTAATGGAATATCTAGTTAGAAATTGATTTTAAGAATTAAATTGTGAAAATGTTTGGAATTAAAGTCTATTACTAAAATTCTGATTCCCAAAGATTATAAAGTAGTTTAAAGTAATAGAATAAAGTGTTTATTGAGAAAAATCAGCTCAGCTGAGAAGTTAATTGAGCAGGGACGAAATTATCATTTATTGAAAGCTTAGGGGAAAAGTTGTAATAAACAGTTTGCACTAAAACAGTTTGGACAGCAGCAGTAGAGTAACTTTGAAAAATCACCAAAAATCGTAGAAGTGGAATTAGAAGTTGAATGAGATATGAAATTAAATATTATTGAGTCTATTTTCATATGAAAGAAACAGGGAAAGCAAAGGAATTCTGTAATTTGAGATATTTATATTTTTGTAAGACTGGTTTAGAGGGATTTCGGGATCCCCTGTTCTAACTTTAGAAAATCATCAAAAATTGGATAAAAATAATTAGGGGTTTAAATTTATATGTTTAGAATCCTGAATGAGTCTATCTTCAATAGAAATAAACGGGAACATCATCTGAATCTTGTATGAAGAGATAATTAATTTTTAGTGAAGAAGGGTCAGAACTGCCAGACAGCAGAATAGGGGTGACTTTGATGAATAAACTGTACTAATTGGCTAAGCTAAAAATTCTGGAAATTTTATGGTATGAATATATGTGAGTCTAGTTTCAGGAAAAATTAACAGTTCTTCATTTGGAGTTCTGTAGCTCTGGAAATAAATAATTTAGTGACTATGACACAAAAGGACAGCTTTGAATAAATTTATGAGTAAAGGATTAAATTGAAATGTGAGCAAAAGTAAGAAAGGATGAATTTATTTTATTATACATGTCTATTTTATTAAATAGTACAGGAAATTTATTTGATTATTTTTTTAACATATAAATGTTATATGTTTATATGAAATTGAAGAAAAAGAAAGGAGAGGACCGAATTGAAGGAAAAGGAAAAGAGAAGGTTAAGGAGTGAGGGAAGAATAACATATATCATTTCAACCTTTTTGTTGTAAGTACTACAAGAATTTTAAATTATTGTTATTTATCTTTTTTTGAAATATTTATGTGAATTATTTAAATATATGAGATTCAGCTTTAATGCCCAGGTAGACGAAATTTAGAACTACTGGGATATTAGTGGCATGCCATTAAGGAACTTTAGCGCGCTCTCTGATATTAGCACGTTGGTGCTCTCTGATATTAGCACGTTGGTGCTCTCTGATTATTAGCACATTGGTGCTCTCTGATTATTAGCACGTCAGTGCTCTCTGTTCACTTGTGCATCATAATGCACCTATGTATTTGTTCCGTATATCCGGTGTGTTCTATAAGGTCTACTTTGGGCTAAGAAAGTGAAATGAGAACAAAAGTGAATCACTGATGTGTTAAGGTAATTTTTATACCTTACAAAAGATAAGTTAAATTTATTTAAAGCAATGCATAGTTGAAGAGACTTATATGTGAGTAGATATGCAATAATTGATTGAGTTAAAAATATTTTGATATGATTACTTATTTAATTATTCTTGTAGTGCTTATTAAGCCTTCACCGGCTTAACGCGTTTATTTTAACGCGTAGGTACAATTAGACTAGAAGAGAAGTTCAACTAGAAGATCTCTCATCTCATCACATCCTCAAGGGCTTCAAAAGTAGGTACTATATTTTGTATTAAAATGGCATGTACATATGTAGTTCAAAGGTGTTCCCATGTGATAGGGACTAAAATGTAGATTCTTAAAATTTTATCTATTTTCAGTTACTTGAAGTATTTTGGTATATATGGAATGAATTAATAAACAATAAATATGTTAGTAAAAATGGTTGGTAAGTTAAAATATTATATACAAATGTTTTAATTAAACAGTATCTGGCCATAATTGTTTTGGCACCAAATGTAATAGTCTTATACCGGGTCTGCATGATTGAACCGGGTATAGGGGTATTACAGAATGTCAGATATGACTTACCTTAGATCCTTGAAATCCCGAAAGCACTATTTGACTATGGAGATGTCTACAATAGCAGAGATCCCGGAGAACCTTCAAGTTTCGTCCAAAGATCACTAATAGGATTAATACCTTGATTTCGACAATACTAAAAGTAGAAGAATGGAAATCGAATGATAACTAGTTCTTACCCTTAATACAGAAGTCGACAACCCCTTGCTTGAAGTCTTAAAACTATTCGGTTATGGCCTTGATTTTAGCAAACTTTCGGCTTTTGGAAGATTATGAAAGAAGAAGAGAAAAGAGTTTGAGCAATTTGGTAATGAAGTTTCGGCTACACAAGGTGTATTTTCGGCTTGGCAAAACAATGAAGAAAGGAGATATTTGCTAGAGAGAATTCGGCAGAGAGAGAGTTGAAAGAAAGAATGAATGGCCCTCTTTTCCTTTTATAGTCGAATTTACTAGGCTAGAGTCCCTTACTTGGCCACCACTCTTCTATTTTGATAACTTTATCCCTTGATTTATCACTTTAATTATCAACAAAACTTAATCCAATATTTATCTCTTATCTCCTAATAAAAATAATACTAATAATAATCCTCTTTTATCTCTTCATTATCTATCAAAATAAAAGAAATAATATCCACATTTATCACCCCTTTTTTTTTTGCCGAATTTTAATAAGGATAAAACCTCATCTTAAACTCCTCCCAAAGACTCCCCAAGCCGTCCATCTCTTCCTCTTGTTGTCTGCAAAAATAAAAGCTTTCTTTTGCTTCCTAAGTGATTCGAACCCAGGCCCAATTGCACATGTAGGTGGCGTCACATGCTAAGCCTTTAAGTGGCATTTCCAGGCCACTTGTACAAGCCCAATTTCATGTCATATTTCCTCCATAAATTTTCTTAAGGCCACCTTGCCTTAGTCTCCTCTTTTTAAACTTTAAAACTTATCATTTCCTTTCATTTCCAAGTTTCCAAAAACGTTCGTTTCCCTCCTTTAAACTTATCATTTCTAAAGCATTTCCTTACATTTCCAGGACATTTCCCTACATTTCCTTACATTTCCCTACATTTCCTTAAATTTCCATACATTTCCTTACATTTCCATACATTTCCTTACATTTCCATACATTTCCATACATTTCCATACTTCTCCTTATATTTCCATACATTTCCTTACATTTCTATACATTTCCTTACATTTCCTTACATTTCCATACATTTCCATACATTTCCTTACATCTTAGGGTTCCTGAAACTCCTCAGAACACATCCAACATACCCACTGAGCCCACTATCTCAAGAATTACGCACGAACGCATAACCCCTAATCTAGGATGTTACAAGTAGGCTAACTTTGAAAAATCACTAAAAATCGTAGAAGTAGAATTAGAAGTTAAGTGAGATATGGAATTAAACCTTATTGAGCGTAGTTTCTCATAGAGGAAACGTTGTAAGCAATAGATATGTAAATCATGAGATATAATTAATTTTGTGAGACAAGGTCAGAATGAATTTGGGTTCCCCTGTTCTAACTTTAGAAAATCATCAAAAATTGGATAAAAATAATTAGAGGCTTAAATTTATATGTTTAGAATTCTTAATGAGTATATTTTCAATAGAAATAAATGGTGCATGAAGAGATAATTAATTTTTAGTGAAGAAGGGTCAGAACTGCTAGATAGCAGAATAGGGGTGACTTTAATGAACAAACTGTACTAATTGGCTAAGCCAAAAATTCTAGAAATTTTATGGTATGAATATATGTGAGCCTAGTTTCAGGAAAAATTAACGGTTCTTCATTTGGAGTTCTGTAGCTCTGGAAATAAATAATTTAGTGACTATGACACAAAAGGACAAATTTGAATAAATTTATGAGTAAAGGATTAAATTGAAATGTGAGCAAAAGTAAGAAATGATGAATTTATTTTATTATACATATTTATTTTATTAAATAGTACAGAAAGTTTATTTGATTTTTTTTTAACATATAAATGTTATATGTTTATATGAAATGGAAGAAAGAGAAAGGAGAGGACCGAATTAAAGAAAAAGGAAAAGAGAAGGTTAAGGAGTGAAGGAAGAATAACATATATCATTTCAACCTTTTTGTTGTAAGTACTACAAGAATTTTAAATTATTGTTATTTATTTTTTGAAATATTTATGTGAATTATTTAACTATATGAGATTCAGCTTTAATGCCCAAGTAGACGAAATTTAGAACTACTGGGATATTAGTGGCATGCCATTAAGGAACTTTAGCGCGCTCTATGATATTAGCACGTTGGTGCTTTCTGATTATTAGCACATTGGTACTCTCTGCTCACTTGTGCATCATAATGCACCTCTGTATCTGTTCCGTATATCCGGTGTGTTCTATAAAGTCTACTTTGGGCTAAGAAAGTGAAATGAGAACAAAAGTGAATCACTGATGTGTTAAAGTAATTTTTATACCTTACAAAAGATAAATTAAATTTATTTAAAGCAATGCATAGTTGAAGAGACTTATATGTGAGTAGATATGCAATAATTGATTGAGTTTAAAATATTTTGTTATGATTACTTATTTAATTATTCTTATAGTGCTTACTAAGCATTCACCGGCTTTACGCGTTTATTTTAACGCGTAGGTACAATTAGACTAGAAGAGAAGTCCAACTAGAAGATCTCTCATCTCATCACATCCTCAAGGGCTTCAAAAGTAGGTACTATATTTTGTATTAAAATGGCATGTACATATGTAGTTCAAAGGTGTTCCCATGTGATAGGGACTAAAATGTAGATTCTTGAAATTTTATCTATTTTCAGTTACTTGAAGTATTTTGGTATATATGGAATGAATTAATAAACAATAAATATGTTAGCAAAAATGGTTGGTAAGTTAAAATATTATATACAAATGTTTTAATTAAACAGTATATGGCCATAATTGTTTTGGCACCAAATGTAATAGTCTTATATCGGGTCTGCATAATTGAACCGGGTATAGGGGTATTACACTACTCCATTACCACTTTAAGGAGATAAGATCTACAATCTTCAGTCTACTTCCTTGCTACCTCAGGAAGATAAGGCTACAAACTTCAGCCTCCTCCCTTGCTACCTCAGGGAGATAAGGCTAGTGGCTAAAATCTGCTCCCCTGCTACCTCGAGAAGATAAGATTCGCCATCTTCGACCTACTCCACTACTGCTTAGGGAGATAAGATCTGTGAATTCACCGACGTTGCTACACCATCCTCTGGGGGACATGTCCTGTAGACTCGAATTTATTATGGACGGCATTTGCATGAATGCAGAATGTCATGAGAATGATCCCCTTTTTAAATGTAAAATGATTAGGATGCAATGATAGAAATGAATCAAATGCTCCTAATTAGAAGTGTGAGAATAATCCCTATTTGTTTGGGTTGTCATTGCTCATAGTTCATCAAGGTTCTATCACTGATGCGTTACCATTCTTTCTCGTTCAGCTGGTATCTATGACAGAAAACCCAAAGAAACAACCATATTCTGGCTCAGCAAGCTTGTCCCGCTGTAATTTTAGAGTCCCTTCCACTGTACCTTTTGGGACATAAAGTTTGTACCTCCCACTACAACTTCAGGGGAATAACATTTGATTCCTTCCATCCATCTTGCTACTACTCAGAGGTATGGAATTTGTATCATCTTCAATCAATTTGATCTGTTACGCCATTCCTTGGGTGTGATGACCAGATGTATGTGCCTGAAATTTGCATGAATGCAAGGTATCATTTTTATTTTCTTGAAAATGATCCTCTTTTACCCTTGGGTTGACATTGCTCATCATTTGTCGATAGGGTATCATTGACGAAATGTCTTATCCAATAAAATCCGAAGGAAATAATCATCTTTCAATATTTCCAAACGTTAGGCTTGGTGAGTTCTAAACAATAGTCCTGTTTTAGATTCCCATATTATTTAGAAGTTTCTAGAGTAATATACGAAACTCCTTTTTATTAAAGTATTATTAGTCCATTAATCGTTATTTCAATATAAAATGCTTGAAAAAGATCACAACAATGGACAAGCAAGAAAATAATCAGGAGCATAGCTCGAAACAAATAAGTTAATCAAAGATAACCAAGACCCTAAAAGAAAATTGATTGAGGCGTATCTTGAAAAGAATAAAATAATCAAAGATAGCCAAGGTCATAAAAGATAATTGATTGGGGTGTATCTTAAAAAAATAAAATAATCAAAGATAGCCAATTCAAAATGGGTAAGATAGAAGTTAGATGCCCCAAATATCGCAGCCTGAGCTTCTTTGTACAAACTTCTTGAAGACCATTTTGAGCTCAATACGTGTTTAGAGGATCCGGAGTACTTTTTCAATGCCCCCAAAACGTAGCATACTTCCTCATTGTTAATTCAGGCATAGCAAGACTACCACATGCCCTATCTTTGATCAAATTTTGAGCCGCCCTTTTTTGGGTTTTCGGCTCAAAACCCCTTTGGTCTCAAAGCACCCTTTACAGGTTTTCGCCTTGGCCTCTCCTCTTTTTTTTTTTTTTGTCTCAAGGCGCCCTTTGCGGGTTTTCACCTTGTCCTTTCCTCTTTTAGGTAAAATACTTCTTGACTGAACCTAAATTCATCGAATTGGGCAAGTCTTTGTCATTCGTCTCGGTGAATATCAATGCTCCTCTAAAACAAGTCCATTTTTTACTACATAAGGTCCTTCCCAGTTTGGCATCTGTTTTCCTCTGAAGTTCTTTTGTATGAGAAGAATCCTTCTTAATGCCAGGTCCCATCATGAAACTTGGGCAAACCTTTTATCATATGCTTGTACCATTATTTTTGGTACATTCGACTATGAATACTTTCAATCAAACTTACTGGAGGCATTCTGCTTCATCTAATTCAATCAAATCTTGGAGAAAAGGAATCTTAACCTCCCACAATTGCTTCCCTTTCATAAACCAATGGGAAAGATGTTGCCCCGGTGAAGGTCCCAACCATCGTTCAAGAAACAAATAGGGTAAATGGTGACTTCTTTATGTCAACCTTTACAAATTTCAGTCACTGGTTCATATTTGTTTTTTTGTGTTTTTTTTTCTTTTTGGTTGCCTTTGTTGCTCTATGATATGGTGTCTGATCTTTGAAAAGACTACAAACTTTTGACATTATCTTTTTTGGCATTCTTTGTCGGTGCCTGGTCCTTTTTTTTATCAGATTTGACGACTATCGACCTTGTAACATTGGCATATAAAGCTACTTCCACCCTCTTAGTGAAGTAAACGATGACCACGAAGATGAATCGATGTCAACTAGAAACTTCTGACGAGATCGGCCCTATAACTTCCATGCCCCACATTAGTGAAGAAAATGGAAGAGTCACCTAAATCTTGTCTTTTTCAATTCAGAATTTGCGGTATAACTGATACGATCCCCTTCCATGGTAGACCAACAATACCTGATCCTCATGTTTAGCCCGCGTCTTAGTAGCCCAGGCATGTCCTGATATGATCATGCAAAATCATCTTTGAATTCTTGAAAACAACTCAATGATGTCTCGCCTTATTTCTGTGGTGAGCTAGGCTTCGATCTTCACCTCTTTTCTAGGCTCATGATATCCACTGACCCTTTCTAGAGTGGGATCTATTTTTCATCTTATCCTACCGTTCTTAACAAATCAGAAGATAAGTTACAATCTCTATCATCTTCAAAAATCCTGAGATCCCTCTAGACACATATCTTACTCGAAAGGAGACTCTGAGTCAGTAGCAGTGTTGTTCACATCATTGATATCTGAAGACCTATTGTAGGTTTGAAGGAAGATTCTAAAGATTCAAAGAATGATTATTTGTATGGTCATGAATAAAAGAATATTTGAATGAAAGTCTAAAGAACAAACAAAAGAAAAAACTAAAAATAATTGTTTGTACAGTATGAAATGGAAAAAATAAAAGAATATTTGCTCAAAAAGATGCATTTTATTGAAATATAGATTTTGGACACGAGCCTATTTTACAAAATGATTCTTATTGCCTCTAGGCTTAACGCAACAAGCGTGTTTTGAATATTACTCTAGATTAGGTCTAAAAATACAAGGATCTCTTCCACATTCCACTATTCAAAACACTCCCAAGTACGCAAGGGTTTGGAAACTTCATTCCCCGGTTCCCTCTTCGCTTTTGACTTTTTCAAGAAGTCACAACTTTCTTGTCTCCTTCCATTATCGTATTTACTATCTCGTCAAAGTAATCAGATTCTGATGAAACATCGAACTTTACAATTCACATTTTAATGAACCTTTCAACCAACTTTTTAAACGTTGTACAGTTTTCAATTGAGTGACCCATTATTCCCGCGTGGTACTCGCATTGGGCATTCTCATTGTACCATTTTGGGAACAGAGGTTGCACGGGTTCTGAGTAAGACGGAGACATCACATGCACATCAAAAAGATTTTCATACAGCTTCTTATATGTCATCGGGATGGGTGTGAACTGGAGCTTTTCTGTATTTGGCCCCGTATTGGGTTCCTACCTTAAAGTGCCTTGATAGCTAGCGGTTACAACCTTCGGTTGGCTACAGTGACTAATTTAGAATGCATGCTCAGGACACTTACTTCATTTTCCTTATTTCTCGGGGCTGATCTTTTGGCACTTTCTCCCGTGTCTATCCTCCCACTCCTTACTGCATTTTCAATCATCTCGCTAGACATTACTATATCCAAAAAACTTATAGTGGCGCTTCCCAACATATGGTTAATGAATGGGTCTTTTAGGGTATTGATAAAAAGCATCGTAGTTTCCTTTTCTAGGAGTGGTGGCTGAACTTGCATGGCAACTTCCCTCCATCTTTGCGCATACTACCTGAAGCTTTTATTTGACTTCTTCTCCATGTTTTGCAAGGTGATTCTGTCAGGCGTCATGTCTGTGACATGATTGTATTGCTTCATGAAGGCTTGTCCTAGTCTCTCCAAGATCTAATCCTAGCACGGCTGAGTTGATTGTACCATCTAGACGCTGCCCCCACTAAACTGTCTTAGAAACAATGAATCAAGAGTTGATCATTGTTAACGTAGCCGGTCATCCGTCTACAGAACATGGTAATGTAGGCTTTAGGGCAGCTGGTCCCATTGTACTTCTCAAATTCTAGCATTTTGAACTTATGAGGAAGCACCAAATTTGGAACCAAGCTCAAATCTTTAGCATCAATTCCATGGTGATTATCAGCCTTTTCTAAAGCCTTGAACTTTTCTTCCATCCATTTGCAACGATCTTCCAACTGTCTTGAAGATTCAGTTCTTATCCCCTCCCTCTCTGCTATATCTAAGTCATGGATAATAGGATTAGCAGGGTTATTTCCCGGGTTGTATCCTGTACCAACTTGGAAATTCATGGACACTCTAGTGTCATTTTGCCCTTGTTGAGGTCTAATCGTAACAGATGGCCTTCGGGGATATTCCCCAGGTTGTGTTTGTGCATGTGGTTGGGTAAAACCTGGAGGAATGCCCTCACTATCTCTCCAGCAATAGTCATGGGACCTTTTCCTTTGTCCATTACCCCGTTTAACATCTGGGCCATTTGGGCCATCATGTTTCTTTGAGCTTCCAACATTTGGTCTCTCATTTCTTGTTGGAGCTTTGCCAATTGCTCTTGCATCTGGTCTTACATGTCTCTCTGGAATTGTTCAAATCTTTGATCCATTTTCTTTGTTTTAGCATGTGTACCATAATGGTGTTCAATTTCCAGATTTTCCTTCTCTCTCTCTCTTCTTCTCTCTGTTAATTTAAACTAATTAGGCTCTCTCTATGGACTTAAATGAATATGATGTGATGTAATGCAAATGCAATGATGTGATATAATGCAAATGCATGAATGCAAGGAGGCATCGATTCAGATTCAACTTCATTTTAGAAAATTTTATTAGAAAACAAAATCCTTTACATAAAACGGGCTACAAATATGCTTTCACCCTAAGGCCCAAAGTTTTAATTTTCCCAAACAACAAGGCTAACTCGTGACCACAATCTGACTGTAGCTCATACTTCGTGCTTAATGTATCAGCCTATATTGCCAAGGTCTATAGGTGATCAGCTACCTCTCGAATCTGAACTATTGCTTCACCCATGAGATAATACTGATTTCTAACTTGGTCATGGGAATGGTGGAGCTCTTCCTTCCAATGCCCTTCTTTTGCTCCAAGATGCTCAATCCGGAGTTCACAATTCTGCAATGCCGATTCTAATCTTTCAATCTTGCCCTTCATTTCCTCATCTTTTTCAGACTTGACTTCAACTTGACTGCAGAATTACGGCTTCGATGGTGGTGAAGAGACTGTCCCAGTTCAGCCACTCTAGCTTTTAATCCACTTTTCTCCTTTTGGCTTTCCGCTAAACTCCTTTCTAGGGCCTCGTTTCGCATCTGCATCTCTTGGAACTTCCTCTCCCAATGGTCAGCTTTGGCATTTTCCTCTCGAATATCTTGTTGCCATTGTTCCAAAGTCTTCCCCTTTCTCTAATTGCGTTTGCTCTGACCACATGCGGATGACTGCATTGTCTTCCACTTTATCAAGGAATTCGTTCTCCATAACCAGCTTTCTAACTTAGAAACTGACCATGAATCGATACCTCTTAAAAACATGAAATGACATGCACAAAAAATAAAACACAACAAGTTAGTAACATGGAATAAAATATAAAGCAAGTAAAATAAACAAACACCTATTTGGGTAACTACTAAGGTTTGGTATAGTTCTACGTAGGGTAAGTCCTTATGTTTTCTACGTGTGGTTTAGCTTTAAAGTTGAGGTTCCCGAACCAGCAGATTCCTCGATCCTCACCTATTATAGGCTCATACGGACCGAGTTCGGTTCAGGGGAATACATTTCCCTATGGCCATGCAGAAGTGAAAACTTCAGAAAGACATAGGTACAGATGTATCCCGGAAGCAATCCACTAGCCCATGCGGAGGTGAAAACCTCACGAAGGCATAGCTTCTCGTTCCCACTTAAAGGTGTGACCACAACAGTCATGCAATGCAATGCAAAGATATAAAATTAGAACCACATGCAATAAAAAGGATCATAGTTTTTCAAACCAGATTTTTAATTTGGATAAAAGGACATGAAATAATCAATTTTATGGCTTGACTCTCTTATTGGTCCCCAGCGGAGTCGTCAAGCTGTCGAAACCATTTTTTAATTTGGAAAATGGGGATCGACTTTAAAAACGAAAATGGAGTCACCGCCAATCCCTTTTTGCTTAGGTGTGATCGGATTGCCTTATAAAACATTTTATTTCAAAATATTGATTTTGGCCTACGAAATTCAAGTAAACGGGTTCGGGAGTCGGTTACGTACGAGGAAGGATTAGCACCCTCGTAACGCCCAAAATTGGTACTGGATTGATTAGTTATTGTCCTAATGTCAAAAATTCGAAAAGATTTTAAAACACGATCCTTTTGATTTTTAAAATTTATGGCCTTTAAATGGACATTCAATTATTTGGATTTTAAAAGAAAAATCGAAACTCAGTAAGTTAGAGCACGACCTTTCGAATTTTCCAAACACCGAATATCTTTTGCTTTTTAAAAATCCCTGCCTCGAGATGACAAAACGTTGCATCCAGTGAGTTAGGACACAACATCTTAAATTCCCAAGAATAGTTTTTTTATTTGAAAATTCATATGTTTTAATTCCAAAAGGGGTACTCAATCATTTGGACTTAATGAGAAAAATCGAAACCCAGTAAGTTAGGGCACGATTTTCTCAAAACTCCCAAATATCGAATATTGCCTTATTTTTAAATTTAAAAAATCATGGATTTTGAAATATGAAGGTATATTTGGCCACATTAATAAATAAAGATTAATGAATTTTTTTTTAAAAAAAATAACAAATCTAAAAAACAAATAAAAAATAAAATGTACCAAGCTTTCAAATAATAATGGACAATGTTAAAACAAATAGTGTGAAAGAAAAGGATTTTGAAATTGACAATAAAAAGTAATTTAAAAATAAATTCATGTATAAAAATTTTAAAGTAGGTAATATATGTAAAAGTTTGAAATAAATCCAAAAAAAAGAGATAAAAATAAATAACATATGAAATGACTTAAAGAAAATGATATGAGACAAATCCTAAAAAGATACGTATAAGTTTAAAATAAACAATATACGAAAACTTAAAATAGATAATATAAAACAGCTTAAAATGATATAAAATAAAACTACTTTAAAATAATCGTTATATTAAACAATAAGAAAAATAAATGATATAAGATAATTTAAAGTAATAATATTAAAAAAACTTCATCAAAATAAAACTATTTAAAATAAGTTATATCAAAAATAATAAAATAAAACAACTTGAAATAAATACCACATAAAAATTTGGAATAAATAAATAAAATACAAATTTGCAAAAGTGTGAAAATAAAATAAATCTCTATACCGAAATAATAAATAAACGAATAAAATAAAAAGAATAATTAAACAATTAAATGGATAAATAAAAAAGGTTGAAAAAACGAAGATGAATGAAGAATAAAATAAGAACAAACCGTAGAAAATAAGAACGCAAGAGGGAGAGAAATTTGAGTGAATGCTTTCAAGAATTCTTATTGCTTCCTCAAAACGCAAGTGTGTTTTACAATGAAGGGAGAGACCTCTATTTATAGTTGAGCCTCCCCAAATCCAACGATACAGATCAATTACATCAACGGTTAAGATTAAAAGGTATCTACAAATTAAATCTCTAAGATTACAAAATCATATCTTCTAAGATTGTATACCATATCTTCTAAGATTGCATATCATATCTAAGATTTGCATATCATATCTAAGATTGCATATCCTTAAAGATTGTGTTCCCATATACATCAAGCTTCTTGTAAATGGACCTTTAATCTTTTCAAGTAATGGACCATTCCGATCGGGCCAAATGATATATTTTGGACTGGACTGGACTTGAAATTTATTTTATTATTTTGGATTTATTATCTTTTGTATGGACCCGGGCTAAATTGGCCTATTACAATATGTTTTAATCCACTATTCCAAATTTATCAATGTTTTAAAAATATATGTAATAATGTATATGAAAAATAGATGTAAATATCAAATAAATGGAATAAAAAAGTTTAAAATATAAAATGTTGATCAATAAACTTCTTAATTACTATTCATTATTCAACAAATTCAAAATAAAAACTTAATTACAGCAGAAAAAACCACTAACAAAATATAACTTGTAAAAACTACTAGATGGTGATTGGTATATTTTAAAAAAAAATTAATGAGCTAAACTAAACGAATTTAGGTTAATAATTTACAAAAATTTTAACTTATATTTTAAACTAAATCAATCTTCAACAACTATATACAACATTATACATAAACATACTCCAAACTCAATCCCTTCCCATCATCAACACCTCAATTTGTGTGGGCAACCAAGTAAAGGTCTTACGACATGTCTTTTCTATTTATAATAAAAGCTTCGATGGTGGAAGGTAAATAAATAATGGCCAGAATTTGTGTAGTAGAAATCGATGTATACGAAGCTTGATCAAATTTAGAAGTATTACATCATGTGGAACATGTGTTGTATCCTGTTTTAATAATTTTTTATGTTTTTTTTTTCATTTTAAAAATAGCCAGACTTAGGGACCCAATTTGTATTGGTGCCGACTCAACAGAAAATTGTCATCACTTGTGATGTAATCAATCAATTATGATGATATATTATCGTGTTCCACCAACCTTATGGAAATGAAATAAATTGTTAGTAGCTGGCTGAAATTAATAGAGATACAATACGAAAGTGAACAGGGTCGAAGTCAGAACAATTTTTTGGAGGGTCGGATAAAATTTTAATTTTTTATAGTTTATATCTTTATAATTTGTAAAAGATTAAATCAAATTTTTATAATTTTAGGGGGACCAAAGTGCAATTTTATCTTTACTAATTTAAAATTTTTAAAAATTTCTAAGAGCTAAAATAACAATTTTACATTTTAAGAAGGCTAGGGCCCATGCCAACCTCCTTAGCTTCGCCCCTGAAAGTGGACATGCAACACATTCACGTTATAGCATTTGAGCGAGTGAGCTAGCTAGCTAAGTGGCATCATATTTAGTTTAGCAGTAAGTTTGGTCCATTTAAGATTTGAGAAAGGTGTTTAAGGGTTTTTTTCAAAGTTGGGAGATAAAATTTTAGGTAAATTATATTAGTAGTCATTCAATTATGTTATTTTTCTTTTTTGATCATTCAATTATAAAGAGTTATAAAATGATAATCTAATTATAAGTAAATTTTCTTTTTTGATCACCCAAATATCTTAAATTTTTGAGTTTCGGTTTTTAAGCTAGTCAGCTAGTGATTAAAGAAGATAAAATTGAATAGTTCAGTAATCATTTTGTAAATTTTATATTTGGGTGATAAAAAAATAATTTATTAATAATTGAGTGATCATTTTATAAATTTTTATAGTTGGGTGAGTACGAAAAAAAATATAATTAAATCACCATAAAATTTTTAAGGCGTCACTCTTCAATGATGACTTTTATTGCAATGACATTTAAGAAAAAAACAATTCTTAATTTGTGTGATATTTCGTATATCAATAATTATAATTAAAACTGAAACCCGCTAAACAATAAATTACTTTATTCTCTACCTTGAGCAAAATACTCTTGCGAAAACTGTTCTTTTTATGTTCATATGCTTCTACAATAGATATCTCCAAAATCGAGAGGTCTAGCCCATTATTTTTTAATTTTGATAGTTTTAAATATGTTAGAGGTTGTTTTTTTTTTCTTATATTTAAATTTAATCATTTTATTTTAATTTTGAGATATTAGGTCTACCTTTTCATTTTAAAATCATGATACTTTCAACCAATTTTGTAATTATAAAAAGAGTAGAATAATTTTTTAGCCCTCAATATTTATCTTTTTTTTGTCAATTTAACATTTATTCTTTTAAAGTGGAATGAAATTTATAAAAAAAAATTGAAGTTTTTATATCTTTTAATAAAAATACCCTAATAAAATTAAAATTAAATAAATTTCCAAAAATAATGGAAGATAAAACTCTTCAAATTTAAAAAAAAACAATCTTTTTCAAAAAAATTCATTTAAAAAATCCAAAATAATTTTTAAAATTGTTATGTACTTTTTGAATGGCAATAGTCTCTCCAAATTTTGAGTCATTCATTCAATTTGTATTAAAATATGATCTGAACAAGTTTTTTAATTTAATTTAATTTTAATCAATCATATTAAAATCTAATTTAATATTAATTGAATGAATGACTCAAATTTTAAAGAGAATTTATTATCATTCAAGAAGTAAATAACATTCTTTTAAAATTTTGAAACTTTTTTATATTTTTTATATTTTTTTAACTTTCAAATTTATTTTTAAAAATTAAAATATATTTTTTTAGGATTTCTTATTAAAAATATAAAAAATATAAAAACAAACTTTTTTGTTTTATATACATTTAAAAAGTAAGGACCAAGTTGACAAAAATTATAATTGTTGAGGACCTGTTATACCACCTCCACAGGCAGCTACATGTGTCACCATTGTCCAAACCTCACACCGAGCGGACCTCCAACATCGAATTACCTCGATTGGACCCATGTCTAACGAACCTCTATCATAAACTATCATTGTTAGGAATGCATGGAACCTTACGCCCATTGATTGCTAAGTCATCCTAAGGTGTCACATCATTGACCAATAAGATCACATCGTCTTCTCTGCAAAAAGACAAGATATGACTTTTCCTCTATTGAGAACCCAACACGTGGTGCACCCTCTATTTCATGTATATAAACCCTCACACACACAGAATAAAAAAACAAAAAAACCATAACCATAACCATCTCATTTTGTAACACCTCAAACCCGGCCCATTCACTACGACCGAATTTGAAATACCACTGCGGAAAACGTTTGAAAAATATTTTTAACTTGAAGGAAAAACATATAAATTTATTGTCTTTAGAAAAACATTGTGTATTTAAAAGCCCATTAAAATTAAGCTGTTATAAAATATTCCAAATTAAAAACTTTAATATAAAATTCTTATGGTATGAGGTGTTAAAATTAAAACATAAAAACATTCCCAAATAATAATGTAAATGTCAATCCACCTTAGCATAAATAAAATTCCCAAATACTTTAAATGGGCCTTATTACAATAAATGATTTAAACAAAAGTACTTAATAATAAACTGAATAAAATAGATGAAATGTCTTCTGCATGGGCCACCTCGTATCCACTCCAACCCGGTCCAAGCTTATGCATCACCTGCAATGTTGGTAAATATTGGGTAAGTCAAACAGACTCAGTGCATAGCTATTTCACATGTCTCCACATATGAGCTTGGCCCATATCCACACAGTCCATACATATAAAATTATGCAATTATGAAGCCCATCCCAACCTAATGTCCATCCATCACACCTACCTTGGCAGACCCGCTGCCCAAGGCCGTGGCTAATCCACCGATCAACCAAGTGATCCCACATATCTTACATTGGCAAACCTGCTGCTCAAGGCCGTGGCAAAGCCACCGATCACATAAGTGATCCCACATATCAATCAGTCTACGGTGATGCACACAACTATCAACCACCGAGATGGGCACCTAGCCAACACCTCCCTTGATGAAGCACATAGCTACCATCAAGCGCTAATGTAGCACAAGGCTATCATTAGACCACGTACATAATGTACACCCTTTCCTTCTTTGTTCATCCCAAATCCCATGCATAGATATGTCATGCCACAATATCATTAAAATAAGCATACACCACGTGCTATCACAATTTCATACGTATACCATAGGAAACTTATTGTCATAAAGTACTGACCTGTTTAATCGCTTACCCACCATGGGTATCCACCCTTTTAGCCATTAATTCGGCTACCATGCACATCATATACATATAATAACACATTTAAACATTCAAGAGACAGTGCGATAACTACGCACCTTTTTGGCACAGTCTACTCAATCCCGAATACTTGCCCTACTTCTGTCGACTTGCCCCCTAAATAACCATAATAAAAATCGGTCACATTTAAACCCAAGATATAGCCTTTGACCGAAAGTCCTAAATCACTTACCTTGCTAACTAGATCCCGAAATGTCGGCTTGTTCCTGAAGTTGTCGAAATCCCCATCTAGCAAATGTTAGAATCGGCTAACTTAATAACCAATAAAGCTTATGGCCGAATAGTACATATAGGCTTACCTTGCTGAATCGAATCCAAGAGACTCCCTTAAGGCTCCTTCACGTTGCTACATAAAAGAAATACTTATTATGGCAATAAGAACATTCGGCCATCCCTTAGAAACCAAGGCCATCCTTGATTCGGCACCTTTTAAGAAAAGAATCCAAAACCGACTTCTAAAGGAGAAATACTTACCACCCAAGACACTTTCGGCTTCTCAAACTAGCGACAGGTGTAGGAGAATAATACCACTTGAAGATCGGCTAACAATAAAAAGGAAGAAGCTTGAGACAAAGAAGTAGATTCGGCTAAGAAGCAAATAGGTTCAAAGTGATCAAAATTTCGTCTTTAATGCTCTCCACAAGGTTCGGCTAAGCTTTTAAAAAGGCTAACTGCATTCGGCTATCAAGAGGAGTAGGTATGGAGTTGAAGAAAGGAAGAATGGGAGAAACTTAGGGGCATTCGGCTATGACGTCTAGAGGAAGAAAGATTGGTAATAGGAAGAAAAGAATACCCAAAACAATGATCCCTCCTATTTATACCCCTATATTCTCTCCATACCTCTCTTTCAAAATAAAATTAAATAAACTAAAGCTACCATTATCTTCTATCTATACCAAATAAAAAACCCCTTATTCAAATAAATTAAATAACCCCCATTCATCCACGATCTCAATATTTAAAACAAAGAAAACAAAATCCCCAATTATCTACCCACTTAAAATAAATAAAATAAATCCCCACTCATTCAAAATAAATTAAATAACCCCCATTCATCCACTATCTCAATATTTAAAACAAATAAAACAAAATCCCCAATTATCTACCCACTAAAATAAATAAAATAAATCTTCACTCATTCAAAATAAATTAAAAACCCCCATTCATCCACTATTTCAATATTTAAACAAATAAAACAAATCCCCAATTATCTACCCACTTAAAATAAAAAAATAAATCTACACTTATTCAAAATAAATAAATAACCCACATCCATCCACTATCTTAATATTTAAAACAAATAAAACAAAATCCTCAATTATCTACCCACTTAAAATAAATAAAAATAAAAACACACTTATACTGCCATCAAGACTCGAACTCCAGACCTGCACCAAGCTTATGGCGTCATTTCCAGGCCCTTAAATAGCGCCTTGTAGCCACTTTACCAAGGCCTGTTTCTTGTCCAAAAGCGCCTAAAATTTTCCTTAAGGCCTCCTTCACCTAGCTTCTCCTTTAGACTTAAAATTCTAATATTTTTCCAAAACTTCCTCCTACATCGTTGGATTCTCAAAACCCTTAAAACACTCCCAACTACATACTAAGCCTTCTCTTACATGGATTATGCACTAACCGCATAACCCCTAATCTAGGATGTTACACATTTTTCCTTCTTCCTCCTAGCCATTCTCACCACCATTCTAGCCACCATTATATAACGGCTCTCCACCCTACTAAGGTGAACTGTTACATTTCCTTCTTCCCCTTGTTGATTCTTACTATCAACAAGGCTAAAAAAGTTAATTTAGCTTCTTCATAACTATAAAATTGGATGAAAGAATCAAGATTTTGAATAAAAAAGAATAAAGACTCAATGTTTCAAAATTAAATTATAGGAACTAAATTTTAAATTTTAAAAGAATACAACATATTTAAACCTTTTCAATACCTAATGGGCGTTGAATTCACCGATTTTAAATTCCTATACTTAAAAACAGAATAAATTTTTACATAGAATAAATAAATAAAATTGAAATATGTTGTGATTAGGGGTAAGTGGTGCCCACAACTTGAAAAAAATCTACAATAAAAAGAAAGGTTTTAGATCTTGTAAAAATAATAAAATAAATATAAATAAAAGGGAAAACTAAATGTAATTAAAAGTAATCCGAAATAATAAAGAATAAATCAATATATTAAGATTTCTAGCCTCAGGTATGATGTCAGCTTTGGTATCAAAATTGATTGCAAATTGTAAATGTTTCCTTACTCAAAAATAATAAGCTGGTTGGAGCGATGGTACCATTCTTTTCTTAATTTGTAAATTAATTGCAAAAATAGCTCGGCCATTAACTCTTGTCAGTCCAACGACTCTAAGTCACTGCTCCTAAAATTTAAAATTTAATTCACCACCAATCTTATGGACTCTAATTAATAAATTTAAATGTACTGTTTATTTAAATTAGATCACTCATCCTCACAACATAATTTGACTGTTCTCTTAATTGAATGTTAACTTGTTCTATTTATTAAAATAAAGAGATAATTGTGGATCTAAATATACTAATTATTTATTTATTATCCTAAATAATAATAATAAAACAAGGGATCCTACTTAAAATGATATTAAAAAACAATAATAAGATAGGATTCTACCATTTTCATAAAACATAAAATGATAAAATATCAATGAGTGGGAAAAAAAAATCAACAACACTTTAAATCTCACAGTTCTAATAAAACCAAGTTTCTATTTACCCTTGGTTAAGAAAATAAAATAAAACTAGCTACTCATAGCTAAGACAATGTCGAAAATATTATTAAACAGTAAAAAAAATTACTGAAAATTACCTCAATAAGATTTATCTTGACTTCTCTTCTATAAAAATAATACAAAATAATCTTAAATTAACTAAATCACATAATATAAAAAAATCCTTTAAAGGAAAATTTCTAATACAAAATATCTACTAATCTTATGGTAGTTAACTTTGATAAAAAAAATGTATCTTTTTTTTACTTCCCAAATTTCATCAAGTGTGCCAATGAAATATAGTACTGTACCGGGCAATTGAGTCCAATCCCATAACTCTATGCGGCTCAAAACCAATCCCAGCAAGTTATGAGCCAATTTAGACTCCACTTGGTAAATGAGTCCAATCCAAACTACCCTATCAGCCAATCTAGTAATGGCTAGAGTAACCTTCATGATTCCATTTAGCTCCTCTTTTAGAGACTCGGCCCAAAGTTTCCTCTCATCCAATTAAAAAAAATGTTAATAAACTTATAAAATTTGATTTAATCAATCCATATCAGATCACAAGTTAATCAAATTTTTATCTTGTTCTAGATTGATGTACCTATCGATTATTGATCCAACTAATTGATGGTTGTCGATTTCACCAATATAAACCTACATCTAGTTGCAAATTTTAGCAGTATAGGGAGTAGGGTCGATCCCACAGAGACTGGTGTTACTAAAAAATCGTTTATCTCTTGACTAGATTAATGTCTGGGCAATTGTCGTGCCCACGACGTTTGGGGAAGTAAAATATTAAACCTGAAACAAACAAAGAAAATAAAAACGTAAAAAGTAACAGACTAAATAGGAAAATAAAATTGAAATAATCTGAAAAGAAATCGATAAAACTTAGCTCAGCCTTAAGCGCGGTTTTTTCCGTCTTTGACCCGATCCTCGAAATTAGATGAACTCGTATTTTCTGATAAGCTAGTTATAGCTACCAAGGACGCCTCGGACACCAACTCTTCCTTGTGTAAATTAGTTATGGAACGTCCTATAACTAACCCTTACCGATCGAACAACCTACGAAACGTTCGTGGTTTAGAACTCCGGTAGCTTTGCTTTCTAGAAGAGCCTAGCTCGAACCAATGCCCTCAAACGCTGGGACATTTAAATCCGGTTACTACTTCCCTTGACGGAACCAAACAGCAATCCCCACTTGGCACGCCAATGTGTTCACGGAAGACCAATTAGACAACCGATCCTTTCGGAATTCCAACTGTATGTCTAGCCGCACTAACTCAAACAACGTCTTTTTTGACTTAGCATGACTTGACTTTGTGAATTGACAAAGTCATACTCTTAATCTGGAGAAGCAATAAGTATCAGAAATCAGGAGTTGAATAGCTCGGGTTCGTAACTCATGGGTTTTTGACGGGGTTAATACCGGCTTAAAGCTGAAAGGGGTTTAGTGTGACATGATTTTACTCATGCTTGAAGGTGGTGGAAAGTGTTTTTGTGGAGGATGATGGAAATTGGAAAGGGAAGGGGCTTTGAAGGCAATTAAACCAATTTTGGGAAAACAAACAAAAATAATTGAAATAAGCAGAATGTTGGACGTTGGCTTGAAAAAAATAGAATAAAAGAAATCCTATTCAAAATTAAAATAGGAAAAGAGAGAAAAACCACTTCAAATTGAAATAGGAAAAGAAAGAATTAATTGATGACTATCCAATTACAAATAACCCCTATTTATACTAATGAATTTACTAAAAATAGGCTTAATTAAATTAATATAAATCTTAAATAAAAAATAAAAATAAATAAATAAAAATAAGATAAACTAAAAATAGAATTTTCTATTCTTGGCTTTTTACAAAGTCAATTGCTTGATGAGTCCTTGGCTTTCTCCATCTTTTTATTTGGCCCCATTTCCATGATTTTCTTTCAATTTGGCCCTTTTTAGCTTGCTTTTGATCAATTGCATCCCTGACAAGATTTAAATCATAAAAATACAAATTTAGCAGGGACTAATTCAAAAATAAACCGAATTACATACAAAAAATCGTGCAAAATAATCATGTTATCACTAATCGATCTGATCCGATTTTAAAAACACTAATTCTGATTGTATTTAGCTGTCTTCTTGGATAAGTTCAGAAACCCTTGCATTTAACAACAAAATCTCTCTTCTAGAGAATGGACTATGGTGCTTAGGGATGTGCATGATTCAGTTAAAACTAAATTAATCAACCAAATTAAATTAGTTGATTAATCGATTTTTCATTGAAATTAATTAGATCAAAGATCGGGTTAAAGTTTTGTGAAAGTTTAGTTATCTATTACTTCGATTTAAAAACAAGTAATTAACTTAAACTTATAATATATAAGCCCAGTATATTGTATATAAGCCCAATATATATCATATATCTATAAGCCCATATATATAAACAAGATGGACGTATAACTATTGATATAATGGATTAAAGAAAAATATATTATGAAAAATAAAAAGGTAAAGTACACCAAAGTCACTAAACTATTAGTAAGTTTACATTTTGGTCATTTAACTTCAAAAATTTACAAAATCACTGAACTATTCGAAAGTTTTCATTTAAGTTATTGGATTGTCAAAATCATTACTATATGGCCTTCTATGTTTGCATCACCTGCACCAATCAAAAGCTCTCATTCCCCTTCTTTTTTATAATTCATTTTTTTTTCATGAAACAACTTTCAACATCACAAATTTGCAAACTAAAATCCAAATAACTTTTTTCTTCGATCTTCAACAGTGACTGTCAGATCGACTTGGATCTAAGATATGTTCTTCTACTCATCAACAGGTACTAATTCACCATACTGATCATTGAACTGTCGCTTGAAGTCTGCTAGCCAAACTCTTTTTCAAAAAAACTTAACAGATTAGTGACTTAAATAAAAAACTTTTAAATAGTTTGATGACTTAAGTGAAAAATTTTGAATAATTTAGTGATCATTTTGTAACTTTTTGAAGTTGAGTGGCCTAAATATAAATATACTAATAATTTAGTGATCTTAAATGTAGTTTACCCAAAATAAAATTAAAATGAAACAACCAAACAGAAAAAAACTAAAATTCTAGAACCTACACCCGTTTTGTTTTTGTACGTAATGATTTTTTTTAATTTTGTGTGTTCATTTTGTTATTAATTGTTTTTCTCTTCTTCTTCTTTTTAACTTATTTGAGCTAAAAGAAAAGAAAAAGAATATTATCATTGTATTTTTTTTTGTTATGTTTTAAATTTGTTTTAACAAAAAAGAAAAAAAAAACATGAATAAATTTTGATTAATTGACTGAATTAGTCGAAACTAATTCGATTCGATTAATAAATTTTATAAATAAAATTCAGTTTAAAAAATAATTGAAAGTTTTAATATTTTAATTAATTTAAATAATGATAATTTAATTTAGATAAAATAGCCAAACTTATTGTTTGAAGACCTCTTAAGAAAACATTCCATGTACTAATGATGCACATTATCAGTTCTCAAACTAAAATCCAGTACAATTTGTTTCAGAGCTGTATATACAGTATTCCACACATGGGACACTTTGTCAACATTTCTACCCTAGAGGATATTACCATTAGAGAAATACTTTGCACGTAGAACTTTGAGGCATAAAGTATGAGTAATGCAAAAGTGGCCACATTTGCTTTAGACTAAAGCTAAATATCTTAGAAACCCAAGCGACCCATACCTTTAGGGAATTGAATAGCCCTCCCTACCTTCATTTTTTTTCGAACCATCATAAAAGTAATATAGAAGTTAAACTTTGTATATTAGATAAATTGGGTTTTTACTTTGAAAATTTCATCTATTTATACTGTTAAAAATAGTTAATTGGTATAATAATGAAACAGTGACACGCGATATGCCATTTGTACCTCATGCTGATATATATGAACCAGTTTTTAACAGTAGAAATAGATAATATTTTTAACAAAATGGCTAGTTTACTAATTGATCTAACATATAGGAACTAATTTGTCCTCTTTTGAATAGAGAGAGCAAAAAAGAATCTGACTCTTAATATAGAACATCCACGGTATTTTTACCCCAACAACTTTTGATAAGCAAAACAATATCTCCTAATAGTAGTGTTATATAAATATAAATACAAATATAAATATAAAATAAGTATGTATATTTATAAGAATAAGGGTAAGTTATAGTTGTGATCACTCTAAAATAGGATTTGTCCTCTTTTGGTCATTTTAATTTTTTTCTCAATTTAATACTCTAATTAAGATAATTATTCGAACTAGTTACTTATCGTTAAAAATTTTGTTAATCCACTAACAGATTGTTGATATGGCACATTAAAGAATTAAATGACGACACGTGACATTTTTTTTTTATTTTTGACCAAAGCATGGGGACCTCTATGTAATTATTTCAAAAAAAAAATTTCTTACTCTTCTTTCTATACATTAAAAATGGAGAAACAGATTATTAATCTTGATGCATGCAAACAAACTCTCAAATGTTGATTTCACTATCAAAGAAGACAACAATAGGCAAATGAATTCTTAAAAACAAGGTTCTTTTCCTTACAAATCTATTGATTTCCCCTTTTCCCTTGTTTTCTTGGCAACCAAACAGAAAAGAGCCATGTAATCAAAGAAACCATATTGTAATGCATTGATTTTTCTTGGCAACCAAACAAAAATAAAAGCCATGTAATTAAATAAACCATATTGTAAATGCATTAAAAAATAAACTCTTTCAAATCACATAAACTTAAAATCCACAAAATTAATTGACATGAGATATTTTAAAATTAAAATTATCGATCAAATAGAAGATATACAGTTCCATATATGATCTTCAAACTCAATCGGTTTTTTTCTTCAATCAATATGTATATTGACAAAGATCAAAACAAAGAATAATGATAAATATAAAAAAAATGGCATAGATCCATTGTTGAGAAAATGGTGGGTTCTAATTTTTTCCATTTTTTTAGGTGTAGAAAGAAAAGAAAGAAAAAACCTGTTTTGAAATGATAATAGAAAGATCTCTAAACTTTAGTCAAAAGTAATAAAAAAAAGTGCCACATGTTGTCATTTAATTGACTAATGTGCCACATCAAAAATCTGTTAGTAGATTAATGAAATTTTTAACGGCGGTAACTGGTTCGAATAATTATCTTAATTAGAGTAACTAATTAGAGAAAATAATTTAGAGGGGTCAAAATAGGACAAATTTTATTTTAGAATGACTTTGGGTATAGTTTACCCTAAAATTAATAATAATATTTTTTTTTTCATTTTAACTTATATAAGTGTAACAATAGAATTATAGAATGATATTTAAAAAAAGGGAAGAATTGTGTATTTTTTTATTTTTCCTTTTATATTTTAATCATATTAAGCGAATAAAATTATTTTTTTAATATAATTTATTCCTTCCAAACAAAGCTTTAACGACAATTAAAAAAAATCTTATATGTCAAAAAAATTTCTTAACAAAATATAAAAAAATCAATTAAACCCAATCCAGCATTTACCATTAATTAAAATATTCAATTAAGTTCATATGTTAGTGGTTTTTGTCATTGACTACATTGACCTTTAAAATAAATTGATGAACCAATCAAATAGTGACACGTGATAGCTTCTAATTTAATCTATTATTTTCCCATAAAAATTAGAAAAAAATTATTAAAAATATAAAAATATTAAAAAATATGAAATTAATATAAAGTTATAAATATTATAAAAACCTGATAAATTATAAATTTTTTTATAAAATTAATAAAATATATTTAAAGTGTTAAAAGATGTATTAACATTCTATAAAAATCATAAAAAATTATTTAAAAAATCATAAAAACTGAACTGGACCAGATTAGTAGGTTGGACCGATTAGACTGGAATCAGCAAGAGCAGTGGTCAAGAAAAAGTCATTAGATCGGTTGACTTGGGAACCAGACAGTTGAACCGATTTTTTAATATTTTGTTTAATTGAATTGGATGAATCAATTGAATTGGAAAATCAAAGGCTTAATTGGTTCAACCATCGATTCAATTATGAAAATATCGGTTAGAGTATTTCATTCTGATATATGCTAATAGTTGAATATCAAATTTTTGTTTGATAAAAATATTTAAAAAAATCAGTTTAATTGCCCAATTCTCAAGTCAACAATCTAATGATTTTCTCTGTACCGGTACCCTTGTAGATTTTAGGCTTATCGTTTTTGTTCAAGTTTTTATGATTTTTTTTAATATTTTTTATAAGTTTATATCAATTTTAATATTTTTTTATAAATTTTACAAATTTTATTATTTTTTAAGAATTCTAATACGATTTTTATAATTTAAATAATTTTTTCTTAATTTTTATAATTTTTATGATTTATTAGATTTTTCTATTTTTATAACATTTATAACATTTATAAGTTTTTATATATTTTTATAATTTTAATAATTTTATATTAATTTTAATATTTTTTGTTTATTCTGATTTTTATAATTTTATGATTTTTATAAAAAAATTTATGATTTTTAATATTTTTTATGGAAAAAATATTAGATCAAACTAGAAGCTGCCATGTGTCACATTATCTGATTAGTTCATCAATTTATTTTAACAGTCAATTTATTTTTTTAAATTTCTCAAAAAAGCTTTCAAAGCTCTCTAAATTTTTAATTTTTTTCTGAATTAGTATTATTTTTTTATAATTTCTAAGAAATTTTATCATGTTAGCAATGGCATGGCAATTAATTCGTCTCGATGATAAACATATCTCCGTCGACCAAATGAAAATGGCAGCGGTTAATTTCATTTCTTAATATTATTTAATATTTTTATTTCATTTTTAATTTAATTAATATTTTTTTAATTTTTTATAACAGTCGGTAGATTGAGTGCTACAATGTTTTATTCGTAATATATCTGGTCCTCCATCACGTTGATTGAAAATTACTTGAGGGAAGCGAGTTTTTGACATGTGGCTAATATAGGTCGGGGGTGCAAGTTAGACTTAAAACTCATCAGTGTGTTTGTGGAGAGGTGGAGACTTAAGACGCAAACATTTCATCTTCTGATTAGGGTTACAGTTGGGGCTACCGGTGGATGGGTTCGTACTTATCAGTTCCGCTCAATCAACTAATTGGGGAGCCATATGTTACAATCTTTTGGGTGCGATTCCGGATATTGTTTACAGAGGTCAGATCGATATAGATTGGTTACAAAAGACATTCCCGGTGCCGGGGGATGATTCGACTGAAGTACAAAGAGTACAATACGCTCAGGCGTACATTCTTCAAATCCTCAGAGGTTATCTGATGCCGAACAAGTCACGAAACCTCGTACATCTGAGGTGGCCGTTGAAACTCATCAATTTTAGAGCAACTAGCAAATTCAGTTAGGGGTCTATCGTGTTGTTGACATTGTATTGGAAGATGTTTCAGGCGACACAACCAAATAAAATCAAAATCGGAGGTTGCCTCTCACTGCTACAATCATGGGCTCGATTTCACTTTCCATTTTTACGTCCTCAAGTGGACCACCCGTATACATTCTCACTCTTAACAAGGTAAAATTTATATTAGGTTTTACAATTATTAAATAGATTTAAAATAAAATCTTATGCTAAAATTTTATTTAAATAGGTGAAATCATTCGCCGAGTTATGGGGGAATACCTACTACTCTTGAAGATATATGGCTTCTATTAGACCAACGGCTGGAAGCGCATGTAAGTATTTATTTCATTTTGAACTATATATACATAACATAGTCGATTTTGTATTTAGTATTTAGTATTATGTATATAATTAATACTTTTATCACATTCATATAGTTTCAATGGACACCATACGAGGATCTGGCAATTCGGGCAGTAATTTCGGATGAATTCCTACAGAATCTGAACATCTGGCACGTTAGGGTCTCATTGGTCAACTATGTTGCCGTCGATATGCACCAGACGGGTAGAGTATTGCGGCAATTTAGATTCTGACAACCGATTCCTGTGGCACCTGAAGTGCTTGATGATGAGAACAAAATCGACTTACGACAACCGAATACACATTGGCCGCTCTTCCACTCAGAATATATCGAAATGTGGGAAAATCGGTATGATAATATACCTACTCGCGAACCGATTATCATTTCAGAGTTAGCGTACGATCCATATTACATGCCATGGTTTAGGATCCACGGCAAGCCATATTTGCTCTCGGAAGAAGAGAGACATCGGTTTAAAAAATAATGCAACTTATGCACCATCGGCACTGGGCTCCCGGGTGGATCCACATCAGGCTCATCATCCGACCCACAAACATCTGCAATGGAAGAGGTCCCCTCACCAGTGGACGTCGTAGGGAGTACATCATCCTTTCTCGTGTACATTTAAGACCGTCCCCAATCAGATGTGGATTGCCAACCACTAGAAGTTGATGCCATTCCCCAGTAAGTATTTCCAGCATTGAACTTCGACCTACTAAGGTCCATATCCCATCCACTAATGGAGTATCGTACATGAGTAATGTATTCTGTCCTACCACAAAAAATGGACGATTCTGTGTTCTGCCTCCTACTAACAAAGTGTTGGGTAGGGGTCATATATTCCTCTCGAACAGTAGTAGATGTTGAAGTCGTAAGTGCTTCATCTAGCCTTGAAAATTCCACATATAACTTAAGATAGGGTAATTCACTAGTGAGGTGCGTCTACACCACCGCCTCCAAGCCACGAACACCTTTGATATCAGATGAGTCATATGTCATCGGATCAACCAAAGCACAAAATCGATACTTAATAGACAAAACTCTCATTGGCATCGTTTCGAAGATTTTGCACCTAATTCTTTTATGAAGTTCTATCAATTTTATGTTCTAGTTAAAAACCAATCGCGCTGTGTTCTTCGATAAAAAAAAACATCGTTCCCGATGTCACGAACCTCACTGTCGTAGTAAATAATAGCATTAATACGTCCAATCATTTTCAACCAAATTATTTGTCGAAAGAAATTCAAAACAAAAAAATTATGCAGAAATATAATGTTTCGTATAAATATTAACATGATAAATCAACTTATACCTTCTCAACTTTTTCAATTTCTATTATTTTGAACTTTTTCAATTTCTCTTGCTGTAACTTATGCAATAAGAGAATGAAATTTGGGTCATTTATAGCCTAAGATATAGTAGGATGCACTATCACCAGCACTATTGAAAAGGGAGTCTAACTGAGAGCTTTTTCAATACTTTTGCTGACAGTACATCCTACTTGGAGCGTTTTTTAACCCCAACTATTAGATTTCCCGGGAATCCCTAGATATTTTTTCAGAACCAACTTTTCAAAAATATTTTTTCAAAATTATCAATACAAAGAAAGCGTCCAGCTAGAAGCTTTTTCTGTATTATTACTGATTGTGCATCCTACTTAAGAGTATTTTTTCAAAAAAAAAATCCATCTCGTCAAAATAATTTTTTCAGAACATATCACGTTAAGATTATTTTATCATATCCCATCTTGTCAAATTTATTTTTTCCAGAACAAAACTTAGCAATTAAAAATATTAACCCTAAACCTTAAATTATAGACCTTAAATTTTAAATTTTTTTCTTAAACCCTAAACAAACCCAAAAATCCTAAACCTAAGTCTTAATTTGCAAATAACCCAAAAGCCCTAAATAAGCATGAGAAAAACACGTCCCTGTCAGCACTTTTTACTAAAGCGCGTCCACGTCAGCACGCTTTTGCCTGACATGAGGAAAAATACGTCCTCATCAGCGCGCTTTTCTGCGTTATCCCCTAAAAACGCATCCACGTCAGCACGTTTTAGTATTTTCGGTCCATACCTATCATTATTTTTTCAAATGATACATTTTCATAAATAATTTCGGAAATGTAACTTTAATAGAACTATGCTTGCAGATGACTTAATTGATTTTTTAAATATTTTTTAAAGTTTTTTTTACATATAAACACTAAAAAAAGGTTAAAACTCTCTTTACTCCTCACAACTGTCCATAATTAAAAAACAAATAAATAAAGCAGGGTAGGGGCTGCGCAGATGTGATACATGTGGAGCATTGATTTCTTTTAATTATTTAATTAATTTTAATGGTAAATTTATGCAAATAATTAAAATAATGTTATAATATATTAATACAAGTGAATCTAATTTTAAAAATAAATTACAAATATAAACAAAAAATCAAACATGATAAATATATAAAATAATATTATAATATAACCTCATGTTTATTACGCGATGAATTCTTATGGAGTATAATTTTTATTTTACTATAATTAAAAAAAATCATAAACTATTGTAAAATGCTTACAACCAGATGTTTAAAGGTTTGACTGATTGCTGAGAGGAAATTGGCCCCTCACAAACAAAAACAAACCCAAAACCTGAAATCCCAATATTTGCCCACCCATTTGCAAGGATCACCTTGAAAATCACATATCCATGGAGTTTAATTGCTCATCTCCTACCACCATCCCTGTGGTTTCAACTTTTGCATCTCCCTTTGACTCTTCTGCCGCTGTCAATGGCTCAGACTCCACCTCAACCAGGAAGCCCATCAGCCTATGGCCAGGAATGTACCATTCACCAGTAACCAATGCTTTATGGGAAGCCAAGTCCCAAATCTTTGAGAGACTCCTTGACCCACCAAAAGATGCCCCCCCTCAGAGCGAGTTGCTCACCAAAACCCCTTCTCAAAGCAGGACCAGCATCCTTTATAATTTATCATCAGACTACATTTTGAGAGAACAGTACAGGGATCCCTGGAATGAAGTTAGAATTGGGAAGTTGCTTGAAGACCTTGATGCTTTAGCTGGGACGATCTCTGTCAAGGTACTTTTTTTTCTTTTTTTGCAGTTTGGGGATTATAAATTAGCAATCTTTTTGTCTTTTGAATGGCTGAAGTTGTGTGGTTTGTTTGTGAATTAGCATTGTTCAGATGATGATAGCACAACAAGGCCTCTTTTGCTGGTAACAGCTTCTGTTGACAAAATTGTTTTGAAGAAGCCTATTAGTGTTGATATTGATCTCAAAATAGTTGGTTCTGTCATATGGGTTGGGAGGTCATCAATTGAGATTCAACTAGAAGTCATTCAGTCCACGAAAGGTGCTTTAATCTTAAACTTATGATTAACTCACTGTAATTTTGCATTTAAGATGAAATATGACTTTGAGTATTTGCAGATATGTTTTTTAGTACAAATCTGTTGAGACATTATATACTTTAGTATTAGCTATCAAGAATGCATAAATTCCAGTCAGTTGGTTCTTCACATTTTCTAATTCTTCAGACATATATAGCAAATTACTTATGGATTTTCCTAAGATTCTGATCTTTACCAAGGCCGTGGAGCATAATGTAATCTTTGCAGAACTATTGGAACTCTCAGTCCTTTGTAATTAATCTTAGTGCTAACGAAAATCCAAAATAAAGCATGAACTTGTGTACCTATTTTTAGTTTTCACTTCTCATATACTCTATTGATCATGCTACATTCCTTACGGATTCCTTTTCATAACTCGTATATCGATTGACGAGAATTAAAGCCTTATTTGCAGGTTATTTATGTAAGGATTATTTACATATAACCTCTTTCATTTCTCCTTGAGGCTTCCTGCAATATTTACTTATTTCTCTTCTCTTATTCAATCCATGTTCCCTATAAGTTGTCTTTTTCTTAGCTGGAAATCTATGTTATTTGATATGGATTTTTAACTACCCTACCCCCACTTTTCTCACCCCGAAATGGAAAAGACTGAAAGCATATTTTTATTGAAAACCAAACAAGTATGCTTATAAAATAGACATTGTCCGCACAATTTCACACTTTGTCCTTTAAGAAGGAGAAGCATGTTGTCCTTTGACATTTTATGCAACTATGACTCTTTGAGTTCTGAAGTATCATCTTTTTTTTTAAAGATACCAAATCTAACTTATCTTATGATGGTGAAAATTGTTACTTAATGATACTTTGCCTCACCCTCAAAGATAGTATTCTTAGCTGAATGTTTATTCTCAGATGACATGTTTTAATAGTCTTGGTAATGGCACTGAGGTTCCATAACCTAGACACGGATCACAATTCGGAGTTAATGAGAACTAATTCGTAGTTAATCAAATTGCAGAGCTGCTAACAGTGTGATTCTGTAGAAAGTCTTTCATTATAGACATTATCTTGAAGTTTGGCCATGATTGAGACTTTGATTAGATGATGTTATTTCATGCAGAAAACTCGGATGTTTCGGACTCTGTAGCTCTAACAGCCAACTTCATCTTCGTGGCCCGTGACTCTAAGACTGGGAAAGCTGCTCCTGTTAACAGGCTTTCACCAGAAACTGAACGTGAGAAGTCTCTATTTGAAGAAGCTGAAGCTAGAAGCAAATTAAGAAAAAGAAAAAGAGTAGATAGAAGAGAATTTGAACATGGGGAGATAAATAGACTGGAAGCACTCTTGGCTGAGGGTCGAATCTTCTGTGATATGCCAGCCTTAGCTGATAGAGACAGCATTCTTTTAAAGGATACCCATCTTGAAAATGCTCTGATCTGCCAACCACAGCAGCGCAACATTCATGGTCGAATTTTTGGAGGTTTTTTAATGCATCGAGCTTTTGAGTTAGCTTTCTCAACAGCTTATGCATTTGCTGGACTAGTACCTTGCTTTTTGGAAGTTGATCATGTTGATTTCTTAAGGCCTGTAAGTATCTTCCTGCTTTCTGTATAGCTTTTAGCATCAACTTGTATATCTATCTACATATTTATCTTTCATGCTCGGTGTTGTTCGAGATTATTTGAGCATTCAACCTCATTTTATTTGGCCTTCAATCATTATTTTATGCATATCGCCGTGAAATAGAAGACCGGAAGAAATTGCGACATGCAATATTAACCGTCCTTGAATTCTTAGAGTGCCATGTTTCAGCATCTTTCATTTGCATTCTTGTTTCGATTTAAGTCTAACCTTACCAATGTATTGTACCTAATTCTTGATCTGTTTAGATGAGTGTGAAATTTTGTAACTCTAGTGAAGAATACATGTAGGTTGATGTAGGGGATTTCCTTCGTCTAAAATCATGTGTTCTGTACACGGAACTCGAGAACCCTGATCAACCACTAATTAATGTTGAAGTTGTTGCTCATGTTACAAGGCCGGAGATCAGAACAAGTGAAGTAAGAGCCTTGGACTTCTTAATACCACCATTAACTAATTTCATGGTTTATATTTAAATTACATAAACGTGTATCCATTATGCAGGTATCGAATACATTTTATTTCACATTCTCCGTACGGCCAGAGGCAAAGGCCACCAAGAACGGATTTAAGATTCGAAATGTAGTTCCTGCTACAGAGGAAGAAGCACGTCGAATTTTAGAGCGCATGGATGCGGAGATGCTGACACGGAAAAGTCAGTGAAGCAGGAGCAGATCAACACATCCTCTTACATCAGCAATTGATGCTATTTTAGTATAAATGTGGTGATAATTAGACGTAGTTATAAAGCATAAATCAACCTGATGAGCGTTTGGGATCATGTTATTATAATACATGACGAAACACACAAGCTCTTAGCTATAATGCCTATTTAGGTGAACTTCAGTTCAGAGTTGAATCACAAATTCGAACAATCGTTTCATTTTCATCCCAACTCGTTCACTATAAAATATATAAAAATTCAATTGTATCCGAATTAATCACCTCATTTGATAGTATACATTCATTGTATCAAATTAGCTCTTAAAAAGCAACTTCTTATTTGATTTGGTTTCTTTCTCGTAGTCATAAATTTGCCTTCTCATTGCGATCAAACTAAAAAATAACACACTTTTTGGGGGATTTAAAGAAACTAAGGAGGATTATTGAATGATTACAGCTTCCGTCTAGTCTTGCCGTTCCCTTCCCATTTCATATCGTAATGACCACAAAAAGATCGACCCTTCCTAAAATTAGTAAGTGGATATATATTCAACAAAATAATAATGAATATATAAACCCTTTATTCCTCAAACTTGTTCCAATGATGGTTTCTTAACCCTTTTTATTTCACCATTATTTATATTTTTTATTGAAAAGCATTTTATTTATATCTTATGAGATCGGAAACAAACCACACTTCTGATTACATTATTACATAGATAATAAGAACAATAATCACAATGTTCACTTATCCTGGTTTATGGTTTAGGGTTTTTTATACAGCTTTAATCACAAAAAAAAAAAAAAAAAACCAGCAAATACCAAGAATCAAAGCTACTACTATTTTTTTTAATGTTAGATTATCAAATCGTAAATGAATGTAAAAGCCAAAATGAAACACAATTGTCAGCTAAAAGGAAAAGAAACAAATAAGACAGTGGCTTCAAGCTGATGTTATGACAAATAGGGAAGATAATGAAACAGCAGCTCCGATATGCCCTATTCTTTCTACAAAACAAAAGCTGCAAACCCTAAATCAAACTGATAGTATTTCATTTCAGGACTAGGCGTTTTAAACTTTTAACCAGAAAAAATTATGTGTACACGACAAGCACAGCTACAAAATTAGAAAAAGGACGAAAGAAAAATCAAAGTTTTGCATGTTACCAACAATGTTTATGATACAAAAAAGTCCATTTTCAGCAGCCCTATACCCTGCATTAGATATCCATCAATGGATGAATTCACCTTCTACACATTCTTAACTCAGTTTACAAGTTACTCTGCACAAAAGACAAACAGAGTGTTAAGTTACAACCTTTAAAACCTATCTGCCATTTTAACACCCTTCCCCAACCCCATCTCCACACCTGAGCCCTATGATGATAACAAATATAACAAAAAAGAAGAGTCTGCCTTAAAGAAAAAATAATAACAGGTCACATAATGAACAGTGGGAAAAGCATCAAATTCAACCTCGTTCAGAGTGTAGGCCATGTTTTAATATCAGGTCAAGAGTAGGAAGCAAATAATTCTTTTACTACTAAGCTACCTTTCTCCTCATTGGAATCTTGGGCCCCAAAACTAGAACTGTAAATACTTGAATGTGTAAATAATTAAATATGTAACCACTTCTAAACAGAAGTTAAACCAATGCCATTCCACAACCTTTTCAGCCACAGGATTTGTCTGGCAACATCCACAAAACTCAGCAGATTCTCTACATCACTACCCTTGCAATATAGTTTTACTCATAAAAAGTAGAAAACAATAGATCTTATAAAAGCCAGTTGCTAGGCTACATGTATGAGATTCTCCATGTTCTACTTTAGACAATTTAAAAAAACTGTAATAAGAACATTTGCAGCAAACATCCAAGTTCTAATCCACCCTTTATGCAATGGCATACTTAGCGTTCATAATTATGTCTTTGTTGTACCTTGATTGCCTGAGTTGAAAGTAGAAGGATAAAGCACATAATGTTATATGGAGGCGAAGAGAATTATTGTATATCTGGGGCATATTCATATACAAGTTCCAGTAAATTTTTGGATTTTGATAATTGATTAGCAGTAAATAACTGGATAATATTGAGTATCAAGAGTAATACAATAAGAAATAAATGAAACAGCGAGATATGACATTCACCTCAACCAATGTAGAGAGCATTAAGCAAACCCTCCCATACTCTGAAAACTATCTGAGACAATATGAACTAGAGAGCCACCCTTTCAGCCTGCTACTTTAATTGCACCAACTTCATCAATTTTTGAGCTTTTATGCTGCATCAAATTAATTATGTACTTTGATAAGCATGCTGAGAAAGTAGTTAGAAGACAAAGTCAATGGGTACCATTCTAGGAAGAAATGAAGAGTTAGTGCTACACATATCACAAACATGAAAGATAATCCACATAACGCAACAGAACTTTAATTGCACTAACTTCATCAAATTTTGAGCTTTTATGCTGCATCAAATTAATTATGTACTTTGATAAGCATGCTGAGAAAGTAGTTAGAAGACAAAGTCAATGGGCACCATTCTAGGAAGAAATGAAGAGTTAGTGCTACACATATCACAAATATGAAAGATAATCCACATAACGCAACAGAACAGAGCATAATCCACAATTAGGTGCATTACCTTACTTTTTTTGTGTCTGTGAACATCACTAAGATCTTCATCTCCATCATGCTTCCTTTTCTGAAAATATATGAATTATAAAGAATTTTACATGGAATTCCATTTAAAATTAATCTAATTTCAATATAAAAGTTTTTGATATACTTTCAGAAGACAAATTAAAATACAAACTTGCACAGGGGCATAGACCACGGTAGTTTAATTCCAGGGATCAGCACAATTGCTTATTTTTAATGATCAAATGAAAACATCCCATGCATAGCTCAAACGAAACAATGTTATTCTTGAACAAAGAATGGATAAATTAACAGACTGATTGACTTTAACCATTTTTCCACTATACTCGGGGCAAAACGTGTAAGAGGTAACAAACTTCCAACCTTTTCATGGTGCTTTTTTGAGTGATCAGCACCAGAATCATGATGCCCACTTCTATCCTTCTTTTTTTCCTTGTCTTTATCTTTACTTCGATCTTTATCTTTATGACGGTGCTTGTGCTTCTTATGCTCTTTATCCTTGTCCTTATCTCGGTCCTTGTGCTTTTTATGCTTCCTGTCTTTATCTTTAGCTTCAGTCTTTGACTTCCCAGCAATGGTAGGAATCCCTTTTTCACTCTAATAAACAAAATGGTTAACAACTCCAACAGAAGTGATGCCTATTGAAGATAAATATTGTAAATAACAAAATAAACTGTAGGGCCATTAATTTTTTACCAATTTACTGATTAATGGCATAATACCTAGGACCACCCTTTAGATTAAAAAACTTAAATAAAGGTAGTCTCAAAGCAGTAAATTTCTTACCACTGGCAATTCAACAGGAGTGGTTTCACTCAGCTGGAAAGCCTCCTTAAGAATATCAAAGTCAAAAGGCTGTATACGGACATTAGAGTCTCTGTTATGAGATGTATTCTGAATAAGCTGGTCCAGCTGCATCCCTTCTCCTTTTCTAATTTCAGTATCTCCCACCACATTATGAAGATAATGTGTATCTGAGATTGATACTGGAAGAGGTCTCTTGCAGAAGAAGTCATGGTGAGGCAATAACTTATAGTGACTTATAAGATCAACAGCACCACTAAGTTCCCTCGGTCCTAAAGAAAACAGTTTCTTGTTAGCTGAAAAAGAAATATAATAATAATAATAATAATAATAATAATAATAATAATAATAATAATAATAACAAATAATAACAACAACAACAACAACAACAATAATAATAATAATAATACCAGATAACTTTACATGAAATTACTGTTACCTCAGGAATTTTCAATCCAAAAACTTCAAATGGACTGAACAAATCCGAACACAAATGCAATGAAAACAAAGAGAGTGCAATAAAAAATCCACATTCTAAACAATAGTACCTCCTCCAAATTTCTTGCCTTCAGGATCCATGAGTTAATGATTCATGAAATATGTATCATCATCAGCTGCATTTTTTAGCGAAAGTCAGGAAAAACATCCACGAATAGTCAAAACATCTATAAAAGTAAATAAAGATTACAGTAGATCTTCAGTAAGTTAAGCATAATCATCACAGGCAGCCTGCCCTATAGTGCAGAAGGCTCTTGCATATTAAAAATAAAAAAGCATAAAAAACCTAGTCGGTACATCTTTTTTTCCAATTTGTTCACCTTCTGCGGCAGGCATGTAAAACAAGCATCTTACAACTTTCAAGTTCCAAAGCCAACTTTCACATCAAATATGCTTCCCCAGTGCAGCAATTAAATCTCTTTGCCCTCATCTTTCTTACAATTTTATTTATGTTCAATTATATCACTAGTACCAAAAAATATGGGCAGTAGGGTGAAAGATATGCCAAGAGGAACCGATAAAGGCCAACTTGGTAACCATATAACCCTTTGATTTCAATTCAAAAAGCAAAATGGAGGCAAACGCAGAATTAATATTTACATTAAACATATCAATAGATGTTCATGATTGGATCCAGTAGGAAGCAATTGGCCCACTAACAGCTCAACTTTTGAGAATACCTTAGCATTAATTTCCTAAGCAAGCCAAATAATAGCATATGTAACTTTAAAAATAATTCTACATGCCTAGTTAATAGTCATAATTTAAAGAGAGTTTTCAAGCGATGGCAGTTTCAGGTGCACTGAGAAATTGAAATTACCCTCATGTAGAATAATACATTAACTCCAAGAATTTCCAGTTTAGTTTCCTCTAAATTTGTTATGTGTGGATCATTAATTGGTTATGCGGAAATAAGAAGCATTGATAAAGGTTATTTCTTTATCGGTTCAAGCAAATTTAGACACCAGAATTACAGATTTAAAATAATTTGTTCGCAATTTTTTCTCAATTTCTCACTTCCACAGATTTTTTTTTTCTCGGAATCTTAGTACATATATAAATTTCCAAGAGAGAAAAACAGACATGAAGAATAACTGCCGAAAGAATATTTTGCCAAACAATTACTAATTGTATATATATAAGGATCAGAAAGAAAACCCAATCAAAATTTACCATTACAAAATTTAAACTAAAAACATTAGAGGGGAAGAAGAAAAAGAAGAAATCAAGAATACCTCAAACATGAAATCGCAAGTTCGCCGTGTTACTTTTTTCAGATCACGGGAAAGCAAAGCACAAAAATTCGAAGTTCCTTTTCTCTTCTTCTACTCAACTCACTCCTCACGCTTTTCTACCAGTAAAAAATTACCAAATCCAAACAAAAATCAAAACCGCGCAAATTTTAAAACAAAGAAAAGGGGAAAGGAGAAGAAATTGAGCAGCGAAACCAAGAGAGGGAGAAAAAGGATGGAAGGGAAGGGAGTGGAAGGAAAGAAATGGTAGATCAGAGAAAGTTCGAGAGAGTTCTAAAAGAAGAAAGTCGTACTTTTCTAGGGTTTGGAAGGAGACGAACGACGATGCTAATAAATTTTACCTCTGAGGTTTTTGGGGTCCGTAGCTTCGCTCGCTGGATCTCGCGGTGTTTAGTTACCTTATTTGTTTATTTATTTTTTTATTATTATAATAGTTTTTTGTTTTTAGGGTGGGATCGAAGAGCTTCGGGTGAATCGGGTAATTCCACGCCCTTGCCAATGTTTTTCTCCACACACTCGCACGACGAGGGACCCCAGCCAAAAATGTGGGAAATTTTTTCCTTTTGTTTTTTAGTAACTTTAGTAACTGTACTCAAATATTACAAAATTTAACTTTAAAATATTACAAAATAATGGTTCAATTATTCAAAAAAATTCATTTAAATCACCAAACAATTTGAAAATTTTTATTTAAGCTATTAAATTGTTAAGTTTTTTTTTAAAGTCTGACTAGCTTACTCCAAGCAACGATTCGACGATCAGTAAGCAAATCAATACCTAGTGACAAGTACAAAAATATACCTTAGATTCAAGTCGATCTAACGATCAATATGGGAGATCGGATAAAAAGTTGTTTGGATTTTAGTTCATGGATTCATAATATTCAAAATTATTTCATAAAAAGAAAATTGAACTTTAGAAGAGAAAGGAAATGAGAGCTTTTTATTGGTGTCGACAATGCGAATAGAGAAGGCCATACAACATTGACTTTAATAGTCTCATGACTTAAATGAAATTTTTTGAATAGTTCAGTGACTATTTTGTAACTTTTTGAAGTTGAGTAATCAAAGCATAAACTTACAAATAGTTTTGTGATATTGGGTGTAATTTATCCTTTTCTTTTAATACATTTATATTTTATACATGAAATAATATTTGATATACTTTTAGGGGAGTTCTTAGACTCTACAATCAAGGGAGTTGACAAGTGTTCTATAATAGTATAGTAAAACATTAAAAATAAATAAGTATTAAAAAAAGATATATGTGACAATTTTTGTTTGTGGAATAAAAAAGTATATTGCCGGTCAAATACTAACTCTTTATACATTCTGTTTGTTTTATGAAAAATATTTTTTATATATTATTGTCTTTATTTTATGAAAAATAGCTTAGTTAACGAACAAAATTTACCGGTCAATAGAAAATAAGTTATTTTTGTCTAAAAAATGACTTTTCCTCTTAAAAAACATAAGTAATGTTCAAAACAAAAAAATTTATGAGTAACTCATTTTTATATAAAATTAACTTGATTAAAGTAAAATATCATTATATTAATAATAAAATTTTAAAATATTAATCTTATATATTATAATTTTCAATATTTTTTTTATAATTGTGGATAGGGGTAGTGTTGCCAAAGATTAAACCTAAATTTTCATGCCATAACACAAATACTCTTGTCACTAGGTCAAGAGATTATTGGCATTTTTCAATATCTTTAAATGTATATTTATATTTAATAATATAATAATTTATTAACATAATTTAATATTTTAATAAAATTATTTAATATTATGATTTTAAATTAATAATAAATTTTAACATTAATAATAATTTTAAATTTTGAGTAATATTCTTAATATTTTATTGAAAAAAATTCTATTAATATTTTAATAAAAATATATTAAATTCATGAATATTTTAATAATATAAATACAGTTATTTGTTTAAATCCTACTTAAATTTTTTATCACTTCTAGTTCCAATTTGTCACTTTTTGCTTTCATATATATATATATATATATATGTAACTTCAAATTAAATTTTAATTAGATATTGATTATTATTAAGTCTATAAATGATCTTATTGTTATAAAAAAAAATTCTTATTGTTAAAGGGAATGCTTCTATAATTTTTTGTAACAAATATGTTGTATTTATTTTACTGAAAATAAGTTTCAAAAAAAGATTTTAAGAAAATTTGTTAAACAATGAAAAATATGTTACAATCATCAAATACCAAAAAATATTAGGGTGTGTTTGGTTTCAAGAAATAATGCTAGTTTTTATATTCATTTTTATTGGAAAATATAAAATTAAAAAAATGAAGAAAAGATGTTTGGTTAAATTTTTTGAAAATAATTTTTAAAAAATGAAAATAAAAAAATATGAGTTTTGTTATGAATAACTTATTAAGTGGATATCCATCACGATCAATATAAAATTTTAATATACTTTAAATTCTAATAGTTATTAGAATTATATCTCTACTTCTTTTATACTTTTCATGCCTATAAATAAAGATTCTGATTAAGCATTGTAATCATCCTTTTTTTATCAATAAAATGCATTCTCTATCGCTTCACATATTTTCTTTGTTCTTTAGTTTTTTTATCTCTCTTTATTTTATAATACGTTATCAGCACAATCTTGCTCAAAGTGATAGTTCCTTTTATCGACGATCAAATTTATTCTTCATGATTTTCAATATATTTGACGACAAGATGTAAAATTTTTACAAATGGTGAAAGATTTGATTTTCATTATCTATAAGAAATCGAGAAGTAAGATCTACTCTCAAAGTTTGCTTATTGATATTTGCTTGGGGATGATCTCTTTTTCTTCATTACAAAGGATGTTTGTAATAACTACTTCTCATTCATGGTAACGTAAGTCAATCTAATAGCGTAAGTCAATCTAATCAACTTCTTTTGAAATTTGATTTGATTTCTATTAAAAGGTTCAATTTATATAATTCACTATTCGTATCTCTATGAATTTATAAAACCCTTCACGCATTTAGTTATTGGGATTTTTATGTGGAGATAAATATTTTTTCATTTTTAATAGAATTGATTGGTTTAATTTTGATTTTGATTAAGATATACGATTATTGCGGAATGTGAGTAAAAATACTTACTTATCATGAACTTTGGGATATTCACCCTGTCTGTGATAATTTCATATCATTGTAAAATTTGAGATGAAATTATATCATAAGAGGTGGAGGTTAGAAAATGTTTATGTTTAAACTTTTATAGTTGTAAAGTTATTTTAATTTGACATTATAATATTTTGTTTTTTGTTGTGGTATGATATATAAAAAATATATATATATTATCTACTCACAATTATTTATATTAGTGACATGAATTTATTATTTGTGACGCTTAATATATGTTTTATTTTTATATGAATAAATAAAATTTTATTTAAAATAAATTAAGCATTCATTAAAGTTATACAATAAAATGATTATATGTTCCTAAAGAGTTAATATTGCATCAAACTATAAAAAACTCTTTAAAAGCTTATATTTTGGCTCCTTGTGATGCAAAATTTATAAAATATAATATTATTTTCAGATAAAAAAATATATGTTGAATAAAACCTTCATGTGTTTTACATTAAAACCATATATATAAATAACATGAGATACTCATGTATTTGTATTATATATATTCCCAGAAGGAATACATTACACTATATGATTGAAATATCTTATGTGCTTCTGTAGTAGCAATATTGTGAAAATGAATTTAATAGTATTTTCGAACGATCTCATACCTTCTAGTGGTTAAGCAAAATAATAAGTTACTAATGAAAAACTATGAAATTCTTCCCAGTAGTTTTGCTTCATTCCCTGAAGTGAATGTAGCAGTATATAACAACTATGAAAAATGAAAATATAGATATGATGATTGTTGTTGTAATTGAGGATGTGATTGGAGACTAATCATGACAACATGAATAGATAAATTTTGATTTGAAATCCATACATGTTTTACGATAGTGATTATGAAATAAAGAATCAATTAAGGAGTTTAGAATTATATCCTACTAGATTTATTGCATTCACTGAAGTGAATGCAAACATAAAGAAAATAAAAGATATAATTATGGACCACTAAAGTGGGAACATAGTAATAAATAAGAGAATAATGAGAGTTATCAAGATAACTCTTCAAAAGGTAAAGATAGCTTATGTTATTAATGTGACATGAAAGATTATTGGCCACATATATGACATATGCCAAAATATTTTATTTTTGTTAATATTCTTTGAGGAAGTATTTATCTTATTTGGTACTAGAACAAACAAATATTATTTCAATATTTGATAGTACAAAATTAGTTGAAACCTTTAGAAGAACTAATATATTAATATCTTGTTATGATTAATCCATTAGTTTTAAAAGATATTTATAATAGATCTTATATTAAGATTGTGAATGAGGAAAATATTATATTTCATATGAATCACTATTGCTATAAATATCTATTTTGAAAGAATGAAAAAGAGAGGATTATGTTATTAATTTATATTTATTTTATAATCTTTGTGATCTTCTTTTGTCATCATCCCCATTAAGGGGTTGGAAGCAAAATATTTGACTGTGAAAGATCTATTTATAAGCAATAAAATATGATAATTCTATCTAAAGCTCGTTATGGTTGGATACACTTGAAGTTGCAATTTTTTTTTTAGATATTTGAAGATTTTGGCAAATTTCCTAAAGCAAATATTGCATATAATTATTTGGAAATTATATTTATTTTGTTGACTTAGTGACATTATAATATTCACATTGATTTAGACATTTCTAATAGTAAATGTCACAATAGCACTTATATGTGGATACAAAGTAAAAGGAATGATAGTAAAATTATTAATTTGTTATAATTTAGTACAATTGAAACACATGTTAAAGTAAACCAAAAGTTTATTGATATAAATACATTTACTACTTGACGTGACCAGTTAGACCATTATGGATCATATATGAAGCGAAAATAATTAAGAATTCATATGGACATTCATTAAAGAACCAGAAGATTCTTTAATTTAAAAGATTTCTCATATGTTGTTTGTTCTCAATGAAAATTGATTATTAGAAACTCACTAGCTAAAGTTGAGATTTAATGTATTGCATTTATGAAACGAATATGGGTCCATTTATCCACCATGTGGATGGTTTTGATATTCTATTATTTTGGTAGATGCGTCTACAAAATAATCACACGTGTTATCAATTTGCAACTTGTCGTTTGCAAGATTACTTGTTTAAATAATTAATTTCAGATTATGCAATTAAGACAATTCATCTTGCTAATACTGATGAGTTTATATCTCAATCTTTTATTGATTGAGTTTGAAAATTTTTTGCAAAAGTTTTTGCATAATAGTTTAGAGAAATTATTGATTAAACACCTCTGATTAATGTCTAAACCATTACTTATGAGAACTAAACTTTCTATTTTAACATGAGATTATGTTGATTTACGTGTTGTATACATCGAACCAATAAGTTATAAATACTCCCCATTACAATTGATTTTTGATCAAGAGCTAAATATTTCTCATATTTGAATTTTTGTATCTGCATATATGTTCTAATTGCTCCACCACAACGCACAAAGATGAATGACTCCTCAAAGAAAGTTGGAAATATATATTAATTACAAGTTTCTTTATATTATTAGATGTTTTGAATGTATTCAAGATTCAATTATGACATGACTTGTGATTACAATTTTGATTCGATAGTTTTCCCGACATTAGGGGAGAGAAATAATAATTTGTAATGAGTTAGGGGGAGAGTAATTTGAACCAGAAATTTAAAAAGGATAACTCAATACAAGTTAACTGTTAGATGTATTTACAAACTTAATGAGAATTACCAAGTATTATATACCATCTAGTATTTTAATTTGAATCAAAGTCCCAGTAGGACAATTAGTTAGAATAAATAATAGTTTGATCGGTTTCAAAGATGAAAATTCTTCTAAATGATCATATAGTGGAAGCCGATACTCTCGAAGAGACCCAAGACATAACTAAAAAGTAAAACTTTAGAAGAGATTTAGGTACTTGAAACTGAATTTTAAAATAATGAAAATAAGATATCTCGATAAGTTATGTCAATTAGAGAAAATGTGGAATCGAATAATAAAAGTTGTTGACAATAATTTTGCATGCAATATTACTATTGAAATAATGAAATAAAAGGAGGATCTTGAATAAATCTATTGAGAAATATAGATATGGAATAAATTGATCAAAAAATAGAAAGATGCAACTCAAATACAATTAAATTCATAGAGTTTTTGGACTAGTAATCCAAATATCTAAAGGTATAAAGCCAGTGAGGGTGCAACTGAAGTGGTTTTGCAAAAGCGGAATAAAAATATGAAGTTTTTCGCTAAGTCCTAACATTGATTATGAAAAGATATAATATTCTTTTGTAGTGGATGCAATAACCTTAGATATATTATTAAATTGACAATTCATGAAAGATTTATCTTGCGTCTAATGGTTATTGTTACAACCTTTTATGAATCACTATATAGTAAAGTTTATATTAAAATCTTTAAAGGATTTAGGATGTTAGAAGCATATTAAAATTCTCGAGAAATTGTTCATTTATATGAATTGAAATAATTTAAACATGTGTGGTAAATTTGACTTAGTGAATAGTAGTTGAATGAGAATTATAAAATAATAAAAAATACCTATTTGTGCTTTTATAAAAGAATCATGATTAAAGTTTGTTATGATTATTGTTGAATCTCCTGAATAGATCAAAATATCTTTCCCCAAATTTTCCTCACTCATGACTTTTAAAAGAATGATTGTAGTGCCCCAAATTTCTTATGTCTGTTTCTGTAAAATCTTGACACAACGGTGTATCTGCTTCAGTGGTTAAGTGTTCTGGGATTATGTGTGAGGTCCCAAGATCAAGCCTTAGCTTTGTTAAATTTTGGTGTTTTTCTAACTTAAGCCTTATCCTTGCTCAGTGGGCTTATATTTAATTATTTGCAAAATCGTATCAAAATGAGCTTGCTAGTTCAAGTGATATGGGTGTTGGTGTGATGGAGGTCCCGTGTTCGAATCCCTGCGTGAGCGGGGTATTATTTTTGCTTTGTTAGCTGCTAGTGTTTTGGTGGAGTTGGGATTCTGAGGAAATGGTTGTTAGTGGGATTGTGGGGGAGAAGTTTGGGGGATTCCTGATAACTTATCAGTTTTTCTAAAAAAAGTTCTCTCTTTCAAGGAAAATTCCCAAATTTCTAACATTAGTTCTCTGCCTCTTTGCTGTTTCCTTTCTCTTATTCTCTCTTTTGATTTTGTTTTCTTTTTACCGTTCGTCACACCTTGGTTCTTGTTGTTGTTTTTTTTTCCAAAACGTTGATTGAGGTCATGTGATTTTTTTGGCAGCAGTGAACTGTGAAGACAGTGTCTTTAACTCTGTGGAGTCGTAGTCAATCGTTCGGAGTGTTGGGGTAAGCGACGAATGTTGAATTAAACTGTTGTCAGTTCTGTGGTTTCAGACCAATTGTGAATTAGGACTGATTTTGTGGTGTTGGTTTGTCGATTTTAGGTTCTGGTGGTCTCGGGGCTGGTTTCGTATCAAAACCGTAATAGGTGTGTACCTGAAACGTAGAAATCGAGGTTTTGGCAAAAGCTGAAAGTGGCTACTGTCGACACCACACGGGCGTGTGGTTGCCCGTGTGATCGACGAAGGCAGGGCCGTGCGTGAGATACTGTAACACCCCAAACCCTGCCTAATTGCTACAACCGGATCTGGTATGTCACTAAGAAAAAATTTGGAAAACATGTCGTATTTTTCAGAAAAGCCCAAATATATTTTATATAGAATATGCCTTTGTAAAATAAAACCCAAACTTAATTACATGATTTAGTTTAATTAAAATAAATGGTTCCGATAACTAAAACAAAAATAATTTAAACCCATAATAAAAGGAAATAAAACTAGTGGCCCATGGCCTTATTACATCGAAGTTTAAAATCCATTAATTAAAATACAATATAAAATAATTAACTTGAGTCTTTTTGCCAAATCTACATATTCTTCTGCATGGCCACCTTGCATTCCTCTTCAGCCAGGTCCGAAGCACTAGGTATCACCTGAAATGTTAATTAATAGGGTGAGTCGCGAGACTCAGTGTGCAACCCTCATGCACCACTAGATTTTGGGCCTTAGGCCCATAAAACAGATTAATAAGTTCATTTATATAAATAACAAATAATATGCAAGGCCCAACCCGTTTGCCTAGGTTTCCATCCGCTACACGCCCCCGTACCAACCGTTCACATCATTGGGGATTTCTACAATCGACCCACATCGCTACACGCCAAGATGGCAGTCATGCTGCTCATCAACATATTATGGCCGAAGCCTTTATAACAGATCACGGCATTAGCCGCTACAACATATAACAGATCACGGTATAAACCGCTACACATATAACGTATAACTTCCTCCTTTCATCAACCCAACCCATGCAATCATATACAAGCAAAATTACTTATAACATTTAATCAGATTATTCACTGACCTGGCGATTTGCGTTACCCTTTTTGGGCTTCCCACATTAAGTCGAGATTTCGGCTTTTATCATAACATATAAGCTTATGAACATATATTATAATCAGTTCTAGATGGTGGGGAAGTATTACACACCTGATTAATGTAGATACCCTTGCTAAACCGATCTACGCTTTGCTTCAAAAAGCCGGAAAGATGTGAAAATAGGCCTCTCCTATATTCGGCCATAGTTAGTATTCTACCTGATTTTATATATATGAATAAACAAATCCTCTTACCTTGAAATCCCGAATGTAACACGATTCTATAACTTAGAGATCTATGAGTTTCGGCTTCTAGGAAAAATCCCGGAAAGATGATCTATCGCGCTTTCGGCTTTTGAAAGAACTAAAAATTGAAAAGATGGCTAAGGGAAATTCGGCCAATGAATATTAAGGAGAAGAATAGGTGTAGTTTCGGCTTTTGAATCAAAGTGAAGATGAGGGAATAGTCTTAGAGATTTCGGCTTTTGCAGAGAATGAAGAAGAAGATGGAACTTTAGGAGTTTTCGGCTTTTACTCAGAGAAGAAGAGAAAAGAATGAGAGAAAAACCCCAAATGCCGAAATTGAAGAGATATTCCCCCTATTTATAGAAATTTCGGCACTTACCTGACCTTGCAGATAAATCCTATCTTTTCTCTTTTATCTTAATCTACTAGCTCATCTAAAAGAGACTTAATTATCTCTAACTCCTCCCTCCTTTATCAGCATATTATCCACATATTTTAAACATTAAAATCCCTAAATTTTAGCCTTTATCTGCTTATTATCCTCATAAAATAAATTCCTAAATAATAGCCTTTATCTGCTTATTATCCACATATTTTAAACATTAAAACCCCTAAATTTTAGCCTTGTTGCCATCCACTCCACCTAATCCTAATGCCCAAAATTTAGCTAACTTAAATTAAAAGAATTGGGCTCCATGAAACTTAAATTTGGGCCCCTTACTCCCTTGTGTGGTGTCACCTCTTAAGATTGAGCCACAAGCCCACTTTGGTATTTTGAACGTAGATACTACCTTTTAAACCCCTATAATGCCCAAACAGAAAATTTTAATCAAGGCCTCTACCTAAGCTTGAGCCCAATTTGGACCCCTAACACTTAAATTAACACATTAAACATATCCTACCTATTAAACGTATAGGCCCAAAAATTCAGGATGTTACAGACACGGCCGTGTGGTGCTCGAGTGTGGCCGTGTGGGCCATACGGGCCAAGTCAAGCTAGGCGTGTGGGCCACACGGGCCTGTGGTCCCATATGGGTAAGACACATGGGCATGTGGATTATTGGGCCAGGTCGTGTGGGCCACATAGTCAAGGCTAATCTAAGCGTGTGGGACCACACGGGCATGCCACAGGGGCATGTGGGCCCATTATATTGAAATTTTCCGTAGGGTCACACAGGTCGTCCTAATCGACTGTGGACCTATTGTAGGGTCGGTAAAGGCTTACTAAACCCTATAACTATGTGACTTGTTAGACTGTAGTGCTGTTCTAAGCATGTCTATGCCATGTATATATGTTATCTGTTTATATAAGCATGTTAAGCGTGTTCAATTCGTTAATGCTGTATGTATGTACTGTTACTGTTATTGGGGTGGGATGATGTATATTGGAGGAAGTGTTCTGAAAGGCAGTTTTGCCTATTATCTGGCAGCGTAGCTACGTTATATCTGTTATGTGTCGTATCGATACAACATGGTGTGTAGGGCTGGGTGGGTGTTTTAAACCCCACATGGTGTATAGGGATGGTCGGAGATGGTGTGTAGAGGTTGGGGGTAGGATATTTGATTTCTGATTCTGATTTGCATATCTATATTTGTAACTGAGATGGGCTTAGGCCCGAATGTGCATCTGTAACTGTAATGGGCTTAGGCCCGAATCTGTATATGACTGATTCTGATTTTCTAGTTGTTTGCATGCTTAATTCTGTGGGGTTACACACTGAGTTTACGTAAACTCACTCTTTCTGTTTATTCTGTACATGTAATCCACAGTCTTAGGCGAATAGGTGCAGCGGAGGACTCGACGGTGACTACTCGCCCTGAACTGTTTTATTTTGTTTATAGTTTTATTTAAGTTTGGCATCAAGATTTGAGAGTTTGTGTTTTCTGGGACTGTTTGGACTTTGAACTAATGGTTTTGGTTTTGTTGCCGTTTTATGCATGCTTGACAAAAAGATTTTTTTTTAAAATGACGGTTTACTAAAATAAGTTTTTTTCTAAATCACAAACTATATTGCTAAAACATAACGATTTTTTGTAAGCTTCCACTCTAAATAATTTTTAGGCTAATGGATTAATGTTTTGATAATGAGAACAAAAACTTAAGAGTTGAATAAGCGTTTTCGAACTGTTAAAAACAAATAAGAGCTAATAAACTTAAATGGTTTTACTGTGACGACTTAGTTTACAAAACCCATTCCGTGTGATATCGCCAGATGTGGCCATAACGTCTAAGCCGGGTTTGGGGTGCTACAATGATTATATAAATGCTTAGCAAATACATTCAAATAGTCATTTGAAAAACTCGTTTTCAAGATTGAATACGTAGAATATGAGAAAATATGTGATGTTTTCCCGAAGGGAAGTAAATACGCGCTCCATTCTTTTTCTCTTAATCGAGGTTTTGACTTATTGGGTTTTCCTGGTAAGATTTTTAATGAGGCAGCATATTATGCGTATTATAAATTGTGTACTCTTTTTCTTTCATTAGGTTTTTATCCCACAGGGTTTTTACTAATAAGATTTTAATGAGACACATTATCTACCAATGGACATCCGAGTGGGAGTGTTATGAATATCTTATTAAGTGGATATCCATCATGATCAAGATAAATTTTTAATGTACTTTAAATTTTAATAGTTATTAAAATTAGATCTCTACTTTTTTTATATTTCTTATGCCTATAAATAAAAAGTTTGATGAAGCATTGTAATCATCCCTTTCGATTAATAAAATACATTCTCTATTGCTTCCCATTTTTTTTTGTTCTTTAATCTCTTTATCTCTTTATTTTATAACAATTTCATTGTTTTCAATAAAAATATTTTGAAAAAATGTAAAGAGTTGAAAATAAGGGATATTTTAAAGTTTCATTGCACTAAATTTACCCTCGTTTGTAACATTTAAGAACTTTTTATTTTTATAACCTTTAAATCTTTTTATTTTTATAACCTTTAAATCTTTTTATTTTAATTTTCATCATCTTTAAAAATACAATTGAGCATCTGGTAAATGCATACCAAACATATTTTTACCATTTTTATTATAAATAAATTTCTTTTTTTCTATTAAAGGTGTTTTTAATTTTTAAAAAATAAAAATTGTTTTCTGAAAATGAAAATAAAGAATGTTATCTGAAACTAAATGCATCCTCAATTTTTTTAGAAAATGCTTTCCAGAAAATTAACAAATCATTTTTAAAAATTACTTTTAGTGAAATATTTAGTTAGCAGAATATAATATTATTTTTAGTAATAAAATTATTAAAATATAAATTAATTAGTATATTATATTATATTATATATGTGAAATTTAGGATTTTATTGTTTGTCTTATTTTATGTTTTGTTGCACGAAAGCTTAAGGTTATAATATTATATTTCATTGATAATACATTTATCCAGTAAATTAATTTATATCTTTTTTTAATAAATAAAGAGAAAAATACTTTATTAAGAATATTATTAAAACATGTTAATCGTTATGGTTTGAGGGCAAAATTAACCAAAATGATAAAAAAGAATGGTAAATTATTATAAAAGTTTTATAATATTTCAGGTAGAATATTTAGAATCTAGGTAAAAGTACCACAAACCCCCTTATGCTCAAGCCTATTCTTGATATTTTGGGGCCTTAGACAAAATAATAAAATGGGGTTTTAGATTTTTTAAAAGTTAGAGAAAAAAATTTTTAAGTCCCTTAAAAGTTGGTGAAAAAAATTTTGGGCCTTTAAAAGTTAAAATTTTTTTTTTAGCCCTTAAAAACTGGAAAATAATATTTTGGACCTATTTTAGCCTTGGGCCTTAGGCGGCACTTCCAAATGACCCGCAAGGCCGGGCCTACTTATACTATATCATGGATCGCATTTTAGCTTTTCTATTGAAAAAATAGGTAAATTAGCCTAAATGTATTAGATAAGTGAGCAAAACAACCCTCCGTTAAAATTGTTCTGTTAAATGTTTGTTTGGTGTTTAAATATAATGTATAATAATAATTTTAGCCCTCAACATTTAATCTTTAATTAGAAGTAAATTAGATACTTTTGAAACCAATAAGGCCAAAGGGTGAAAAGGCCTTAGTAATAAATTAAAAAAAAATCAATTAAACCATTTTTAATTTTTAAAATTTATTAAAAATCATAAAAATTATAAACAAAAATTTTAAAATTTTTATTAAAAAATGACAATAATGACCCGTTAAAATCTAATGGTTATAAGATTTTTTTATTTAAAATGACCCCTACTCTTTTATTGGGTGAGTATTGTTATTTTTTAATAAAAAAGTTTAAAATTTTTATAACCTTCTTAATAAATTTTATTTATAATTTTTAATAATTTTTAAATTTTAAAAGGACTTAATTGATTTTTTTAATTTGTTACTTTTTTTACCCTTTATCCTTATTAGTTTAATTTTTTTAATTTACTTCCAATAAAAGAGTAGAGGCTAAATTGAATAAATGCATAAAGGTTGAGGGTTAAATTTATTATTATACCTTATATATAAACACCAAAACAAACATTTAACGGTGCAATTTTAACGGAAGGGGTTGTTTTGCTCAATCATTTAACGTACAAGGGCTAATTTACTCATTTTTCAATAGATAGGCTAAATTGCAATCCAGAGTATAGTACAGGGGTTTTGTGGTACTCTTTATTTTATATTTGTTGTTACCTTAAGTTGCCTATTTGCTTAAAATGACTAATGCAATGGAAGTGCTAGACTGTAGTGGCCATTACGACTTGACACTGCGAAAGACTATGCAAACAAAAAGAAATAACACAAAAATTTGTTTACACAGTTTGGTTTTCCTACGTCTGCAAATCCTAGCTCAGTGAGTAATCCCACTATGAACAAATTAGAATGCACTCAATAAGCTATCATTACATAACCTAGACAAGCCTCAAGCATATATCAATTTTGGCTTGCTAACATAAAATCTAAGTGAATACAAAGTAATTCCTTGAAAATAACTATTACATCAATAAAAATTAAAGTACAATCAATCGAATACATGCTTTCTAAAAGCAGCAGCACTATCTCTGTAACAACCCGTTTTTGGTCAAATTGGAACAGTGGTTTGGGGACCACAAACCCGAAGTCAAAATATTTATTTTATTATTATTCTAATGTTTCTACTATGATTGAGTGATTGTATGAAAATTTCGTTAAGAAATTTTATCGTTTGAATGGTCAATTCGGTAAAAAGGACTAAATCGCGTAAAGCGTAAAAGTTGAATTCTATTTGTTAAATGCACTAAATGACTATGAATATTAAATGTGGAGGTCCTTAAGTGATAAATGGACCATTATTAAGGTAATTGGACATTAATGGACATGCATAAATGAATTTTAATGTTATATACTTAAGGTTAAATTAGTAAATTATGAAATAACATAGTAAAATAATAACATAATGCATAAGGCTATCATCTTTCTTAGTTTCTTCCACCAGATTAAGAAATAAAAGAAGCCATGGATGAGCTTCAAGGTTCGGCCACTTATTGTCCATGCATGTAAGTCCATTTTTGCTCGGTTTTTAATGATTTTTATGTTTTTGTGATCGTTGCTTCGTATTCTAGCTAGCCCGTACCCTAGATTTTGAAACTGTTAAAGACTTATCATGCTACCATTGTTGAATTCTTGAGTAATTTGATGATTTATGATAGATTTGGAAGGTTTAATGTTAGATTAATAGCTTTTGTAAAGTGATTTTTGACAAAAATGTCAAAAATGGATTAAATTGAGAAAATGTGAAATTTGGTGGTTAAAAGTGTGAACAAATTGAAAATATGGGCTGCTAGTAATATGTATTAAATTTGTCTAAGCATGAGTTTGTACTAAATTGCATAAATTTGCAATTTTATGTGATAAGGACTAAATTGTAAAAATATGAAACATTAGGGGCAAATGTGTAAATTTTCCAAATTATAGATTATAGGCTAAATTGAATAGACCGAATGCTGAATGTTCTAAATTTTATAATATATAGATCAAGATAAGCCGAGATCAGGATTAGATCGGGGAAAAGGAAAAGTGGACGAATAGTTGATAATTTCCATCCGAGCAACTCGAGGTAAGTTCGTATAATTGGAATTGAATTTTTAAATACTTGTAAATTATTTGAAATGAAAGAATAATTGAGTAAATGGTATTACTGAGTTCGAATGCCTAATTGATGAGAATTATTGAATACCGAATCCCGTTTGAACCGTAGAAAGTCGTAGGATACGAGTGACATGTCACTAGGGTTACCGTTTTGGTCGAGATCCTGCATGTGTTGTGGACTCACCACAGCTCATATGAGCTTACCGATATATCAGCTCGAAAGAGCTTACTGTTTTCAGCTTGTCAAAGCTTACCGTTTCAGCTCAATAGTGCTTTCTGTCCATCAGCTCAGGAGGAGCTTACTGATCATAGCTCGAAAGAGCTTAAATGATAATGAATTGACGGATTACTAATTTATACACGTAATGTATATCACCCGAGTATCCCTCGATATTCTAATATGTTCAACAGGCATAAATTCTGTTATTAGTTATGTGAAAAAGCTATGTATTTATACGAATGAATTACTATTTATATGGATGAAGTACTGTTTATACGGGTAAGTTACTGTTATCAAATGAATTATTGTTTATATGATTGAGAGTGAAATGTTACAAATGATGTACGTGATATATGAATTTGATATGATACAATGTATTGAGTATTAAATTGAGATAATGGATGATTATATGCACTTATGTGACTGGATGATTATATGCACTTATGTGACTAACTTGTTGATGAATGCTTGTGTTTAGGCATTTGGTAATTGAATTGACTATACCTTATTTATTGTCTTGATTATGTATAAATGGTAAGTTTAATTCTGAATTATACGGGCTTACTAAACTTTATAGCTTACTTTGTTTATTTTTCCCGTGTTTTATAGTGATATCAAGCTAGCTCGGATTCAGGGATCGTCGGAGGCTTCATCACACTATTTGCTGACAATTTGGTACTTTTGAAACTATGTTTTGGGTCATATGGCATGTATGGGGACTTTGAGTCATGTTGGTTATGTTTGGTAATGATTTTGGCCATTTGAGATGGTTTGTGAATGGTCATGTTTTGGTTTGTATATTTAGCCATGAAACTTGGCTTAATTTGGTAATCTATTATGTGATTGAGGTTGATTTTGCAATGTTATTGATAGTTGGTATCATTGTTGTAAAAAGGTTGATAATTGAAAAGCTATGTGCTTGAGAATTGGAATATTATGATGTATGTTTGGAAAAGGTTTAATGTAACACCCCAAACCCGGCCCATGCGTTTCGACCGGATCTGACATGTTATCGAACACATAACATTTTATCGGATGTTGAAAACACAAGTTAAATTAATTAAATTTGAATAAAGGAGAGACTTTTTGAAAAGAAACCTCTTTGTATTTTTATTATTAAGTATGAATAAACCTTATCATAAAATTCATAAGTTACTTAACATTGATAACTGCTGAGTTGAATGAAAATTAGGGGCCTTATTACATAGATATTCTCGAAATAACAGTGAAATAAAATAAACTTTAAGAAATCCCAAAAGAAAATAACTTGTAGAAATAGAACTTGATGGCCCTTCGAGTCCGTCTCGGCTCCCATGTCCACGATCTACTGTTCATCTGGAAGAGTAGAGAAAAGGAAAGCGTGAGTCACGAAGACTCAGTGTATAAATCTCAAAACACACATCGACCTGAGCCCACAAACACATTATGGGCCCTGGCCCATACAGGAAGGCATCAATCATAATCACATAATAAATAATAAGGAATGAATAACCCAACCCATCCTAGGTTTCCATCCTCTACACACCAACCCGTACCAACCATCACACCTTGGGGGATTTCTACAATCAACCCTCCATCCGCTACACACCAAAACGACAGCCGTACTGCCTATTCCTATTAAGTAGGAATCATTAAACGTGGCATAGCCACCGATCACAATGTGACCTAGCATTTATATTTGTGGGTTTTCTACCACCGATCACTGCGTGACCTATCATGCACTTCCCCTTCATCATATCAATATCCCATCCCATGCATACACACATAAAGGAAACATCATGCAGTCATATATATATAAATTTTCGATACACATAGGGAGTTCTATGTTTACGTACCTGTCATCCTTGCTTAACCCTTCTAAGGTTCCATTCGAATGTCTATACAGCCTTATTCCGGCTTTTTAGCCCATAACATACATGAATAGATATACATACAGGTTTATTAGTAGTGTGTTAGAGGTCTACACACCTGATTAATGTTGATACCCTTGCTAAACCGATCTACAACTTTGCTCAAAAAGCCGGAAGGATGTGAAACTAGGGCCTCTCCTATATTCGGCCATGGTTAGTGTTCTACCCAATTTTATGTATTTGAATAAACAACTCTTCTTACCTTAAAATCCCGAAATCGAAGACTAATGATTTTCGGCTTCTAGATCTAGTCGACCAAGCTTCCTTCAAATCCCGAAAACCATTAAACTATTAGCTTTCGGCTTTTGCTTTTCAAAAACCGGGAATAGATTATGAGAACTAAACAAAAATCGACTCTTACCTTAGCTTAGGAGATTCGGCTAGCACTAGAGAGAGGATTCGACAATGCCAATGGAAGTTTTGAATGCCGGAAGTATATAGCAATTCTCAAATAGGATGAATAAAAGAAAAAGCGATGGATGCTTCGGCTTTTTAGAGAAATTGGCACAAGGGAAAAGAAAGTGGGGAGAAGTTTCGGCTTTTAAAGTAATTGAAGAAAGAAATTTGGAGAGGGAGAGGCTAAGGAATTTCGGTACTAAGAGAGAGATTTTTAGGGTTTTTCAATGTCAGAAACAAGGAGCTAGCCCCCCCTATTTATAGATTTTTGACACCTACTGCTAAATACCAAAAATGCCCTCAAAATTTAAGCTAGAAGAGAGGAGAATTTCCGCACCCTCTATGCCATGCAGTAGCTGAATTTTACACTCCTCTAGGTGGTGGATTTTCGGCCAACACTTCCTTTGAAGATAAGCTCCTAACTTTTCTCCTTTTTATCTATGATATTATCACTTAAAAATCCGTATATATCTTCCTATTTTTAAGCCTTGTAGTCGTCCACCTCATTAATTCTAAATGCCGAAATTTAACTCATTTAAATTAAAAGATTTGGGCTTCATTAAACTTAAATTTAAATCCCTTAAATCCCTTGTTGTGGCGTCACCCTTGCTCCCATTTAATTGCCGAAAATGGCCCAAAAACATGGGCTCCTTGCAACCCAAGACTTGTTCCTTTTTAATTGTTAATTATGCCACCTTAAAATAATTTAATCTGGGCCTTTGCCTAATTCTAAGCCCAAATTTAGACCCCTATCACTTAAATTAACAAATTAATTCTATCCCTACACTAAATGCATAGGCCCATAATTTTAGGATGTTACAGTTCTACCCCCCTTAAAGAAATTTCGTCCTCGAAATTACCTGGTCAGAAAAGATGAGGGTATTGTTGCCTCATTGCTTCCTCGGGTTCCCACGTAGCCTCCTTGGAACCATGATTCTGCCACAGCATCTTAACCAATGGAACCGTTTTCCTTCTCAACACCTTGACATCACGATCCAAAATTTCTACTGGTTCCTCTTCGAAGGATGATCAGGTCTTACCTCGATTTCCTCTATAGGCACAACATGGGATGGATCCGAACGGTATCGTCTTAACATAGAGACGTGAAATACATCGTGAATTTGACTTAGTTCCAGAGGTAACTCTAGTTGATAGGCTACTGGTCCTACCCGCTTCAACACCCGATATGGTCTGATAAATCTAGGACTTAATTTACCCTTTCGACCAAACCTTAGTATCTTCTTCCACGGTGACACCTTTAAAAATACTTTATCACCTACTGTGAACTCTATGTCCTTACGCTTTAAATCAGCATAAGACTTCTGTCTGTCTGATACCTCCTTCAGTCGAACCCGAATCAATTCAACCTTCTCTTCAGTCTCGGTCACCAACTCTGGACCCAAGATCCGGCGTTCTCCTAGTTCTGTCCAGCATGTAGGAGTACGACACTTCCGCCCGTACAAAGCTTCGTAGGGCGCCATCTGAATACTTGACTGGTAGCTATTGTTGTAAGCAAATTCTGCTAATGGTAAAAACTCTTCCCAACTACCTTTGAAATCTATGACACATCCTCTCAACATGTCCTCTAAGATCTAGATTACTTGCTCAGATTGTCCATCAGTCTGAGGGTGAAACGCTGTACTAAAATCCAACTTCGTACCCAATGCTTGATGCAACGCCTTCCAAAATCGAGAGGTAAACCTAGGGTCCCTATCCGATATGATTGAAAGCGGTACTCCATGCAACCTTACCACCTCTGCTATGTATAACTTAGCTAACTTCTGGAAGGAGTAGTCAACACGTACTGGGATGAAGTGTGCAGACTTCGTCAAGCGATCAACAACTACCCAAATCACATCTTTCTTAGTGGGTGTGAGGGGAAGCCCACTAACAAAATCCATGGTGATTCTTTCCCACTTCCATTGTAGAATCTTCACTGGCTGTAATAATCCTGAGGGTAACTGATGTTCTGCCTTGACCTGCTGACAGGTCAAACACTTACCCACCAATTCAGTTACCTCTTACTTCAAACCAGGCCACCAGAACTGATCTCTCAAATCCCGAAACATCTTACTTCCTCCAGGGCGCATAGCGTATACACTACCATGCGCCTCATTCAAAATTCTCTGCCTTAACTCTGGATCTTTCGGCATGCAGACCTTCCCTCGAAAGCATAACAATCCTTCCTCATTCATACTGAATTCTGCTGGCCCATCCTTTGGAATTAGCTGCAATTTCCCCTTTAGCAACTCATCAGTCTGTTGCCTCTCCTTCACTTGACTAATCCAAGTAGGTTTCACTTGAAGTTCAGCTAATAAGCTTCCATCCTCATACAAACTAAGGTGAGCAAACATTGCCCTTAGGTCAGAGACTACTTTACGACTTAGAGCATCTGCTACTACATTAGCCTTACCCGGATGATATTCGATCGAGCAGTCGTAATCCTTTAGCAACTCGATCCACCTTCTCTGCCTTAGGTTCAACTCCTTCTGAGTCAAAAGATACTTCAAGCTCTTATGATCTGTGTAGATGACAGATTTCTCCCCGTACAGATAATGCCTCCAAATTTTTAAGGCAAACACCACTGCTGCCAATTCCAAATCATGGGTGGGGTAATTCAATTCATGCGGTCTTAACTGCCGAGATGCATATGCAACCACCTTTCCATCTTGCATTAACACACACCCTAATCCCGCGTGTGACGCATCACAGTAAATTACGAACTCCTTTCCCGCCTCCGGCTGAATCAATATCGGAGCCTCCGTCAGAAACCTTTTCAACTTTTCAAAACTCTCCTGCTGCTTATCAGACCAAACAAACGGAACTCCTTTCCGTAGTAACTTGGTCAACGGTGCCACGACTGAAGAAAATCCTTCAACAAACCTTCGGTAATACCCTGCTAGACCAAGAAAACTCCTAATCTCAGCCACAGACCTAGGTGGCTTCCAATCTAACACTGCTTCAATCTTTCGAGGGTCAACCCTAATCCCTTCTGCCGATACAACGTGCCCTAGAAACGTTACTTCTTTCAGCCAAAATTCACACTTACTGAATTTGGCATACAACTGCTTCTCCCTTAGGATTTTCAAAACTATTCGCAGATGAGCATCATGCTCCTTCTCTGACTTCGAATAAACTAAGATATCATCGATAAACACCACGACACACCGATCTAATTAAGGTTGGAATACTCGGTTCATCATGTTCATGAACGCTGCTGGCGCGTTGGTTAATTCAAACGGCATCACCATAAACTCATAGTGACCGTAGCGGGTCCTAAAAGCTGTCTTATGTATATCCGCCTCCTTGACCCTAAGCTGATGGTACCCTAACCTCAGATCTATCTTAGAAAAGATTGAGGTTCCCTTCAATTGATCGAACAAGTCATCGATCCTTGGCAACGGGTACTTGTTCTTGATTGTTAGCTTATTCAACTGGAGATAATCAATGCACATACGCATTGATCCATCCTTCTTCTTAACAAATAACACCAGCGCTCCCCACGGTGACACACTTGGTCGAATAAATCCTCTATCCAACAACTCCTGTGTGTGCGCTTTCAGCTCTACCAACTCCTTCGGTGCCATCCTATATGGAGCGACAGATACCGGTGCTGTTCCCGAAAGAAGATCGATACTAAACTCTACTTCACGATCTGGAGGTAATCCCGGAAGCTCTTCAGGGAAAACATCAGGAAATTTCTTTACCATTCTGACGTCCCCAACAGCCAGATTCTTGACTTCTAGAGCCCGAACAAACAATAAAACTGCCTCGCACCCTTTCTTCACCATCCTTTCTGCTCTTAGGGCAGTCACCACATTCGACAAGCAGTTTCCCCTTTCTCCTATCACCAACACTTCATCACCTTTGGGGGTTTTTAATACCATACGCTTGGCTGCGCAATCTAGATTAGCTTGATACTTCACAAGCCAATCCATGCCTAAAATTAAATCAAATTCTCCGAACGGTAATTCCATCAAATCCGTTCGGAAAACTATCCCCTGAACTTCTAGGGGTACTTCCCGATAAAGTTTATCCACTACCACCGATTGTCCTAACAGGCTAACTACAGTCATTGCCTTATGGGTAGTTTCAGATTCTAGCCTTAAAGTTCCCGATACGCTACTAGCTACGTATGAGTGCGTTGACCCAATGTCAATCAATGCAGTGTAAGGCAAACCAAAAATTAAAAACATACCGGTTATGACATCCGGTGCGTCAGCCTCCTCTCGATGTCTGACAACATAGACCAACCCCGACTGTCTCGCCTCAGTGTTTCCTGCCCCTTGGCCTGGTGCTCCACGACCCCGACCAACACCATTACCACCTCGGCCTGCACCACGACCCCTTTGTGGTTGCTGACCTCCTCTGCCAGGCTGAGCATTCCCTCGACCCATGGTCCCTTCACCGTCTCTTTGCTGCGGATAGTTCCTAACTTGGTGGTCCGTAGATCCACACCTAAAACACTTTCCACTGCCTGCCCAACACTCACCGGTATGAAATTTGCCACATCGAGCACACTTGGGTGTCTGGTTAGTAGCAGCAGGTTTCTCTTCTTGTTTTGGTCCATCAGGCCTAGACCTTTTCTGAGTATGCCCGCTTGACGATCCAAGATTCCTCTTATTTCTACTTCTATCTCTATCTCGATTTAATTTCTCAGTCCGTTTTACCTCCTCGGCTATCTTAGCCTTTTCCACTAGGACAGCAAATTCCCTCTCCCGCTGTGGGGCTATCAAAACACGCAAGTCATCCCTCAGACCGTCTTCAAACCTAACACAACGTTCATGCTCCGTGGCTACCATCCCACGAGCATATCTACTAATACGTAAGAACTCAGCTTCATACGCAGTCACTGACCTACTTCCTTGCACCAGATTCAGAAATGCTCTGCGCTGCGCATCCACATAACTTGATCCAATGTACTTATTCTGAAACGCCGTTTTAAAGAAATCTCAGGTGATACGGTCAGCCACAGCACCATCCTTTACCGTAAGCCACCATTGATAGGCTTCATCCCTCAAGAGGGATACAATTCCCTTCAACTTTTCCTCCTCCGTGAAATCCAAATCCTCCATTATGCGTTCCACCGCCTCCAGCCAATATTCAGCTGAACTTGGGGCTACATTAGAAATTCCTCTAAACACTTCTGCCCCATTGGCCCTAAGTCGTTCCGGCACAGATTTTCGGGCTCCTATGCTCATACCAGCCCCAGCAACCCTCTCTAAAACCCTTAACATTGCCTGAGATACCGCATCATCTCCGGCAGTCTGATCCTAAAATTCCTCCTCCCCAGCTGGCATCTCGTTTCCAGAACCATGACCAGACCCTACTGGTTCCGACACCGTCCTCTTACCCTTACCACGACCACGTGGCGGACGTCCTCGACCCCTTGTACTCATTCTACCGATTCGCTTTTATCTGATTAGAAATTTTATGAACTATTAGTTTTCTTCCACTGTTTTAACCATGGACAGTCTTATGAATAATAGCTTTAAGAGTAGTTCTTTCGAATTCGCATTCACCACACAGTCTCAAATTCATATCCTCTAAGGAACATATACATGAACTCACGTTCATTACAAAAAAGTGTTGTTGTTGGTGTTGTTGTTGTTTTCACTACCCAGGGGTATTTTCGTAATTTTTATCCTATAGGGTATTTTCGTAATTTTTTGAAATAAGGTTCCTTGGTGATTTTGTCAAATAACGATATTTTGGTAATTTTTGCATTCTTGAGGGTATTTTGGTAATTTTGAAAATCGGGGGTATTTTGGTAATTTTAGAATCCGAGGCATTCTGGTAATTTTGAAATCCGGGGGTATTTCGGTAATTTTGAAATCCAGAGGTATTTCGGTAATTTTGAAATCTGGGGGTATTTCAATAATTTTGAAATCCGGGGGTATTTCGGTAATTTTGAAATCCGGGGGTATTTCGGTAATTTTGAAATTCGGGGGCATTTCGGTAATTTTGAAATTCAGGGGTATTTCAGTAATTTTACCAAACAAGGGTAATTTGGTAATTCTTCAAACCAGGGTTATTTTGGTCATTTTGCAAAACAAGGGCAATTTGGTAATTTCTTTCATAGCTGTGAACATTTTAAAATCAAGTGTTTTTTTTTTAAGTGTACCAAACTTAGGGTTTTTTTTTTTTGCAAAATAGGGTGGTTGGTCTTTTTCGGGTTTTAATTATGGGTTCAGCCCATGAACAAGTCCTTTATAGCCAGAGTGAACAGTCACTACGCACCAGGTAGGATTCTAGCGAAGAGGAGGTGAGTCACTAGGACTGCTTAAATACCAAGCTCTCCCTGAATCCACTCCTAGTCATGCGTATGCCTATTGCCACACCCTGTCATGGCTAAAGTGAACAGTCACTATGCACCAGATAAGATTCCAGCGAAGAGGAGGTGAGTCACTTGGACTGCTTAAATACCAGGCTCTTCCGGGTCTACTCCTAGACATGCATATGCCTGTTGCCACACTTTAGTCTTGCGACTCGTTTACAGGTTTTGTTTAGTGAAAATTAAGTCTTATGGAATTGAAGAGTTGTTTGTCTAAGCCTAGAGTCCATCAAGTTCTAATCTAGATAGTCTACGTACCATAAAGCCCATTAAGCCCACATTTATATCACAATTAGGAGTTCAGAATACTTACCTGGGTGGATTGGGTGCCGGTAGACTCGAAGGCCATGTCTTCAAACCAAAATCAAAATTTTTTTTTAAAACACTTCTAGACCCATTTCACAGCCCCAGTTTTGAACTGGGCTCTGATACCAAATTGTAACACCCCAAACCCGGCCCATGCGTTTCGACCAGATCTGGCATGTTATCGAACACATAACATTTTATCGGATGTTGAAAACACAAGTTAAATTAATTAAATTTGAATAAAGGAGAGACTTTTTGAAAAGAAACCTCTTTGTATTTTTATTATTAAGTATGAATAAACCTTATCATAAAATTCATAAGTTACTTAACATTGATAACTGCTGAGTTGAATGAAAACTAGGGGCCTTATTACATAGATATTCTCGAAATAACAGTGAAATAAAATAAACTTTAAGAAATCCCAAAAGAAAATAACTTGTAGAAATAGAACTTGATGGCCCTTCGAGTCCGTCTCGGCTCCTATGTCCACGATCTACTGTTCATCTGGAAGAGTAGAGAAAAGGAAAGCGTGAGTCACGAAGACTCAGTGTATAAATCTCAAAACACACATCGACCTGAGCCCACAAACACATTATGGGCCCTGGCCCATACAGGAAGGCATCAATCATAATCACATAATAAACAATAAGGAATGAATAACCCAACCCATCCTAGGTTTCCATCCTCTACACACCAACCCGTACCAACCATCACACCTTGGGGGATTTCTACAATCAACCCTCCATCCGCTACACACCAAAACGACAGCCATATTGCCTATTCCTATTAAGTAGGAATCATTAAACGTGGCATAGCCACCGATCACAATGTGACCTAGCATTTATATTTGTGGGTTTTCTACCACCGATCACTGCGTGACCTATCATGCACTTCCCCTTCATCATATCAATATCCCATCCCATGCATACACACATAAAGGAAACATCATGCAGTCATATATATATATATATAAATTTTCGATACACTAGGGAGCTCTATGTTTACGTACCTGGCATCCTTGCTTAACCCTTTTAGGGTTCCATTCGAATGTCTATACAGCCTTATTCCAGCTTTTTAGCCCATAACATACATGAATAGATATACATACAGGTTTATTAGTAGTGTGTTAGAGGTCTACACACCTGATTAATGTTGATACCCTTGCTAAATCGATCTACAACTTTGCTCAAAAAGCCGGAAGGATGTGAAACTAGGGCCTCTCCTATATTCGGCCATGGTTAGTGTTCTACCCAATTTTATGTATTTGAATAAACAACTCTTCTTACCTTAAAATCCCGAAATCGAAGACTAATGATTTTCGGCTTTTAGATCTAGTCGACCAAGCTTCCTTCAAATCCCGAAAACCATTAAACTATTAGCTTTCGGCTTTTGCTTTTCAAAAACAGGGAATAGATTATGAGAACTAAACAAAAATCGACTCTTACCTTAGCTTAGGAGATTCGGCTAGCACTAGAGAGAGGATTCGGCAATGCCAATGGAAGTTTTGAATGTCGGAAGTATATAGCAATTCCTCAAATAGGATGAATAAAAGAAAAAGCGATGGATGCTTCGGCTTTTTAGAGAAATCGGCACAAGGGAAAAGAAAGTGGGGAGAAGTTTCGGCTTTTGAAGTAATTGAAGAAAGAAATTTGGAGAGGGAGAGGCTAAGGAATTTCGGCACTAAGAGAGATTTTTAGGGTTTTTCAATGTCAGAAACAAAGAGCTAGCCCCCCCTATTTATAGATTTTTGACACCTACTGCTAAATACCGAAAACGCCCTTAAAATTTAAGCTAGAAGAGAGGAGAATTTCGGCACCCTCTATGCCATGCAGTAGCTGAATTTTACACTCCTCTAGGTGGTGGATTTTCGGCTAACACTTCCTTTGAAGATAAGCTCCTAACTTTTCTCCTTTTTATCTATGATATTATCACTTAAAAATCCGTATATATCTTCCTATTTTTAAGCCTTGTAGTCGTCCCCTGTTTTGATAAAAATTTTCAAAGTTTCGTAAAAGTTACTTGAGCTATCGGTTTAGTCTCGGACCACTCCCAAAGCATGTTTAGGGCCCCGTAGGCTCATAATAGGGACTATGTGATTGAAATTAATTGATGATTGCTTGTAATGTGAAAATTTATGTAGAACTGAATGTTAAATGTATTGTATGTCTGGTAATGTTCTGTAACCCTATTCGGGCATTGAATACGGGTGAGGGGCGTCACAATCTCGATCAAGTCTCCACATTCTAAGGACTTTATTTATTCACATGAATCTAATCTAATCTTCAAATGCCAATGACTGATTTTCATAAATGAACTTAAATATATTCAATATAAAAATATATAATCAGGTCCCAAAATTTTCTTCATTAAATTGTCAAATCAAATAAGGCAAGTTTTTAACCACCTCAGTGGTAGTCTGCAGGTGGCACTGTTGAGTGCCACTAAGCAGTCTTTATAATAGCCCGTTTTTGAGTCAAATCAAGATAGTGGTTTTGGGACCACAAATTCGAAGTTAAAATATTTATTTTATTATTTTAATAAGGTCTACAGCCAGATAGAATTTTTGTGTGAAAGTTTCGTAAAGAAATTTTACTGTTTGAATGCTTAATTAGGTAAAAAGGACTAAATTGCGTAAAAGGTAAAATGCATGTTCTATTAGCTAAAGGTGTCTAATAGCTATAGAACCTTAAGGTGGAGGTCCTTACGTGTTAATTAGACCATTGTTATAGTGGGTGGACATTTATGGACATAAAATGGATGTTTTAATGGTTAAAAACAAAGGTTAATTAAGTAATTTAGTAAATAAACTAATTAAAACAAAAGAAAAAAAATATGTATCATCTTTATTAATGGATGATACCACCAAATTTTTGAAGGAGAAAACCTCCATGAAAGCTTAAGTATTCGGCCTTCACTCCTAGCCTTGCATGTGAGTATTTTTTGTCCCGTTTTTAATGATTTCTATGTTTTTGGAGTCGTTGTAGCTTAATCTAGCTAGCTCAGGGACTCATTTGAAAAAATGTTAAAGATTTTGAATGTTTCCATTGATGAATATGTATGAGTTTTGATGTTTAATGATAGATTATGAACATTTGATGTTAGTTAAACAAGTTTTGTTAAGTGATTTTTGGTGAAAATGCAAATTAGGGGCTAAATTGTGAAATGTGAGAAATGTGTAGTTAAAATGTGAAATAGATTAGAAATATGGGCTAATATGGACACTAGTAAAATTTGGCTATCATGAAATTGTACTAAATTGTATGAATTTGCAATTTTATGTGATAAGGACTAAACTGTAAAAATGTGAAACTTTGGGGGGTAAAAGTGTAAACATGCCCAAATGTGTGTTTTGGATTAAATTGAAAAAAATAGTGATTGAATAAGCTAATTTTTTATTATATAGATCAAGGAAAACGGAATTCGGACCTAGAATCGGGGGAAAACTAAAGTTATCGACTAAACGACTCGATTCACCGCTTTAGCATCCAAGGTAAATTCGTACGTGATAAACATTATTACAATTATGCTTTTAATGCTTTGATATTGCTTAAATTGTATATACGAGACTACGGTTGTAACAGCCCAGTTTAGACCCTAGTCGGAATAGTGGTTTCGAGACCAGAAATCCGAGGTCAAAAATATATTTTAATATTATTTTTGGTGTTTATAATATGTGATTGAGCATATATGAAAGTTCTGTGTGAAAATTTAATTTATTGTGTATTTAATTTGCAAAAATAACTTAATCGCATAAAATGTAAAAGCTGTGTGCTGATTGTTAAAGTGCTATTTTGGCATGGCTTATTAAAATGTGAGTCCTTATGATGTTATTAAACCATTGATAAATTGAATGGATATAAAAGCCTATGGTTAGTGGAATTTGAATATAAATAAAAAGGCTAAAAAGGTAAATATGTAAATATATGATATTAAATAAAATATAAAGTAAGATACATGTTTTTGTTCATCTTTTTACACTGATTGTAGAAGAAAGAAATAGAGTTTTAAAGCTTTTGAATATTCGGCCCTTACTAAGCTCAATCAAGGTATGTTTATGCTTCGATTTTTGATAATTTCTACGTTTTTGTGATCGTTGCTTAGTGTATTATCAAACCCATGCTTTAATTTTAGAAATTGATGGTGATTTTGAGATATGCTATTGATGAATGTTTGAGCTTTGTGATAGTTGATGATGAAATATGAAAGATATGTGAAAGATTAATATGTTTTGTCTTTGAATTTTTGGTGAAATTGAGTAATTTAGACTAAATTGTGAAAATAATATTTTGAGGAACTAAAATGTGAAATAAATGAAATATATGGTTTGTATGGGACTAAGGAGAATTTAGCTTAAGCATGGTGTAGTAAAATTTTGTGTATTTTATGATTTTGTGAATTAGGGACTAAAGTGTTGAAATGTGAAAATGTGAGGGCTATTTTGTAAAATGCCCTAAATATGTGTGTTTGGACTAAATTGAATGAATTGGTGATTGAATGAGTTAAATTTGAATATGTATAGACCAAGAAAGGAGAGATGCGGATCGAGATCGAGGCAAAGACAAAGTACTCAATTGATCGGCTAGTTTTGGTATTTCGACGTCCGAGGTAAGCTCAGATATAATACGTATTCTTAATTATGTTTAAATGCTATGAAATGAATAGTTTTGTGATTATCGAATTAGAAATACTATGTGTGGAATCGAGTTAAATGGCACTAAGTGTGCGTAATTGGAATCAAGATAGAAATGAATAGCACTGTGTGTGCGAAGTAATGGAAGCTTCGGCTTTATTGATTAGCACTGTGTATGCGATACCGAGATATATTTGGTTCTATGTAAAGGCACTAAGTGTGCGATGATAATTGAGTCTCAGCTATGAAATTTGCACTAAGTGTGCGATTGTATCGAATAAATAATGAAGATTGATCGAAAGGTGGGATCGAGTATTAAGAATCAAAATTGGTTATTAACTAGGTGTTGGCATGTATGAACCTATGTGGTTGATGAATTTGTAAATGATGAATGAATAAAGATGTGAACATATGGTTATAGTTGAGATTGTATATTCATGAAAATCAATCTATGTGATGGTTTATTTTGTATATTGATTTGAATTGTTCAGTTACATGTATTGTATTACGGACTTACTAAGCTTTAAAAGCTTACTGTGTGATGTGTTTCTCTGTTTTACAGTGTCAGTAAAGCTAGCTCAGATTCGGGGATCGTCAGCGACTCAATTACACTATCAGCTACCTATTTCGGTACTTTTGAAAGATGTACATATTTGGTATATGGCATGTATAGGCTAGTAAATATGGTGTATTTTGAGATGTTGGACCTTGCCATGTGACAAGGCTTGGAAGTTAGATGATTTTGGTTATTATGTGTGAGCTAACTAATGATGAATGTGATATGAAATAGTGAGGTTAAAAATGGTATAATTCATGCTTGAATTGGTTGATGAGATTGGTATTTAAGTGTGAATTTGTGGTATGACTAGATGATGTTTAGTTTATATGATTTGAGTTGTGAAGATGATGTTATGGATGGATTTATTTGAGTAGGAATTTAGTATGGAAGTAAATAAGGTAGTAGTTGATTAGTTGGTACTTGTATTGGTATGTTTTAATTGCATTTGAGGTATGAATTGGTGTTGGTTTGATGCTTATAGGTGATTTCAATGTGTGGATGGCATGTTGGCCTTGAAAATGGCCTATAATTGCCTACACGGTTGAGCACACGGGTGTGTGGCTCGACCATATCTTTCGAGGTTTTGTTTCAAAACAAGTCAAACTCTACCACGGACTGGACACACGGGCGTGTGACTGGCCGTGTGGTGCAAGTCAGTGTCGACCACGGGTGAGGCACAAGGGTGTGTCTCAGGTCGTGTGGACAAGTTAGTATGTATGCCCTGTTTTGCCACGGCTTGGACGCACGGGCGTGTCCGAAGCCGTGTGAGGCACATGACCTACCCACACGGGCGTGTGACCTCTATAACTTAGAAAAATGTTAGAATTTCAGAAATTTTTGTATGAGTTTGGTTTAGTCCCTACCCCTTTCTAACATGTGATTAAGGTCTCGTAGACCTCATTAAGGGGTTAATTGAATGTGAATTGCTACGTTTGGATATGGAATGATATGAAATGTTCGGAAATGATTAGTAATACCTCTTAAACCTAGTCTGACGATGATTATGGGTTAGGGGTGTGACATTTTATTGGTATCAGAGCTACAATTTAGTTGATTCTAGGACTAACGTAGTGCGTGTGAGTCTAGCTATACATGCCATATATATAATTGCGATAGTATGATGAATCATGACAGTTAAAAATGTGTTTTTATATAGCAAATGGATCCCGATCGAGCAGTTGCTAATGATGTAGAGAGTAACGCACCAGCTCCCGCTCAAGGGATGGTGCCGGCCACATCTAGGCCGAATGATAGTAGTCAAGAGGGAGAGGCTAAGCAAGCCTTTTTCCGAATGATGAGTGAGTGGTTCTCGGAGTTTGTTCGAACAAATCCGGCTACTCCATAACCTCCACCCCCGCAAGTACCTGTTGTGCCACAAGTGACAGATTCGATCCGATTGAATAAACTTCTTATAGATAGGATTTGAAAGTATGGGGGGAAGAGTTTAGGGCCACAGCTGATGATGATGTCGAGCGAGCTAAGTTTTGGCTCGAGAATACCATCCGAGTGTTTGATAAGATGTCGTTGACTCCTGAAGAATGTATTAAATTTATTGTTTCCTTGTTGAGAGATACGACATATAACTGGTGGAAGACATTGATATCTGTGGTTCCGATACATGCCATTATAACCAAAATTAAATATCCAAAAGTACCAAAAGAGTCGGTGGATAGTGTGATATAGCTCCGACAAGCTTCCAACCCGAACGAGTTTCCGATTCTCTATAAAACATAGGAAATAACACAGAGTAATGATTTAAGCTTAGTAAGTTCGTATAACATAGAATATAACTTACCATTTAGTCATATATTAGGTAAGTTAACAAAGCATATCCCAACACAATTTAGCCAAATGCCTAAGCACATATTCACCAACAATGTTAGCCATGTAATCACATATATATGTCAGTAATCATGGATTAACACAACAATTTATCAAGTTCCAAATGCATGTATCATCCATTTCATATAACTATACATCATGTAACATTATTTCTATGTATTTCATGTGTATACCTGTAATAGTTCGTATCGAACTCATATCATTTCGTAACAGAACATTGCCCGTTGAATCGTTTAGAATACCGTTGGATACCCGGGATAGCTCACACATAGTGTGCTAGCTCATATAACTGAAATTTGTTAATTCATGTACATATATGCTCATATGAGCTGTGAATCGGTATGCTCATTTGAGCTGAAGTGTAACAGCCCGTTTTTAGTCAAATCGAAACAGTGGTTTCAGAACCATAAATTCGAAGTCAAAATAATTATTTTATTATTATTTTAATGTCTACTGCATGATAAAATGATTGTGTGAAAGTTTTGTTTAGAAATTTTATCGTTTGAGTGTTTAATTTAATAAAAAGGACTAAATCGCGTAAAGTGTAAAACTTATGTTCTATTAGTTAAAGGTGTCTAATAGCAATGGAATATTCAAGTGGAGGTCCTCATGTTAATTATAACATTATTAAAATAAGTGGACAAAGATGGACATTATTTGGATGATATTAATGGTTTATTATTAAGGTTATTTATGTAATTTAGTAATAAATGTTAATAAATTAAAGAAAAACAAAGTATAATGTTGTTTATCATTTTCTTCATCGAATTTGGAAGAAAGAAAAAGCCATTGTTAGGGCTTTATAATCGACCAAGCTTCCTAGCTCAATTGTAAATCCGTTTTTGTCCCGTTTTTAATGATTTCTATGTTTTCGGAGTCGTTGTAGCTTAATCTAGCTAGCCCAGGGACTAATTTGCAAAACTGTTAAAGGTTTAGGATGTTTCTATTTATGAATATGTATGAGCTTTGATGTTTAATGATGGATTATGAATGCTTGATGATAGTCATACAAGTTTTGTTAAGTGATTTTTAGTGAAAATGCAAATTAGGGATTTAATTGAGAAATATGAAAACTTTGTGGTTAAAATGTGAAACAAATGAAAAATATGGGCTACTAGGGACCTATTTGTAATTCTTATAGCATGGGTTGGTATTAAATTGCATGAATTTGTGTTTTATGAAATAAGGACTAAATTGTAAAAGTTGTAAAAAATTAGGGCAAAAGTGTAAATGTGTTTTAATGAGTGTTTTGGACTAAATTGAATAGAGAGATAATTAAATAAGTTAATTTTGATTACATATAGATCAAGAAAAGCGAAATTCGGATCTAGATCGAGGGGAAAACAAAGTAATCGACTAATCGACCTATTTCACTGTTTTTGCGTCCGAGGTAAGTTCGTATGTAATAAATTATGTTATAAATGTATTTTAAATACTTTGATATGGAATAAACTGTGAATACAAGACTACGGATATATTCGACAATGATTCGACAATGATTCGGCATCGAAAATCCCAGTTGAACCTTAGGAATAGATTAGGATACGAATGACATGTCATTAGGGCTTATTGTGATTATGTGATCCGGGTGCTGGTCATGTACGTCCTACTGGTGGTTGAGTATATCAGCATGTGTTGTGGTTACTTGACAGCTTGTGTGAGCAGAACTGTGTAGTTACGTCTTGACCCACAGCTTGTGTGAGCAGGCCCGTTGATAGCTCGAGAGTGAGCGTATATATGATATGAGATTGAGATATCATTGAGTTTCTCGAGTATCCGATAGTATTCCGAATGGGTCAATGGGTAAATGAAAGACGTGTTTGAGTATGGGATTGATACGAAATGGTACAGGTATGTACATGAACCGTATAAGCCTTAAATCGAAAAAATTGTGAAGTTTGCATATAATCATGTGATTAAAGATGTGAAAGGTTTGTTAGTTAATATGTGCTACATGTTGATATATTCCAATTGTTGAATTGTGTATTTGTGATTAGTTTGAGTTTATTACATACGAGCTTACTAAGCTTTATAGCTTACTTTGTTTATTTTACTGTGTTTTATAGTGACTTCGGGGATCGTCGGAGACTACGTCACACTATCCTACTATCAATTTGGTACTATTGAGCTTATGTTTTGAGTATTTGGCATGTATAGGGACTTTGGTCATTTTGGCTCACAAGTTGATGATGATTATAGCCATATGAATTGGCTTGTAAATGTATAAGGTTTAGTTTTGTGCATAGTTATGTAAATTGGCCTATTTGGTTTAGTTGGTGATACACATATATGTAAATGCTAATACCCCTTTTATGATGTGGCTTATAATTTCTTGATGAATGATTATAGTGGGTAAGTAGCTTGAGTAGCAAATGGTTGAATTTGAGATTTGTATGCTTGTGAATTTAGGTAATTGTTGCATATTTGAATGAAACCATTTAGGTAAATTTTTAAGTGAGAAATTGGTATGTTTTGAAATGGTAAAACATGATATAATGTGCTTTGTGGTTGATGATGTTGATATGACATGTTTTAGTCTTGGTCGTGGTTGTTTTGGATGCCTATTTATGCCTTGTTTTGGTGCCATTTGGTTTGGTGTAGGTGTATACAAATTTGGGTGGCAAAATGGCTTGGTAAATAACTTATTTTTGTCCACAAGGGTAAAGACACAGGCGTGTGTCTCATCTGTGTGTGACACACGGTCATGTACACAGCCGTGTGTACCCTGGTGTTGAATTAGAAACCAAGTTAGTATGCTCCACACGGCCTCACAAACGGGGCGTGTGATTTTGCCGTGTGGCATAAGTTAGTATACCCTACAAGTTTGGAATGGCTTAGCACACGGCCTGGCACGCGGGCGTGTACGGCCATTTTTAGGGCACACGGGCGTGTATGTTGGCCGTGTGACCCAAGTCAGAGAGTTACACGGGATCAGACACGGGCTGGGACACGGCCATGTGCTCCCATTTCGAATGTCCACACGGCCTGTGACACGGGCGTGTTTTTGGCCGTGTGTCTGCCGCACGGGCGTGTTTTTGGCCGTGTGTCTGCCACACGGGCGTGTGTCCATTGTTTTTGAAAAAATTTTCTAAGTGTTCGAGAAGTTTCTAAAGTTATCAGTTTAGTCCCGAACCATCCCAAATGCATGTTTTTGAGCCTCGTAAGCTCGTATTAGGGACAATATGAATGTTTTGATTGATGATTACATGAAATTGAAAATGTATGAGAAATGTATGTTTAAATGTGTGATATGATTATCGGTAATGCTCCGTAACCCTATTCCGGCGTTGAATACGAGTGAGGGTTTTACATAAATATCGGTATGCTTTCACGAGCTATAAATTGGTATGCTCTCACGAGCTATCAATTGGCATGCTCTCATGAGCTATAAATTGGTAACCCTAATGACATGTCATTTGTATCCTACGGATTCTTATGTTTTAAACGAAGCTTAGTAATCGTCGTACGTTATTGGATATGCAATCGATAATTATGTAGGATAATTCATAACATTATATATATTTCAATTAAAAACATATAAACATGATTTAATTACACGACCTTACCTCGACGAGTATACGTAGATATGGAAGTGATTAATCCAAAACTTTCTCTTTGCCCCAATCTAACTCCGTACAAGGTCTAACTGGATCTATACGGATAAATTTAACTCAATTCAACATACAATTCATTCAATTTAATCTAAAACATTTTTTGGAAAAATTACCATTTTACCCTTATACTTTTAATTCTTTGCAATTTAGTCCCTAGCTCATAAAAATGGAAATTTACACAATTCCACCACAACCTATTATGGCTGAATATCAATTTGGTCCCTACAATGCCCTATATTTCATTTATTTCACAATTTCACCATGTAGTATTTTCTATTTTTCAATTTAGTCCCTAATTGACAATTTCATCAAAATTCTCTTTACAAAAGTTGATTATCTAACATCAACCATTCATTTTCTATCATCAAACTCCAAAAATCATGTATATTTAAAAATGGTAAAACCCTAATAGTTTAACAGTTTCTCAAATTAGTCCCTGGGCTAGCTAGATTAAACTACAACGATCCCGGAAACATAGAAATCATTAAAAACGGATTAAAAATACATACCTAATCAAAGAAATAAAGATGACCGAATGAAGCTTCAACAATGGATTCTATTCTACCTAATTTTCGGTTGAAAATGATAATGGGAGGTGATGATTAATTTGGTTTTATTTTAATTTATCATTTATTACTTATTTATTTAATTAACCTTTAAAATTAATCCAAATTTCAAAGTTGTCAAGCCATCATATTCTATTATCTCATTTATGGTCTAATTGTCATATAATGACTTCCACTTTAAAGTTCTATAACTATTTGATACCTTTAATTATTATAACTCAACTTCTGCACTTTACGCGATTTAGTCCTTTTAATCAAATTGAGCATGTAAACGGTAAAATTTCTTAACGAAATTTTTATACAGTATTACTATCATACTGTAGGAAATAAAATAATCATAAAATAAAATTTCTAACTTCGAATTTGTGGTCTCAAAGCCACTGTTTTGATTTCACTAAAAACGGGTAGTTACAATTCTGTTTCCCACTAAGGAACCAACCAGTGTCAACTTAACTGAACTAGAATTGAGACCTAGCTATTTGTCATTCAGCCACTAAAATTTCCATATTTTCCAATAGAGTTCTTCGAACCTACTATTTCTTTCAATTAACTCCCAAATTTTTCTTAATCTCCAAACCTTAATGAAAATCGGGTGTGACATTCTTAAAGAAAATTCTATCCTCAAAATTTCTTCTTTTGACCAAAACCAGAAGCGAACTTAGAGTAATACTCTTCTCTTCAATAGCCTCGTACTATCACTGAGGCAAGCGCCTCTCACTTTGCCTTGATTCTTTAATATTGTTTTCTATTTCATTGATTCGCCCTAAACCTACTCCACTTGATTGGAAAATCCATTTGTACTCAACGCGAAGCGGAAAGCTTGCATACAGACATAACCACGATTACCCTAGGGGAAAACCATGGCTTACAGTCTTAGCCAGATGATTGCCCAGTCAAAACACTCCTTAGTAGACACCCTACGGGCGAAAACTAGTTGGCGGATACTTTCTTGACAAATTAATTTTGGTGAAAATTCGCATTTTTTTTTTTAATACTAAAGTGTTTTAAGAAAAACCCTTCTAGGGGATAACTAGTGTAGGATACTGATTGGAGGATTTAAACGATTTGTTTCAAATTTGAAAACTTCTCATAGATGATTGGGGATACATATCAAGTCGTAGATAAGGGACATTATTACATCTGAAATCACTTTTTTCCCAAAATTTCCTTTCCGTTTAAGTTTCTTTCTAAAACCCTAAGTTTCATTCCTTCTATTTCTCTTTATTTGCTTTCTCCGTTTTCATGATTGGAGTCTTGCTTTCCTTCTTCCTCGGATAAGTTCTCAATGTTTTTTTCCAGGTAATTTTTCAATCTTCTCTTTTTCTTTTATTTTGCAACGATGGTTAGGGCTAAAGACAGTCATCATGAGGGTGGAAGAAATAGCGATGGTCACAGTCGGTGGGGTCGTAAGGGTGGTTCTACAGTGGGTGTTGGGGCTGGACCCAACAATCGAGAGGTAAACACCTTAGTGGAGACCTCTTCTTTCAGTGGTCAACGACCAGAGATGAGATGGTCAGACATCTGGGTGTTCGAGGAGTACAAATATCCAAATTTTCTTATTACTTAAACATAGTCTATGGAGAGTGTTGGCTTAGTGATAGCACTGATGGTATCATCCTTCTCCTTTATCTGTTCGAGGCTGGGTTTCACCTCCCACTGCATCCATTCTTTTGTGTTGTTCTAAACAAATACGGAATTGCATATACTTCATTAACTATAGTCTGAGGAATTGGCCACCCATTCTTGGCGTATTCTAACAAATTTATCAATTAAAGGTTACCACTCGGGATGTCTTAGCTAGGATGGTACACTTCAGTACTCGCCAAGGACGCGAACCAATCGTTGGGAACTAGGCTTCAAACATCCACCTCAACAGAAATAAATTTATCCGGGTAAGGAGTAGGCTGAAGGGTGGGTTTGGTTTCCCGAAATAGTGGTCCATCCCCCGAGAGTTCATCTATACTTGCAAGCAGCCACTTGATAATGAGATTGTTGAGGATCAATTTAATCGTTTGAAATTGGGTCGTTTACTGGAGCTGGAGGAGCTCATCACCGTTAGGAACGTCTTTCATTTCTACTCTAAGAATCAATACCCTAATGGCTATAGGCCCGCGAATCTTGCAGTTGGGGCGGATCCCCAGGTAGTACTATCCGTTGAAAAGGCATGACCCTATAATGCCACTGACGATTTGGCCGCCATTTTGGTGGGATGGAGAGATGAACCCCCACACCTTTTCTACATAGCTTGCAGGCTGCGTGTACGATGCTGGTCTTCCTCGCCAGTGAATGTCATAGATGAGTCTTCTGGTAAAGGCTTGATTCCCCGTAGGGTTGACTCTAATCTTGTTGTTGCAGCCACAACACCCAACGCACCTAGTAGCAGTCGCGTGCCTCTGATCCTGTCGCACTATCCTATGCACGCCCTTGCTCCACGCATACCAGCCTTCCACCTTACCGCGTGCACCCTTGCGTTCCTTGCACCAAGTCACTACCACAAATTGTTGCACCTTGCTGCAACCTTCAAGCCCCCACACTACCATCTTCCACCAATCAGCCCTTACCCGACACCAATTGTTTCACCTTTTTTTTATTTTATTTTATTAAGTTCTTATCTTGTTAATTACAAAGGTGGTAAGAAATTTCTTCCCAAATTTTAATTTGATTTAATTATTTAACTTTTCAATTTTATGAATTGTTAATATTTTATTCTAATTAAATTTTGGGAAATTATCATTTGTTTCCATCTTATGTAGAATTTAGGTCGAATCATGTCTTGTAAAAGAACTGGATCCTTGGTCCAAGTCAAAGAATCACAAAACAAATTCCATTCCAAAGAAGCCAAGGCAAGATACGAGAGCATATTTAAAAATCAACAAATGCTTCCAAAGAAAAGATTTACTTTGAACGAAAGTAACTATACTGATTTCATGGCGAGCATTCGAAAAATTGGCTTTAAAGAGGGAAGTGTTTTGTGAGAAAAGACCAAAGTGAGGATAACGAGTTAGTTTAGGAATTTTATGCAAATTTGACCTCAAGTGCCTTAACTAAAGTTTTTGTCCGAGGAATTAAAGTAACTCTAAACTCGAGTTCTATTAATGAATTTTATGATTTACTTGATTTCGAAGATGATGAATATTCTTTCTTAATGGAGAATATTGAGACAGAAAAATTGAAAGTTATTCTACAAGAACTCACAGTTTAGGGTTCTAAATAGACTGTGCCGAAACACGAGACTCATACTTGTCGCAGAGAATACTTGACCCCATTAGCGAATGTATGATTTTATTTTGTCCTATTCAGTCTTATGCCTATCTCACACGAGACCACGATTTCAGTAGAACGAATGGTCTTGCTATACTCGATTATGACAGTAAAAACCCTTAAACTGGGCAAGATCATTCTTAAAGAAATTTGAAACTATGCCGCTAGACGTTCTGGTCCATCTTATTTTCCCTTTATGATAACAATATTATGTTTGAAAGCTAAAATTCGTGTGAACGTAAAGAAGACAGGATATAGTCAAGGCACAATCGTAGATTGGGACATTTTCCAAGTAGCAGGAGATTCTATCTTTAAAACGTAAGCTGAGTTGATCGATGGCATCGAAGAAGAGGAAATTCCTATAGAATCAGAACCAGTGCAACCAGTTGAAATTCCTAACTTGGCAGAGCAAACTGAACCAGTTGTTGAACCTGACATGGCTACCCCAACATTTAGAACTCATTCACTTCGCCTAAATCATCAAGATGAGTTGTCAAAGTTGATGGATTTAATGCATCATATGCAGTGGCAACAACAAGCTTATTGGAGATACTAAAAAAATACAAGATGACCTATTTAGAGATGCTTTTAAGAAAATGTTTCACAACTCATTTGTTTTTGTGCCTGAATTTCCAGATTTTATATTTGATCCATGGAGTCCAATGTCGAAGAAGGAGCGAGGCGATTCAAGCAAAAACAAGGACGATGAAGTAGAAGATGGTTCAGATTCTAAAGGGTCTACAAATAAATAAAAAAGGGGGGGATCTTGTTTTTACTCTATTTTTATTTTATTTTTTAGGATATTTTAAGTTTTTAGACTTAGGCTTTCTTAGGATATTTTTATTTCTTGCATAATAAAACAAGAGGTTGAAATCATTAATAAAATTGAATAATTTTCAAAATAATAAGTGTGGCAATAGATATGTACATGTCTAGAATTGGATCTGTCTAGGAAAAACTTGGTATTTAAGCAGTCAAACTTGATTCACCTCCTCTTCCTGGGATCTTACTTGGTGTATAGTATCTATTCACTTCTGTATTTTCGTTCCTTATTGTTTTTAACAATGGAGACATTATTCATCTTAAGTAGGGGAGACTAAAAATTGAAATTGTTTTTTTTTTTTCAGAACTCATGCTTCTTATCCAATTATATTTTGTTCAAAAATTTGAATTTTTGTTAATTATGTTAAACTTTAGTATAAACAAAGTTCTATCATCACAATAATTGCTATGTTTGCTTAATTATGACATAAATATTACTCTTAATAAAGTATGTAAATTGGACCATGAAATTTTTTTCTTAGAAAAGTTAAGCATGCATGAAAGTTTAAGTCTCAAGAATTGACTTAGTAATTTCTTAAGGTGAGATCCTAAGAAGCATGGAATTTTGAAAATGATTTAGGCAAACTTTTGTTTGGACCATTTGAGACTTTCAAGCCAAGCTTAATGAATATTTATCCCTTGAAACCCAACTTTGAGACTATATGGCCTGGTTTTATTTGAACCTTGCAATAATAAGTCATCCATTCTCTCATAATCATCTTTAAATTGTCCCAAACACTAGACTCAATCTATCTAGGATATTCTCTAAAAATAAGTTTGGAGGAGTTTAGAAGAAGTATCAAATGCTCAAAATTGTTGTATATGCAATAATATGCTCAAATGTGAAAAAAAGAGAGCATATATACTCAAAAAAATAGATGTACAAGGAGCATGTGTACTCAAATGCAAAATTAGTTGGTGAATTTGAAGGTATTTATTCCGAAGGTTTGATGCAAGATGAGTTTAGGGTTTTTAGCTTAAAATTATCCATCTTTTACCTACCCCGAGCCAAGCCACATTACAACCTTTTAAAAAAAAAAAAGACCTATTGATTCAGATTTCTGTGCTGACTACATTAGTAAAGAGAAATTGCTAAACTCAACTTATGAAGGCATAATTAAACTTAGGGATTGCAATTTAGTCTTTAATGAAGAAATAAAAGTTAATTGGTAAGAATTTAATATATCATTATTGAGAAAGCATTTAGTCTATTCTTACTATCATGATAATAATTGAGAATAATTCGAACAATATGTATACTTGAGTTGCATAATTTCAAAATTCTTGTTCTTGAGCATAGTTACACTAAACTCATAATCGTGGGAAGAAGTGATTTTTGAAGAAAATTTTCAAAGGTGATTTCTTATGACATCTTTTGCAATTTGTACATTACTTGGGACGAGCAATGAATTAAGTTTTGGGGTGTGGAAACACAAGAATATATAGACTTTTTCAACACATTTTGAGCACTAATTCATGTAATTTCTAAGTAATTTTTGTCGAATTTCATACTTTAATTATAAAATGATTAATTAGCACGCAATTTATGAAACATATTGAATTTTAATTATTTTTTATAATAAATTTTCTTTGATCTATTTTCAACAGTTTTGCACAAAGGGTGAAAAATCGGCTCGACAGCCACCTTGAGAAGATTGGACCATCGAAGTACTTTTCGTATCAATTGACCTAAGAGGATGGTTGATTATTTTCTAGCCAAAAATTATATTCCTTGAACACATTTAATAATTATTTTTGATCCAACACAAATTGGGTTAAAATTTAATTATAGGCTGATGAAGAGAAATAAGCCCAAATGTGCTAAGTGAAGAGGACTGATCCACTAAGAAAATGGCAGCTCAAACTGTCCAAATTAGCTAACCCAATCAGCTGATTTTTAGCTTATTTTTACACTTTCAAATCAGCCCTTGAAATTTTTCTAAATGTCGTTCAAACCCCTCCCTTTTTCAAGCATTCTGTTTTTAGCCACAAGCTAAAAATAACAAATTTAAGTCAACCACTCCTTCCATCTAGCATGGTTAGCCATGGGAAGGGGGATTGTATAACACCCCTTACCCATATCAGTCGCCGGAATAGGGTACAATGCATTATCGAAACTTACGGAATCAAATCAGAATCACAAAGAATTTTTCGCAAAATCCCAAAATTATACTTACTCTAGCCATGCCAATAGCTAAGTTACAAACATTCATTTTCATGTAAACATTGGTATTTAGTCTATACATGCCATTCTTTTCAAAATAAGTCATTTTCATATACCAAAAATATGGATTGATAGTGTGATAAGGCTCCGACTAATCTCCAACCTTCGAGCTCCCGAGCACTACAAAACAGGGAAAAGGAGAACGGGTAAAGCACATGGTGCTTAGTAAGTTCATGCAACAGGAATTATACTTACCATACTTATACATCCATCATTTAACAATTCACATAAACATATACCTATCACATGCAAACTCAACTTTTGCATTAGTTAAGTAACACATATAAATTCAATACAAAGATAAATGATTAATGAGCTCATTAATTCCAAAATTTTCATGTTCTTCCATTTCTCATATTTATCCCGTTGAATTTTTTGGAATTTCGATGGATATTCAGTAGTACACTTTTGTGTACAATTCCAGGTCCGTCAATTCGTACACATATGGGTATACCCTTTTTCCAGAGAGCACACTCCCGCGAACCTCATCCTTACAGCGGGTTACCAGTCCAGGCTAAATCCCCTATAATATAAACTCATAGAGTATTGTCGGGATTATTAGTCCAGGCTAAATCCCCTGCAACGACAATTACTCTAATGAGCTGGGATTTGAATTACCAGTCCAGACTAAATTCAGACCCTAATTCGAATTACCCGTCTGGGCTAAATCCATTTTCCACATATTCTTTGGGAGGGCTATATCAGGATAGGATCACCCGTTTTGGCTAGATCCTTTTTACCGTCAATTCCTTTTCAGAGATCCATCGAATTTTCCTTTCATTCAACCGAAATTTATTTTCCCTTTTCATCAAGAATATTAATACTTCATCAATTATCATACAATAAACATCTAAATCATATTCACATCAATTAAAATATATTTCAAGCATTTAAGAATATAATTCAAGTTACACGAACTTACCTCGATACTTGTTCGTAAGCAAAAATCCACTAATTCGGGACTTTTTCCTTTCCTCGATCTAGCTTCGTATTTGAGTTTTCCGGATCTAAATAAATAAATTTAATCATCAATCCAATACATTTCATGTTCATATGTAGCATTCTCTATAATTATATTATTATTTTTAGTTCATTTAGAGCTGTCGCCTTGAGTCATAGTCACTAAATTATTTTTATCTTGAGTTACAGAACTCCAACCTAAGATCCACTAATTTTCCCTAAAACTAGACTCACATATCTTCTTACCATAAAATTTTCAGAATTTATGGTTTAGCCAATAAGTACAGTTAATTCTTTAAAGCCACCCCTATTCTGCTGTCTGGCAGTTCCGACCCTTCTTCAGTAAAAATTAATTATCTTCTCGTACGGGATTCGGATGATGTTACCGTTTGTTCCTCTTGAAAATAGACTCATTCAGTATTTTAAACATATAAATTTAAGCCCCTAATTATCTTTCTCCTATTTGTGATGATTTTTCAAAGTTAGAACAGGGGAACCCGAAATCATTCTGACCTTGTCTCACAAAACCTATTATATCTCATGATTTACAATTCCATTGCTTACACCGTTTCTTCTATAAGAGCCTAGACTCAATAATCTTTAATTTCATATTTTATTCACCCTCTAATTAGATTTCTAAAATTTTTGGTAATTTTTCAAAGTTAGACTACTGCTGCTGTCCAAAACTGTTTTAGTGCAAAGTGTTGATTTCCATTTTGCTCCAAATTTCACAGTTCATACAATTCAGTCCTTGCTCAATTAACCCCTCAATTAAGCTAATTTTTCTCAATTAATACTTTACCTAGACTTTATAAGTTATTTCACAACTATTGAAATTCAAAATTTCCACATAAAACCCTAATTTCAAACTCTTTTACAATTAGGTCACAAACATTCACTTTCTATTCAATTCTTTCAATAAAATCGGCATATAAACAATTTAAAGCTCTAATTCCATGCTAAATCATCATATAATTCCAGCACATATTCATAGCAACTTTCAATTTTATTCATAAAATCTAAAACTAATGGATTCAACAAGTGGACCTAGTTGTAAAAGTCACAAAACACAAAAATTTCAAGAAATAATCAAGAACTTAATTGAAGTAAAAATATAAAAAACCAGCTTAAGAAAACCTTCTATGGTGTTTTTGCTGATGAGAATGCAGAAAAATAAAGAGAAATCTAGATAATTCCACTTTAATCCTAGCTTTATTAAGTAAATTTTGCAATATTCTAATTTTGTCCTTAATTCTCCTTATTTTCTTGCTGATTTCATGCCCTTGCCGTCCAACCCAAATATACCTTGGGTCTATTTGGCTTTTAAGCCCTCTTTCTTTTATCATTTAAGCTATTTAATCATTTCCTATAATTCTGCATTTGTTACAATTTAGTTCTTTTTGTTCAATTAACAATCGGAACTTTAAAATTTCTTGAAGAAACTTTAATACTAACTTATTAACACTCCATAAATATTTATAAAAATATTTATGGCTCAATTAAAAATCTCTGAGGTCTCGATACCTCGTTATCGTTCTAATTATTTTAATATTTATTTCTAGTATACTATTCACTATTTCAAAAAGTTTCCTAACTTCACATTTAACTTATACTCGCTAAATTAATAATATTTTCTACTTACTTGTCGGATTTAGTGACCTCGAATCACCGTTCCGACACCACTGAAAATTCAGGCCATTATAGATTGCCTGTTATTTTTAGCTAATTTTAGCTGTCATCTCCCATTATAAAAAGCCCCCTCCATTTCCTCATTTCTCATCCCTCACTTCACACATCTTTTCTCTAATCTATTTTCTCTTTTTCCCTTCTAGTTGCTTTCCAATTTTCTTTCTTCCCTTTCTGATTTCCCCTCTTGAAAAAGTGCTAGCATGCCCCTTAAAGCAGCAGAAATCGAGTGTTCTTGAAGGCCTTGGATCAACAGAACGAGCAGAGAAGAGAGGAGCGCACTAGCCTGGCTTCAAAAGATCACCGAGATTTATTTTTCTAGTTCCCTTCTCTTAATCTTTTCAGTTTATGTTGTGATCATGATTATGAATACTTGTTGTGTTGATGTTCTTGAATTAATAGAAATCACTTAAATTTCATTTGTGTTAGATTTATTACATTTTGTCCACTTACTTTGTTAAAATCATGTTTGTGTTGTTATAAGCCTTAGTAGTTTGTTCAATTAAATAGAATCATGCCTATGTTATACTTGCATTTAATTGTAAGGTAACGAAATAATTAATTATTAACCGGATTGAAATAATAATTAATTGACACAATATTTAATTGGTGCATATTTAATCTTCTAAGGTAGTTGAGGGTTAAATTACCGATGGTGTTAAACAATACATTAGCCTTGCATAACTTGTAAGATTATTGTGATTAAATTGTTTCAATATAGGAATATATCATTACCTCACTTTATCTTGTACTTGCTTATGAAAGTTGATTAATTGTTTGAATTGACATAGGAATATGTTTAAGAGATTAATTGATTTAGTAAGTATGTATGAACATTAGTTAACAAAAGACCAAGTTGCCATGAAATTATCCATAACAACATAAACATAGTTCTAATAATTCTAAGTTAAAGAATGAAATTGATCTAACACATTTATGTCATGTTGATTAAACCTTATTTTTTAGAAATCGTCCATTGAAATTTTATTTTATTAGTTAATCACTTAGTTAAATTATTTTTATTTTAAGATCACCTCTTCTAAACAACATATTCTTCATCACCAAATTGTTTAATTTTACATTTCATAAATATTCGTTTGCGCAGTCCCTGTGGGTACGATAACTCGACATTACTTGTCACTTTATTATTTGTTAACAATTGTGTACACTTGCACATTTTCGTCGTTCCACTTAGGCCGTGTGGGTCACACGGGTTGGGCCAATTAGACCGTGTGGGGTACATGGGGCGTGTGAGCCCATTTTTCGTAAAATATCGTTAGGGCCGTATTTGAAGTGCAATTTGAAATTAGTCATTTTTTAGGTTCCAAAATGTGTTACGTGTGTATTATGGATGCAAAATCTGAGATTCTGCCTCTGTTAATGTGATGTCTGAAAGCATGATAGTATATTCTGATGCGTATAGCATGTATGACTTTTATATATGAAATTTGAAATATTGATATTGTATGCATAACGTCTGAGAGCATGTCTGTGTTATAATTTTTGCATCTGATCTGTGATTTGAGTAATTTGTTTAAGCATGATTCATTTATGTGCATCTGAGTATGTAATATGTTTTGACATGTGCATTTGGATGGGATAATGATGTGATGGCAGTTTAACTACATATTGATAAGTCATTGTTGCCAGGCAACCTGGGATGGCGAGTCATGGTTGCCGAGAACCCATAATGACTTAATTGGTGGTTTAACCACATATTTGTTCTGGCAGATTGACTATATTTATCTGATTCTGGCGGGATACCGCACTATTTCTAGTAACCTGACTGCGCTATTCTAAAAAGTGACATACGCTCACTTATATGCGTGCGGGTTGGATGAGTATTTATTACCCTAATTGGTGTACAGGGATGGACGAAGATGGTATGTAGCGAATAGGGGTAGGATCTGAATGCGTATATGTATCAAAATCTATAACTGTATTTGTATCTGTATTTGCATATTCATCCGTATCTAATCTGATTATTTATGTTGCATTGCGTAGCATGTTATGCGGTGCATTCTGTACAATTTCTGATTTCTATGTGATTTTGCTTTCAGTATTGTTTGTTTGGGCTGAGTTACACACTGAGCTTTATAAGATCACCCAATTTTTCTGACTTCTCAAGTATCAACAATATTAGGATCGGTCGACGTGCAAGAGCTCGGATTGGTTTTACTTGCGTAAGAGAATACAAATTGATTATTAAATAAATTATAACACCCTAAACCCGGCCTAGAAGTTTAGACCGAATCTCGGATGTTACATTGGTCACCGAAGTAATCGTAGGTAAATTTTTATAAAACAAATTGTCACATCGAACCGAAACATTTAGTCAATCAAAATTCAATAAGTAGAATTACAGTTAAGTCAAATATATAACCGAAATCAAATAATCGAATAAAAATTCAAAACGGAACTTGTACCATAGCTTAATAAAAACCTTACAGTTCAAAAACCGAATAAACAAATAGAAACTGAATATACAAACTGATAATTTATTTTTCACCGAAACTGTCCGAGACCTCTGCATATCGAGTCCAGCGTCAGAATTCAGAAAAAATACTTGAAAGGGGAAACACAAAGGGGGTGAGCTGCTCGAGCTCAGTGTGAGTTCGAAATGAGATTAAATACAGAATCACGGAATTTAACTCAACAGTGTAACAGACTTACGGATATTCACAGAGTTAGAAAGAAAACTTGGAACTAACTTCCTAACAGAACATAATACTCAAACACACCAAATCACACACAGACGATCAGAATACAGTCAGATAGTCTAGCATCTAGAACACACAAACAGATGCATATGAAATATAGTCAGGTAATAAAACCCACCCATCTAGCCAACACACCTCTCCGTCCCCCGATCACATCCCATAAGAGCTGTTTAAGCTCATCAACCAAAACACACCACGTAGGACCTCGTAGGCCCATCCAACCCTACACACCATATATGTGGACTAAGCCACTCAGATATTAATACACAGCAGAGCTGGCGTATGTGTTGTCCTGTGCAATGCGGTAATCCGCTGTACAGACATATTGCAGTTTAAACTACCAGACCAGATAATAGTACGCAGCAAAGCTGACGCACATGCGGTACAGTGCGATAAATCGTTGTACGAATGAGTTGCAGTAGAACTGCCAGATCAGATCAGAATCAGTCTCCTTTCTCTTCGCAATCCCACCCAAAACTTTACTTTATGCAAGTGTATGTATGCATACAACCTCACAGATCAGTGACACATTATTAGACAGTCATCCAGAACAGATATACACACACACACCCAGTTACCCGGGTTCAGAATCAGACACCAGCCACAAGCAACACATAAGTAGAGTACACCGTCACGGATATCGAGACTTAAATACCCTCACTAAAGCCAAGGGTCGGGATACACAGACACATTTTCAGATAAAAAACACATACACAAAAGCCAAAATTTGGTGTCTTAGGACCACACGGTAGTGTGCTCTGGCCGTGTGAAGATGGGCACACGGCTGTGTGGCTGAGGCACACGCCCGCGTGAAGAGAGGCACATGGCCGTGTGATTGTGGCACACGCCCGTGTGGACCAGGAACATGGCCGTAGAAACAGGCTGTGTAACTTACTATCTAATTGTGCTAAAATAGAGTACAGGGCAGACACGACCGTGTGAGGGTTTCATACGTCCGTGTGCCCACCAGACATGGTCAGGTCGTGTGGCACCAATTCACTAAATCCCTAATTCTCAAAAACACACGCCCGTGTACCCAGGGGACACGGCCGTGTAAAAATCTAAAAAATCCCCAAATCGGCCACACAGTCGTGTGGCCAGGCCATGTGACACTAAAACCTACCAGAAAACCTTAATTCCTAAATGCACACGCTTGTGTGGCCGCTTATGTGGTCACGAAACCATTTCGGAACCAACCAAAAATGTCGTTCTAGCCATCAAAACGGTCCCCAACCTTTACCAAAACACGAGTACATCCGATTATGCAATATTTCCCATACCGTTCAACAACTAAATACCTAAATTCAACGAATCCAAGCACACTCAAGTGATGCCGAAATGACGATTCGCAAAATAAAATAGACAAGTTTCGAATCCCACACCTGTTTCGTGATAAAAATGTCCAGAACCCGACTCAAAGGCAAGTAAAATCGAAGCTCTACCCAAAACCACCACACAACCCATTTTCCCAAAAAGAAAATAAAGAAAGCCAAAAGAGGGAGAGGGAGAACGTGCCAACCAAGAAAAAAATCACAAAAATAAAAATAAAAATAAAAATAAATATTGAACAATATATTTAACAACACAGATAATATTTCTCCCCAAAATGCACACACACAGATTCGAACACTTCACCTAAAGATACATTAACACACAACCAACCATCAGACCAGTAGGCCACTAAACACAATAGCACAACCTTCTCAGTGACCCTACCCACAAATCCCAAAAACTTCTAACCCCAAAAGTCAGGGTGTTACATAATTTTTTTGGATTATTGGACTTTTGAATTAAATTTTTGGATTCTATTTTTGGTTTGATTTTCTGTTGGATTTTTAATTAGATGTTTTTTTGAAAGTCTGTTCGATTTTTGCTTATACAGAAGATGTTTGATTTTTAGAACTAACTAAGTTATGGATTTTTCTGCTGCGAATCAAACTGCAAATTAAGTTTTCAGAAAGACAACCAATTTGATGATCTGACTTTTTTGTTTTGAAAGATAAGAGGAACGTTTTGAAAAAAGAATATCGTTAGACTATAGCTGGGTTTTCTGATAAATAAATAGTAACAACTTTTCGAAAAATAATTGATAAGCAATGATTTGAAAGACAAACAAACTGATTTCGAGAAATTAATATGACCTCCAAGATCCGGTTGTAACATTTAGGTCAGGTTTGGGGTGTTACATTTAGTATCAATTTTCATGGGGAAAATTCAAGCTTCTTGAAAACTAAACAATATGGGTTTTTGATACTTAAGTTTGATTTGAGTTTTTGATTTGTTTTTTCTTAAATTGTTAAAGAACTTGAAAAATTGAAAAATATGAGTCTTTTATGCTTGGATTTGACCTAGTTTTCTAAAAAATTTTCTCAATTGATTTTTTAACTTTCTTTTACTATTTTTTTTATTTTTGTTAGTTTTTTCCTTGATTCTTTTTAGTTTTTACCCACCGAAGATCTCATCTTTGCTTTGATAACAATAAAGAAGAAAGAAAACAAAAGGAGGAAAAAAATTTGCCACCTTCGGTTGATTAGCCATGCATTTCTTAGCTTCATGATAAAGTTCTTGCCTTTTGATGCTTTTTATTTTATTTTATTTGGGTATTGTAATGTACTAGTTTTAGTATTTTGATTTTTTTAATATTTCAATCTAGGTTTTCTTTTCTTTTCCATTTTTGTAATGATTTTAATACAAAAGATTTTTTTCCCCGTGGTTAATGGGTGTTCATAAAATGTAGTATATTGTTTTTCTTTATTTTTGATGAATGATTTGTTTATTTGGTTGCTTGTGCGGGATTTTTCAAGCATTCACAGAAAGTTTTTTTTTATTTGATTCTTCAAGTGTGGAGATGATTTATTAGGTTTCATTTCAGGTGATTAATTATCTTTTTTCTCTTTTGACGGAGAATAGATTAAGTCCAACCATATTTTCCTTCTTGATGGTTGTTTATAGTTTTGATTGGTTTCTTGATTTCAATGAAACCAAAATTTTAAATTAATTTTATATTATTCAGCATCATATTATTTCAACTTTTTTAAGGAGGAAGATAAAAGGAGAGAGGGTAAGGGGGGACAAAATGCAGAAGAGACTAATTCATGGATTAGAAGAACCATTTTTCCTCACACAATTTGTCATAGGTTAGATTCATCTAGATTGATATCTTTACATTTCAATCTATAAATTATTCGATAAATTCATTCGTGATTCTATGATTGTCATTTTTCTTTTGCTTGTTTCTCGAATTTTTAGTGAATTATTGTGGTTTGAATTTTTTTTAGAACATGTTGCATTTAATTAGATCTGAGTTTTCTTTTATTTTGCAAGTAAGCTTGATTGTGTGCTTTGAAGATATAATTTTGCTCTATGTTATGGTCAATCTTGTTATAAAGATCGAATATTTTAATGAATTCTAGGGTAGTTAAGAGTATTTAGATATCGTAAGAGAGTGATTAAAATCGCCTTAAAAAAGATGTTCAACACAATTTTAAGGATTTTATTGGCCATTATGTTATGAAAATGATTAGAATGCATCACATTCTTGTGTTGCTTAATTCTCATTCTTTATTTATAATTTAAATTTATGAATCACTGAAGAAGAATTTGGAGAGAGAGGAGACCAACGAAGATGAACGTAGAAAATAAAAAAAATATTATTTTCAAATTTCAGAAAATATAAAAATAAAATATTTTTAATATTTTAATATAAAAATATTGCACCAAATAAAGCATATACCTCTCAATTATTGCACCAACCAGTTTTGTTCGTTAAAGCGACAATGGCAAATGACAACTCTATAAAATTCCCCAAAGCCAAAACAATTTATTGATTTTTAAGGCGAAAAAAAGAGGAAAAAAAAAAAAACGAAGAAAATGGCGTCCCTCTCTGCCCAAATCCCTCTCTGCTTGGCCTTAATGATGGCTGCCTGTTTGATGATAGGCATCAATGGAAGCATAGATGGAGCTCAGAGGGAGTTCGATTACTTTGCTTTGTCTCTTCAATGGCCCGGCACCATCTGCCACAAGACTCGCCATTGCTGCTCCTCCAATGCCTGCTGCCGAGGGTAAATCAGCTTTTCAACTTATTCTCTCATTTCTTCTTCTTTTCTTTTCTCGAGGCAAATTTCATTCTTAATTTATTGTATTAGTTTTTAATCTTTTCTTTTTCTACCTGGCAGCTCGAACTCTCCAACTGAATTTACCATTCGTAAGTGTTTGGTTTTCAATATATTAATTATTATTATTTAATCATAGAGACTCTTGATTGAAATCCAATGGATTATCCATAAAATATAAAATTTTGTGCCAAAATACTGCCCTCCGCAGTTTAATACCAGTAAAAAGTAAGAAGCGGCGACGAACTTAAAAAATTGCAATTGTAACCATATTTTAGGTTTCTTGTAAAGGAAGAGAGGTTTTGAGATAGTTTAGGTCTCTTCCATGGTCAATAATGAGCAGACCTTAATTTCCCCTCTAGATGTTAATCCATCACGGACATGAGGAGACTAGAAATGTGCTAATAGATGTATTTTTACTTTTATCTTCTTGATAGATGGATTGTGGCCGGATTATAATGATGGAACCTGGCCCTCCTGTTGTTACCGATCTCAGTTTGATGTCAAAGAGGTGTGTTGTTTCTGTTATTTAATTTGCAATTTCTTCTTTCCAAAACATGTTTGATTACTGCACCTGGATTGCAGCCTATGCCCTATAGCTTTTGTAACTTTATGGAATCAGCTTATGTATAAAGATGCTTTAAAGCCTGCCCGGCAACTGTTTTTCATTCACTTATTCATGCATGTTGAAGACTGACACCCATGTATAGTGAGCATTTCCTGATGACATAGACTACACCTTGTGATATTCTGTCATTGGTATAATTATTCAGTTCAATAGTTTCTTCCTTTTATTTTATGATATCCATTGTGTAGAGATGTATTAAGTTTATAGCAATAGCATAACTACCTATTTCGGTTTATTTGAAACTTAAAAAATTGAAATAAAAACTTTAACAGCTGTTATATTGGCACATATCTTCTTCTATGTCCTGATACATGGGATAACATCTGTGCTTAAACAAATTCTCTTTCTCCATATATATATATATATATATTATCTCTCTACTTGTGTATTCAGTTCAGTACTTATGCCATCTTTTGGCTCTCGTGCCTTATCTTTGTTTCTAAATGTACGTAGATTTCAACATTGCTTGATGCACTTGAGAAGTACTGGCCATCGTTATATTGTGGCAAATCATCAACTTGCTTCAGTGGAAAAGGGTTATTTTGGGCTCATGAGGTGGATATTGTCTTATATTTCTTATATGTTTCTAAGTTATTCTCGACCAAGGCAAAAAAACTAATAATTGCTTCGTTCTTGAATCTATTGATGGCGAAATTGGGATGCGATCTGGAAGTGGGGTAAGTATCTTCAGCTTTGTATGATATGATTTACTTCTTATGTTCACTTTATAGGTTTTCCACCTTATTCGAAGTATGAGATATTTAAGAGGGATGATGAGATTATGTGCCTGCTGCACACCTGAACCCTCTTTGAAATATTTTCTGTTGGTGCAATTTTAGAGCCGTCAGGATGCTAGTACAAAATGACAGCTCTGACCATATGAAATGAATGGCAGTTTATGAGACATAGGATCAACCTTAAGCAATCAGATGGGTGTAAAGGAAGGGAATCAAAAGGAATGCTAATGCCTAGTAGTTGACTGTACTTAAAATGACCTATTTGCTTCTTTCGTTTTCATTGGGTTGTTGAGACTTTAACCAAAAAAGTGAAAGTTGATTAACATGTTTTATAATTAGACATGGTAGATTTTATATGTGATTATTGATCTTGAGAAATGACTATTTATTTTCCTTGATTATAATCTGATAGTACCCAAGGGAGTAATGATGATATTTTATTTAGATATATTTACCTAACATAATGCTGCTTTCCTAATGAATATATCTACAAATAATTTGGTTAAATTTTGATGAACAAGCACTTGCAAGCATAAAATTTAGGGAGAAAATAGCACAAATATTCTTTTATCTCAGTATTTACCCTTGCTGTTTGTAAGTATTGCATTTTCACTTGCAGAGAAGCATGGAACTTGCTCATCTCCGGTTATTCGAGATGAATACAGCTACTTTATAACAACCCTCAATGTTTACTTCAAATATAACGTCACAGTAAGTTTTAGAAAATCATGTTTTGTCATATACACCTTGAAATTTCCTACGTGTCTTTGTTGATCAGTTTGTGCCCTAAATGTGCATCACAATTAATTGAGTTCTGCATGTAGCTCTTTCTTTTGGGGGGCAATTTTTATCAAGAAAGCCAAACATATTAACAGTTACTAGTTCTTGCATTCTTATTGAGGTTAACACCAAAGCAGAGAAAGAGAGAGAGTATGAGATATTGGTGAACCTATCACTTATTTTCCGAATTCCTGTTAATTGTACACTTACTGAGAAAAACAAATTTCTTTTTGTTTCATGCCCATGTTCCATGTTACATATCTATGGTTCCCAGCCCTAAAGGATCTAGTCTTGGGATTGTCTTCTAAGTGAACGAGTATGACTGGTCTCTGCCTATTTGAGCAGGTTATTTAGCACTTCAATTGAGTCATGAATCTTCTGTCTTATATGGCTAGGTTCCTTCGAGATCTTATAGGTGCTGCTTGGTCCTAGTAAGAGTTGTTGCATATTTCGTACTCCAAATATAACGTATATTCAACTGGTACTTGTTAAAGTGACTCGGTATCTACCTGAATATCAAATGTAGCAAAAAGGAGCATAAGTTATGGTTGAAAATCAAGACTCATATAAAAAAGGTGTCGTTTATGAATCAAGCTTTTTCTACTTGCATGAACAATATGCTTGCTTATCTATGTTAACAGATTACAAAAATAATTAACTTCACTATTTTGATTTCTGCCTATGCCCTTCACTAAGTACTCTGTTGCCTACCCATCTTGTTTACCTTTTGTTTGTATCTAAAGCTCCAGTGAATAGTTTGCTGATCTCTTCTTTTGTAATCTATGAACTATTGCAGAGTAAAGTTTATTCTATCATCTTTTTAGCTATAGTGTACGAGTAATTAATTTTTTATTTGAATCATTACCTAATATTGGAAATAATTTGCTGTTATATCTGTTGACCAATTTGACTGAAAACTTTCTTCTACAACCATTAATTGTCAGAAAATACTGAATGAAGCTGGATATGTTCCTTCTAATAGTGAAAGGTATCCTCTTGGAGGCATTGTCTCTGCCATTGAGAATTCATTCCGGGCAACACCAGAAGTGATTTGCTCAAAAGAAGCCGTGGAGGAAATTCGTTTATGCTTCTTTAAGGATTTCAAGGTCAGCTTCACTCCGTCAACTCATTCTTCATAATTTACATCATTTGTTATTAGGGTTTAGTTCTGATCGGTTGGTTTTTTATTTTTTTCAAACTGTTTGTGATAATTTAGTTTTGTTCGGCTCGGTTTTCGGTCATTATTTGATTAAGTTTCAAAGTATTTTTCATAAATATTTCTAAATAAACTAAGCAATAACCCTTATATATATATATTTTTTGAAAAATAAACTTTTATATAGAATTTTTAAAATATTTTGGACATTTTAAATATAAATTATTTTATATCATAAAAAATCAAAATTAATTATAAATTAAACGAAAAAGAATTCAATGCGCTCCGTATAATCAGAGTTTTTCAACTTGTATTTCAAAAACCATCCAAATACCATGATTCAGGTCGATTTTTGATTTCTCAATTTTTTTTCCTCTATTTGTTATGGGCTTTACCCCCATGCGGTTCAGCGTTGATGTGAAGAATTCATAGGATTAGTTTTCTTGGCTAGCATGGACTTTTAGCTAGGTAAAGAACCTCTCTTTTGTCTGTAAGACCGTAAATCAGTATATATCATACTAGTTCCTAAAGAAGCAGCAATCATGATGCGTGCCTATTCTCCCCCCCAAAAAATCTCAATTTTATTCAACTGAAAGAAAGCAGCAGAAAAGATCGTCAGGACCTTTGATATGGCAGCAGAAATCTATCTCAAACATGATTTCTTATACATGAAGAAGCCTCTTCGTTATCTGATGAAAGTGTTTCTTCTTATTACAGCCTCGGAACTGTTTGGCTTCAAAGACCTCATGTCCCAAGTATGTGAGCTTGCCAGCCTATGTGTCGATGGGTAAGTTTCTTTGAACTGTAGGCCACTTTAATACTTTTTACCATAGATTAACATGCAGCAGACTCCAGGACCGCTCAATACTCATTGTAGGTTGTAAATTCCCAATACTGCTCGACCAAAACATAAAATGTTGTGACACTTTTTTTTTGTTCAAATTAGGGTTTGCTCATTTCTTATGTGTATTACAAATTACCCATGTTAACTGGGATTTCAGTTTATTGCTTTTTTTTTTCTTTTTTTTTTTTTTTGCAGGAAGGGAAGCATCGGAATCTGAGATAGCATGGATATCTGACGATGAAGCTCTGTAAGGTCAGCACTGAAGTTTCTGTATGTAAAAGAATGTAATATATATTTCAAATCTTATGCTGCATTTTACGTGGCTGTATCAGGGTTCCTCCATCAAACTCTTCACCTTGTTTCATTTAATCATCAAAACTGTTGCTTATATCATCTGAGCCTCTTTTATATAATCAAGTTGTAAACTTGATATGCTTTATCATGTATGGTTAATGGCTGCAATATTTCTTCCCCTGTTCATTCCATCTATAATTCTCCATGACCTAAATAATCATTCATTCTATAAATACATTTTTATCACCATTAAAATTTATCTAATTTAAACTCAAAATTGCACCTTACGCAAATGAACATAATCAAATAAATTATGTTTTAAAAATAAAAGCCGATTAAATTTGGGCCCAATAGTACAAACAAACAAAACCTAAGGCTACTTTCTCCAATTGGAGGAGCATTTGAGTTCACAAACAAACAACAATTCTGGTTTTCAATGCAAATTCTAGCACCAAAAACCAAAGGTAAGGGGGCAAGACAATTCCCAAAATTGTAATGTTGAGAGTTCGCTTAATCTACTTCAGCAACCTAATCATCATCCTTATCGGAATCATTGTCAACTCCAGCAGCTGAATTCAGAGCTTTCAACCTATCGATCAACTTAGCCTTCCTTCCTTCATAAGACAGCTTCTTCAGATTGTACCTGTTGCACAAACACAACGACAACATTTACATCAGCCTTTTAACTTCTTAAAAACCATAATTCTAAACAACAATTTCTGTTTTCATTTTAAGCTTAGAATTTCAACCATCCCTGGTTTTAATTTGGCCTGTCTGAACCATGTTTACAAAATTGATTGCCTGAAGACAAAAGGGGAAAGAAGTTATACCTCTTATGCTCCTTTGGAGGTTCCTTCTTGGATTTCTTTGCTTCAGGATCTGCACGAATAGCAGCATGAACCTTTTTGAACATTCCCTCAATGCTGTCAGGCTCAATGCCTCTCTTTATGTACTCGCTGAAGTGAGACTGGTACTTCTCTGGCTCATCTTCTATCAAATTCTGTCAACTTGATAAAGTGAGAGACTTGCAGACAGATGGATATGAAATGAAACTATGGCCAAATTGAATGCCTATTACCAAACTTCAGCACATAAAAATATTATTACTTTCCTATACCATCAATTCATTAACTCAGAACAGTACCTTCATGTATGCGGCAACATGACCACCATAAATGTATTTCCGGTGAACTTCGGGGTCAAGTTGCTTACTGTCCTTGTTAAATCCAGCAAATCTCTTCACTGTGCGGAATATCAACTCCACCATCCAAAGCTCCCTAAAAGCAAACAGAAAGAATATATGTATGTTAAAGCTGGATGGATACATAGCATGCATGGAAATTTTAATGCATAAGAACGGTTTTCTTCACAGCCACAAATGGGTAGTAAAGTATGATCCAGCTGTCAATAAGAAAACCGAAATATTTCTTGTAGCACTATATGTACAAAATCGTTCCTTTCACTACCAAAAATTAACAGCCTAAACAAAATGCAATGTTATGCACACATATACATGATGTCTTAGTATAAAACTTAGCTGGCATAATCATAATAATTCAATACTGAAATTAAGAAACTAGAAGAAGGAAAGCCAAAGAATACAATTTGACTCAAGGAAAAATACTATTAAAAGTGGTTCCACTATACCTTTAGAACACCCAAAACACGGTTACCGGTGGTCGTTCGGACAAGACCGACATCAAGGAGAGCACGGAAAGGCCTCCTGCTCTCTGCTGGTTCAACAGTGAAGTCATCCCCAGTTGCCTGTGAGCAAATTACACACATTATTTGAACATAGTTATTATCCATCTAACTAAAAGATGTAAACTAAACATATTTCCTCCACCTGAAAAGCATGCTGTATACCTCAACATTTCCTTCATACTCAGTGTCCATCTCCAATTGTTTCAGTACTCGGCGAGCCAAAAGGAGTCCAACACAGTAAGCTGCTTGAAAAGCACCATAAATAAGATACCATTCCCATCCAAGTTCAAGAGACCATCATTTTAACATTTACAGAAGTAAATCACACACCTGCAGCATAATTTGTGAGGCCAACTTCAAGTCCATAGTGAGGAAGCTCATGTGAGTAAGCTGCTGCAAGAACTATATCACCAGAAATACTAGCATGTATAATTTGTGCAACTATATCCTTGTTGGTCTAGTAAATGTGTTAAGGTTAAGATACTAACTAGCAGCACAGAAATATTGATATTAATACCCAATGGAAAATAAAGAACAAAATAGCACATCATGCATGAAAGAAAAATAATAGTATTTTAGCCCATCTAATGGCCTCTAGAAGTACCCTCAATAAATTAACAGACCAACCAAACAAAAATTTCACTACAAATAACAATACAATTGCTGCTAGCTACTTGCATTATAAACCAAATGACAATAACAAAAAATAAAATAAAATTCAGACAGACAGAAATTAGGATACAAATCGTGCAACCGAACGGTATTTTGGAGTGTTGTACTTGTTCTTGTCCTGATTGATAAGACGGATCCTGGCCCGATAATCCGTCTTGCCCTCTAAAAGATTTAAACAATTGTTACAAGTATAACCTCAAGATAGCAAGTATCACATTTGCATATCACCATTCAATATGTAAGCACCGTTGTTATACCTCGCCTTCTCTTGAACTTAACTTGAAATCTCTTGAAGTAGGCCTTACTCTTTTGAGCTTTAACATAAGCCTGTACCATACAACTTAACCAAGTCAGAAAATCCAGGCAGCATAGATGATAAACATCTCAAATGCTAGTCTACCATATGTTGAAAGCAGACTACAAATGAATACGGCATGTACACAAAGGCCGTAGAAGAAATTCATCGGCTTCTTATGGATAGTCTTGATTAGAAGCAAAATAATTGACATTTATAATACAAAAAAAGATCAAAAATAAAAATAAATCTGCAGTGGACCGCAGCTTAAAGCTAGTAAACCAATAAAACAGTCAACTATTAAACTTCGGTGCCTTCACAATCAAGAACAATTTGCATTATGTCAAAACTTAATGCATAAAAAATTTCAGGTTCGAAAAAAAAAAATTAAAAGAAGACACTCAGTAGTACTCTATGACAAAAAAAAAATCATACACAACTTAAAACATCCTTAAATATATTACGAGAAACCAAAAAACAAAAAAAGAGTTTTAACTCATTAGTTCTTTTCTCAGCAAAACCATAACAAAGTTTAAAAAAAAAGTTCAGCTATCATATTTTCATAAGTTTTCAACTCTTAAGCGATCAAAATTGAAAAAGAAAACAGAGATCCGACATTAAAAACTTAATGTAGGCATTATACACAATGAGATTCAGAGTCCAAATTAAAATATAACATTTTTTTATATATAAAAAAAAAGGAATGTGGAAGGTGAGTGTTACCATGGCTTTGAGCTCAGGGGTTAGCTGCTGACCTTTGAGACTGTTTAACGGGAAAAGAGCGCTAATACTCTTACTCAACCCTAGCAAGTTTTTTATTTGATTTTCATCTTTTTGGTTAATTGTCATGTTTTGTCCTTTAAGTTTAACTGAACTTACAATTAGGTATCTGAACTAAATATATAAATTTATATTTTTATAAAACATGTTATGAGTTAAGTGGGTACTAACTTAGTTGGAAAATCGAAAAAGATTGATATGCTTTTCTTAAATGATGTTAATATTATTATAGTGTTTTAGTATGTTTATATTTTTATATAATCTTTAAATGAAAGATAAAAAAACACAATTAAACACGTGTTTAATATAAGATTTATAGGTAAATTCTTTACCACTCCACCTATAATAATTATTGAATAATTTTTTTAAAAAATTATCAGAAATATTTTTTTTTCATTCACATCTTGAATGTAAAATAACATTTTATATATAATTTGATTCATATTGTACATGTGTATTGTCGAAACTTTTTTTTTTTGGAAATTGACTTTTATTTTAAAAAATGAAAAACGGGAGTCGCCACCAATCCTTTTTATATGAGTTGTGATCGAATCACCTCAAAACTTAATCTTTTTAATAAAAGGTTTAATTTATTAAAACAATATTTTTTGGTCTACAAAAATCTAAAATAAAAGGTTCGAGAATTGGTTACGCACGAGGAAGGATCAGCACCCTCATGATGCCCAAAATTGGTACCTGGTTGATTACTTGACGTCTTAGTGTCGAAAATTGAAAATTTGAAGAATTTAAAATACGATCCCTCTTTGTATGAATGTTAATTTTAATTAAAAAAATGCTTGAATAAATCAAAACAAACGTTAAAGACCCTCTCATCTCAAGATAACAAAATGTCACATCCCGTAAGTTAAGACACGACACCTTAAACTTTTAAAAATAAGCTTGACTTTATTTTTATTTGAAATTTTATGTATTTTAATTTTAAAAAGGATGTTCGATTATTTAAGTTCAACAAGAAAATCAAAACCTCGTAAGTTAGGGTACGATTTCTCGAATCTCCAAAATATGAAACATTGCCTTATTTTGAAATTTTCTTTTTTGCGTATTTGGGTAAGAATTAATATAATATTAAAATGATATATGAAATGTTACGCTAATGAATGACAACAATATAAATGTACTAATAAGCAATTCATAGTATATATAATGGCGATAATCATATACCAATCTTAACAATCAAATAAAAATAAAATGAATAATAAATAAATAATAAAAATAATTATAATATTAACATAAATAATAATAATAATAATAATAATAATAATAATAATAATAATAATAATTATAATAATAATAATAATAATAATAATAAGGACAATATATGTACAAGTAAAAAATTATAAATCATCTAATTTTTTTTAAAATTATAAAAGAGGGTAATAAATAAATAAATGAATATATGATAATAAAATAGTAATAATAGATAATAAAATAGTAATAATAACGAAGGCTTAAATAAAATAAATAATCGATGAAAGAAAATAAAAAGTTAAGGAAAATAAATGAATACAAGGATTAAAATAAATAAATAAATGAATGAACAATATATAAATAGACAAATAAATGAACAAGTAAATGAATAAAATAAAAGGAATAATGAATCAATAAACAAGTAAATGAATAAATGAATAAATAAAAGAATTAAAATAAAAGGGCTTAATTGTAACTTAAATGAAATTAAAAGGACAAAAATAAATAAAAGAAAGGACTAAAATATAATGCGCGGAACGAAATAGGGGTCGAACAGAAAATATTCCCAACCCCATTAGACGCGTCGTTTAAAGGGGAGAGACCAAAATAAAAAAACAAAATCAAAGGGTAAAATTTTAAAAAAGAAAAAAAGAAATAGGACCTGATTGAAAAGGCTTTAAAAATCGGAAGGACCGAAATCGAAAATAGCCAATTTTACAAAAACATGCGGATCTTGGAATGGGTCGGGTCGGACCATGGGTCGACCCAAAACGACACCGTTTCAGGTGCTTATCCATTAAAATGATTTAAGGGTCAAATTGAAACAAAACTAAAAGTTTGTGGTAAAATTTAAAAAAAATAAAAAATGGGATAGGACTATATTGAAACGCGTTGTAAAAGCAGAAGGACTGATTGCGTAAATAGACCATTAATTAAAAACACATGAATCCTCAAGGTGAATGGGTTGGGTTTCGGGTATGTTTTAAAACGATGCCGTTTTGGAGCCTGAAGCTTAGGCCCAAAACGACGTCGTATTGGTCCTTATATAAAAAAAAAAAACAGAACAAAAAAACACATTTCAACAGCCCACCTAAAACAAAAACCATCCTTCTCCCTTTTTCTCTCTGGATATTAACTAGAATCCGGCCATGGAGACTGTCAGCAGCATGTCATGGCCAACGGTCATCAGCGACGGTGGCCGAAAAAAAAGCCTCATTTCGATCCATTTAAAAAAAAAAGCCTAAAACGCTGATTTTGGTCCAACTACCTTCAGAAATCAAAAATAGAAAAATAATACGCAAAGAAAACTCGACCTCGCTGCCTCTGAAACCTCGTCAGAACCCTAATGGGTTTAAAGGTATTTAGATGTCGACGGTGATCTCTGACGGCGATTGGAGACGAACCAACAAGTAAGGTTTTTATTATTATTTATTTATATATCTATTTCAAATAAAAGTAAAAATAAATAAAAGAGGCACATTTTGAAATTTTTGTTCTTTTGATTGATTTCTCTCTCTTTTTTTTATATCGCGTGTGTAGTAATATTACATTGACGGATCTGGCTTTTATAGCCATTTACAACACTGTGTATCATTTTTACAATTATTTCTATTGTTTCTGCCTTTTTCTGCTCTGTCTTCTTTCTTCGTTCTCTTTGTAGGTCTTGGCGAGGTGTGGGTTTTTGCCATTTTGGTGCAAAACGACCAAGGGTGCCAGGCCTCGGGACGAGGCGCAGGCGGGGCGACCGAGGGAGGTGTGGCGCATTAGGATTTAGGTCTCCCTTTTCTTTTCTGAAAATTCTAAGTTTTTGGGCCTGTCGGGCCTTGTAATTTTGGGCTTAGGGTTTAAAAAGTGGACTTTGTAATGTTATTATTATTTTTTATTTCTGGTTTTTGTTTATGTCTGGCCCGGGAAAATTTGGGCCTTTACAGCTGCCCCTCTTTGCTCGTTGTCGTGTAACGAGAATGGAGCAAAGACTTTTAAGAAGGACCAACTTTGCCCGGCCTTGTCGAATATTGACTTCATGGCGCCCATTTTCTTCAAGTAGCCTCTTTCTAACCCACTGCAACTTCAGAGGTATAGAATTTGTCGCTTCAATCTACTCCACTGCAACTTCAGTGAGATAAAATTTGTAGCTTCAATCTGCTCCACTGCAACTTTAGGGAGATAAGATTTATAGTTTCAATCTGCTCCACTGCAACTTCAGGGAGATAAGATTTGCTATCTTCGATCTACTCCACTGCAACTTTAGGGAGATAAGATCTGTAACTTCAATCTGCTCCACTGCAACTTCAAGGAGATAAGGTTTATAGCTTTAATATGCTCTACTGCAACTTCAGAGAGATAAGATTTGCTATCTTTAGTCTGCTCTACTGCAACTTCAGGGAGATCAGATCTGTAACTTCAATCTGCTCCACTGCAACTTCAGGGAGATTAGATTTGTAATTTGTAGCCTTAATCTATTTCATTGCAACTTCAGGGAAATAAGATTCGCTATCTTCAGTCTGCTCCACTGCAACTTCAGGGAGATAAGACTTGTGGCTTTAATCTGCTCCACTGTAACTTCAGAGAGATAAGATTTGCCACGATGACTATAATCTGTCCCACTACAGCTTTAAGGGTATAGGATTTGTGGTTTAACTAATCCGTTACACTGTTTTCTTGGGAACATGACATGTAGAATCCATTTCATGGGCCTATTTATGCCTAGTGATTAGAATGTCATGATCAGGATGAATCAAATGCTCCTAACTAGATGTGTATGAATGATATTTGCATGAATGCGAAATGTCATTTTTCGAGAATGACCCCTTTTTAATGCTTAGGTTGTCATTGCTCGCTGTTTATCAAGGTTCTATCACTGATGTGTTACCATGCCTTCTTGCTCAGGTGATATCTTTATACAGAAAATTTGAAGAAATAGTCATAATTTAGACTATTCTTTCTCAAATGTTTCCAACCCTTAAGTTTGGTTAGTTCGAATAGTCGTCCTGTTTTCAGATCCTTTTACTATTTAGAAAAACTTTTCAGAGCAAATGCAAAACTCCTTTTTCTTGAATATTATTAGTCCATTAATCGTTTTTTCAATGAAAAATGCTTGAAAAAGATTATCGCAATAGAAAAAAGGAATTTTATTGAGAACAAAGCTTGAAATAGATAAATTAATCAAAGATAGCAAACATTGCTAAAATACAAAATGAACAAGATGAAAATAGGTGCCCCAGATAATATAGTATGAACTTCTTCGCATTAACTTCTCGAAGACCCTTTTGAACTTGATATGTGTTTCGGAGATCCAAAATACTCTGTTGATGCCCCAAGACGTAGCATCTCTCTTCCTTGTTAATTTGGGGATAACAAGACTACCATATGCCCTAGCTTTGATCAAAATTTGAATTGCCTTTGCCCGGGTTTTCAACTCAAAACCCCTTTGCTCTCAAGACGCCCTTTGCGAGTTTTCACCTTGGCCTCTCCCTTTGGTTTTTTAGGTGAAATACTTCTTGACTGAATCTGAGTTCACAGGATTAGGCAAGTTTTTACCATCCATCTCGGTTAAAATCAGTGCTCCTCCGAAAAAAGCCTTCTTTACCACATAAGGTCCTTCCCAATTTGACATTCATTTCCCTTTAAAATCCTTTTGTATGGGTAGGATCTTTTTCAATACTAGGTCCCCCTTATAGAATTCTCTAGGACGAACCTGTTTGTTGTAAGCTTGGATCATTCGTTTTTGGTATATCTGACCATGGCGGATGGCTTTCAACCTTTTCTCTTCAATCAAGTTTAGCTTATCATATCGGGATTGGATCCATTCTGCCTCATCCAATTTCAATTCTGCCAAAACTCAGAGAGAAGGAATCTCGACTTCAATGGGTAAAACCGCCTCCATTCCATAAACCAAAGAAAAAGACGTTGCCCTAGTGGAGGTTCTGACAGACGTTCGATAAGCATATAGAGCAAATGGTAATTTCTCATGCCAATCTTTATAAGTCTTAATCATTTTCCCCATGATCTTCTTGATATTATTATTGGCTTCCTCCACCGCACCATTCATTTTTGGGCCATATGGTGATGAGTTGTGGTGTTTGATCTTGAATTGACTGCAAACTTCTGATATCGTGCTGTTGTTCAAATTTAGTGCATTGTCAGATATAATCCTTTCTGGCATTCCATATCGACATATGATCTCTTTCTTTAAGAACTTGCTGACTGTCGACTTCGTGACATTGGCATACGAAGTAGCTTCTAGCCACTTGGTGAAGTAATCGATGACTACAAAGATGAATCGATGCCCGTTAGAAGCTTTGGGTGAGATTGGCCCGATGACATCCATGCCCCACATAGAGAAAGGCCACGGAGAAGTCATAATATGAAGAGGTGAGGGAGGTACATGAATTTTATCTCCATAAATTTGACACTTATGGCAGTTCTTAGCATAACTGATGCAATCTCTTTCCATGGTGGACCAATAATACCTGAATCTCATGATTTTCCTGGCCATTATAAAACCATTGGCATGTGTTCTACAGACACCCTCGTGGACTTCGTCCAAGATTTTCTTAGCCTTGAAAACGTCTACACATCTTAGTAGCACTTGATCCTTTCTTCTTTTATATAGGACCTCCCCATCTAAGACATAGTCACTGGCCAGTCTTCTTAGCGTCCTTTTGTCATTCTCAGTTCCTTGGTCAGGGTATTCACGATTCTTCACGTATCGCAGTATATCGTGGTACCAAGGGTGATCATCCTTTTTTTTCTTCATCTCCAATGTTGTAGCAATGAGCCGGAGTATCATAAATACTCATATTGATAGGTTTTACATCCTCTTGTTTGTTCACTTTGACCATCGATGCTAAGGTAGCCAAAACGTCAGCCATCTGATTTTCATTTCATGGAAGATAGCAGAATGTGATGTCATAAACTCTTCAATTAGTTCCGGAACCAGCCTTCGATAATTGATCAACTTAGGGTCTCTCGTCTCTTATTCACCTTTGAGTGATAAACACTAGTGCAGAATCTCTATATACCTCTAGCACTTTGATCTTACGTTCTATGGCTGTATGGATACCCATGATGCATGCTTCATATTCTACCATATTGTTTGTGCAGTCAAAATCCAATTTACTAGTGAATGGATAATGATCTCCGTTTGGGGATACCAAGACTGCCCCAATTTCGTTACCCACAGCATTTGAGGCTCCATTGAAGTTTAGCTTCCAAGGATGACCTTCTTGAGACTTCTTTAGTGGTTGCAACATACATTAGATCTTCATTCGGGAAATCAAAGTTTAAAGGCTCGTAATCTTCTAGAGCTTTACTGGCTAGAAAATCTGCTATTGCGCTCCCTTTTATAGTCTTTTGATTCACATAGACTATATCAAATTCAAAAAGCAGAATTTGCCACCGGGCCATTCTTCCATTCAAAGCAGTCGACTCCATCATGTACTTTAGAGGATCGAGTTTTGAGATGAGCCAAGTTGTATGGTACAACATATATTGGCTTAACCTTCGTGTTGTCCAGATCAAGGTGCAACACAGCTTCTCAATTAGCGAATATCTTGTCTCACATTCAGTGAATTTCTTACTGAGATAGTATATCGCTCTTTCTTTTCTCCCTGATTCATCATGTTGGCCAAGCACACATCCTATGAAATTTTCGAATACTGCCAAGTACAGTATTAGCGGTCTATCTGGGCTGGGAGGCATCAGCACTGGGGCATTGGATAGGTAATGTTTGACTTTGTCAAAAGTCTTCTGGCACTCCTCATCCCAAACGCCTGGATGGTGTTTCTTAAGAAGGCGAAATATGGGGTTGCATTTCTCAGTTAGTTGTGAAATGAACCAGGAGATGTAATTTAGCCTTTTTAGAAAACCTTGAACTTCTTTTTGAGTGCGTGGTGGAGGCAACTCCTGTATAGCCTTTAATTTGTCTGGGTCGATCTCGATCCCCTTTTCACTAACTACAAATCCTAACAATTTTCCCGACCTAGACCCGAAAGTATATTTTGCTGGATTGAGCTTTAATTGGAATTTTCTCATTCTCAAGAACAATTTCCTCAAGACTTGTACATGCTCCTTCTCTGTTCGGGACTTTGCGATCATATCATCAACATAAACTTCGATTTCTTTATGCATCATATCATGAAACAAAGTTACCATGGCTCTTTGATATGTTACTCCTTCATTTTTCAGTCCAAATGGCATCACCTTATAGTAAAATGTTCCCTACATGGTTACGAATGTAGTTTTCTCCATGTTTTCAGGATGCATCTTTATTTGGTTGTATCCCGAGAAACCATCCATGAAGGAGAACAGTGAGTAACTTGTCGTGTTGTCCATTAAAGTGTCGATATGTGGCAATGGGAAATTGTCTTTCGGGTTGGCTTTGTTCAAGTCTTTGTAGTCTACGTACATTCGTACTTTCCTATACTTTTTAGGGACAGGGACGATATTGGTTACCCATTCTGAGTATTTAACCACCCGTAAGAAATCAGCATTGAATTGCTTCTTGACTTCTTTTATTTTCAGTAAAACATTGGGCCTCATCCTTCGGTGCTTCTATTGCATTGACTTGCACTCTTCCTTTATGGGGAATTGGTGTACTACGATATCAGTACTTAACCCGAGCATGTCTTGATATGACCATGCGAATACATCCTTGAATTCTTGGAGTAACTCAATGAGGTCTCATTTCATCTTTTTTTCCTCTCCTAAGCTCACAATTTCCACTGACTCTTTGTAAGGTAGGATTTGTTTCTCATCTTGTTCTATCATCCTCAACAAATCAAGAGATAGGTTACAGTCTCGACCATATTCAAAATCTTGAGAATCCTCCATACACATATCTTACTCAAAAGGAGATTATGAGTCAGTAGCAATGTCGCTCATAACATTGATATCTGGAGACCTGTTATAGGGATAAAAAAAAATCCAAAGAACAAAAGAATCTAAGAATAATTATCTGTATGGTATGATTATGAATAAAATGAAAGAATATAAGAATATTTGCTCAAGATGATACGCAAAGATACATTTTTATTGAAATAAAGATGTTGGACATAAGCCTATTTCATAAAAGGATTCTTATTGCTCCTAGGCTTAGAGCAATAAGCGTGTTTTGAACATTACTCTGAATTAGCTCTAAAAACTACAGGAATCTCTTCCGCAGTCCAATTGTTTAGAACACTTCCAAGTGCATAGGGGCAGATGCTTGATAAATTTTCTCCCCCAATTCTTTCTTCAGATATGGCATTGATGTTCAGATTTTCCAACATTTCTTTTGGTCGTGAAATGATAACCACTAGGTGGTTGACTTTATAGACCTTTTCTATTGACCCTTCTTCCGAGGCACATATATCTCCTTCTTCTGAGCCCTTGGCATATTCAAAGAATTCTAGCTCCTTATTATCCATCAGATTTTGCGCTAGAGTCCTGTACTCAATGCACTCTTGGATTTCATGACCCTCATTAGCATGGAACTCACAGTAGTCCCTCATCCCTTCAGGTCTTTCTTCTGAATCCTGTTTGATTAATCTTCCCTCTACCATTTTCTTCCAAACCCATTTCAGTGGGGTTTTCAGTTCTGCTACGTTTATCTTGGTTCCCTTTCCTCCACTCTCGATTATCACATTTACCCCTTTATCAGAATGACTGCATAATAGATTTCTGCCACATTAGGTTCCGATGGATCATTGAACTTCACAATGTCCATCTTGATGAACCTTTCAATTAACTTTTTAAACACGGTGCAGTTCTCGATTGAGTGCCCTGCGTGTGGTACTTGCATTGAGCATGTGCGTCGTACCATTTGGGGAATGGAGGTTGCATAGGTTTTGGGTAGAAAGGGGATACCACATGTGCATCAAACAGATTTTGATACAGCTCCTTATATGTCATCGGGATAGGTGTGAACTGGAGCCTTTCTGTATTTGACCTTGAATTGGATTCTTGCCTTGAGGATCCTGATGGCTAGTAGTTACTATCATTGGTGGGCCTACCGTGATTGATTTTGAATAGACCTTGTTATATATGCTTGCATTATTCACTTCATTTTCCTTCTTCCTCAGGGCTGATCTTTTAGCGTTTCTTCCGAGTCTATCTTACCGCTTCTCACCGCATTTTTAATCATCTCACCAGACATTACTATATCTGAGAAGCTCTTGGTAGCACTTCCCAACATATGGTTAATGAATGAGACTTTCAGTGTAACAGCCCAAATACGACCTTAACCGGAACGGTGGTTTCGGGACCACAGATCCGACTTAGAAATCTCGTAATATATATATTTGATAGCTAGATTATGCATTCGAGTGTGTGTTAAATATTTTGGAGTTATTTGTATGTTTGAGTGATTAATTTAAGAAAAGGACTAAAATGAGTAAATGAGAAAGTAGCTATTGTGGAAATTAGGGCTAAAGAGATTTGATATCTTTTCACATGGGATTTGAGTTACAATTTAACCATATTTTTACTCTTAGTGGACGACAATTACCATGAGTAGTATATATGTATTATATTATACATTAGATTATTATTATCATTAGTTAGTGGGGTGATATTTTTTTAATATAGAATTATTAAGGTTAAAGAAATAATAAAATAAGAAAACCAACATCTTTCTCCCCACTTATTTCATCTTCTCCACGAAAACAAAGAGAAAAAGGGTAAAAAATTGGAGCTCCATGGCCGATTCTTGCATGTCCTATTAAGGTAATAAATTAGGCTTCATTTTTGTTAAATCTTGCACGGTTGTGTTAGTTGTCATATATATTTCAAAGTACATGTGAAAATTTCGGAGTTTGAAGCTTATTTTAGGTTCAGCCATGGATGAGTACATTGTTTTAAACATGGTTGATAGGAGATTTCTTTTAGTATGAGCTAGGAATGAACATGTTTGAGTAGGAAATTGGATAAGAGGGATGAACGGAAACTTGAATTTCGAAACTAACTAGTTGAGGGTATAAATGCAAAATAAATGGCTTTTATAGACTAGAATAGGAGTGGAGAAAATTCGGTTCTTAAGGTGCTAGTTCAAATTTCATCTAATTTTTTTATTTTATATTAGGGGACTAAATTATGAGAAAACCGAAATAAGAGGGATAAATCGGTGAATTGGAAAAATTTCATAGTACGAGTTATTTTAATATATAAAGAGAATAAATACATCTTGAGGGGTATTCGGCATTTGCTAAATGTGTATGAATTTTTATATATTCGAATGAATGGAAAGAATTGGTATTTAATTTGTAAAGATTATGAAACTATGAATGATTAATTGAAAGAATGGTTCTATGTTGTGTTCAAATTGAGATGAATGAAATTCTTTTAAATAGACTCCTTTCGAATTTTGTTTAGAGCAAGGAAAGAAAGAATTGGAAAAAGGATCGGGGAAAAGCTAAGCTAGACTAGTAGCCGGGACATCCTTACCCTCCAACCATCAAGGTAAGTTTTAAGCAACTGTATTAAATTGAACTACATTTGATATTATGTCTAAGATTAGGGGTGACTAATATTTTGAACATTAAGTGCCGAATGTGTATTTACATTTGGTATAAGCTAGCTCAATGTGGGGTTGCTTGGAGATTTGAAATTTAAAGTAATAATTGTATATCTAATTGTTGTGATGCATGTAATTAGATGGAGTATTAAATTTTGATATGAGTGTATAATTCAAGTGAAGCTAGTTACTTGATATTATGATAGCCGAATGTGAAATTTTATTTGAGCATGAGATTGTAATATTATGCTAGTGTGAATATGCGTGCATGTAATGGTATGGATTGGATCATGAATATATAAATAATATATATGTAAAGTATGAATATTGAATGAATAATGAGTTATGAGAAGCATAAGTTGCGAAATGGTTTAATGCGCACTATACATGCAAACTTTTATGTAACGGCTCTAAGTGAGCGGTACGTACGGAGACTCTTATGTAACGGCTCTATGTGAGCGATACGTTATTATAAGCATGAAGTAACGGCTCTATGTGAGCGATACGTTACGATAAGCATAAAGTAACGGCTCTATGTGAGCAATACGTTACGAGAAATATTAAATATTAACAATGTGCAGGTGTGTGGTTCGTTTTAAAGACTTCTATTATAAATGCAAATAAGTATACAAAGATAATTGAGTATATTGTTTTATGAATATGCATGAATGACTAAGTTTGGGGTTGGTAAGCAAACTAGAGGTAAGTATCATGTCTATAAATTTCAGAGTGATAGAAGTTGATGTGTGAGTTGAATTTTTGTTATGCATTCAACTTTTGGAGGGTTTGGTTATTCGGTCTAATGGTTATACATAGATAGGGTTATTTATTTAATTACTTATTTTGTTTTTATTTGAATAAGTTTATGGAAAGGGAAAAATAATTGCTTAATTCTTACTAAGCTACGAAAGCTTACTTTGTTTTTGGTTATTTTCTAAACGCGTAGGTTACTTTTGGGTACTCAATTGTGCTCGGGGATCACTTTGAAAGCTCACCACACTATCACTTATTTTTGGTACCCTTTTGAAGTAGTAAACTATGACTATTATGGCATGTATAGGCTATATCACTCTCTTAAGTCTATTATAATCGATATGTTTATAAATGCCATGTGAAAATGGCTATGTTTCTATGTTAATGATGTTTTAAAAATGTGTTTGATATTAGCTCTACTAATCATGTAGGTTCGGTCTTTGTCATAAGCAAATTTGAAAGTTGTTCTTCGACATTATATATATATATATATAATGTGCATGAGTGATATCTGAATGCTTGTAGATATTTGAAATGAATCATGTAGTAAAATTTTAAAGATTGATTGATGTTATACTTATTACCTATAATTATTGGATAAGTCAGTTATTGATAATTATGACACATGTGTGTCAATGAGTGAATAAAAGTTTTCGACCACTAGTATGGTTTTGATCTAGGTGTGAATTTTAATTAGTAATGTTTCGGTTATATATATATTTCTAAAATGTTGGGTATAATGACGGTGAATTGAATAAGGGAAATGGTATATATATATACTTAGCTATAGTGTGCAAAAATGCTCAATTGAATAGTACTTTAGTTATTTGAATGAAATTCGTACCAAATGTGGTAAATGATATTAGTTATGGTATATTTATTAGCGCATTAAAATTTTTATGTATAAGTTGACTTGGGGTTTGTTGATTCACTTCTCGTAACCCTTATCCGGCGACGGATACAGGTTAGGGGTGCTACATTCAGAGTATTGATGAAAAAAATCGTGGTTTCTTTCTCTAGAAGAGGTGGCTGGACTTGCGCCGCCACCTCTCTCCATCTTTGGGCATATTGCTCGAAGCTCTCATTTTGCTTCTTCTCCATGTTTAGCAGTGTGATTCTGTCGGGTGTTATGTCTGTCACATGACTATATTGCTTCATAAAAGCTTGTGCTAAGTGTTTCCATGAATTGATTTTGGCACGACTCAGTTGGTTGTACCATCTAGCTGCTGACCCGATCAGACTGTCTTGGAAGCAGTGGATTAACAGTTGATCATTATTAACGTATCCTGTCATCCTTCGACAGAACATAGTGATGTCAGCTTTAGGACAACTAGTTTCATTATACTTTTCAAACTCTGGAGTTTTGAACTTTGGTGAAAGCACTAAATCGGGGACCAAACTTAGATCCTTAGCGTCAACTCCGCAGCAGTAGTCAGCATTTTCCATTGCTCTAAATTTTTCTTCTAGCCACCTGCATCGATCCTCAAGTTGCTTTGGTAGTTCCACTCTTGTTTTTTTCATTTCTGCCATATCATCTATATCAGGAATGACGGGATTGGTTGGGTTATCCCCCAAATTGGAACCCGAGCTTGTTTGGTAGTTCATTGGCGCCGAGGTACTAGTTTGATACTGTTGGGGTCTGATTGTAACGGTTGCCCTTCGTGGGTACGCTTCAGGTTGTGTTTGGATGTTTATCGGGGTAAAACCCGGGGGTAAATAGGATTGTCATTATCATCCACTGAGTTGACTGCAGTGCTCTTCCCTTTTCACATTCTCCAGCCAGCAATTGTGCCAATTGGTTTATCATACTTCTTTGGGATTCTTGTATCTGATCCCTCATACCCTGTTGTACTTTTCTTGCTGTTCTTACAGTTGCGCTTGCAACTGATCTTGCATATCTTTTTAAATTTATTCCAGCCTTTCTAATCTTTGGTCCATTACTTTGGTTTTGGCGCGAGTATTGTAACAATATTCGGTTGGTTGGGTCTTGTGGGTTTCCAGATTAACTGAAATAATTTTGATTAATTAGGGTCTTTTCGTGAAATTTAATGCATATGATGCAATGTAATGCAAATGCATGGAATGAATGCAAAAAGAGAATTGAATCTGATTCAATTCTACTAGAACAACTTTACTAGAAAACAAATTTCTTACATAAAACAGATTACATATATGGCTTTGCCCTAATACTCAAAGCATTAGTCTCCCTAATAAGCCAAGCTAACTCCTAACCCCGATCCGATTTTGAGTAACTTCAAACTTAGCATGTCAGCCTGAACTATTAGGGTTGGCAAATGATTGGCCACCTCTTGCATTTGAGCCACTAATTCTTTCAATGGAGAGTAGTTCTCAGTGAACACTCAATAAGAAACCTTTTCTACCCTCCAAAAGTGGCTATGGAACTATGCTAACAGAAATTGTGCACGCCCGATGAACCTACCTTCACCTCTTCTCCGGCATGCATTCAAAGATCTGAAAGTTTTGACCAAGATTGTCGGGACGGGTGTAACCCTTTTTGAAACTGCATCATTTACGTGCCCTAGTGCTTTAAGGAAGATTACAAGCCCGTAAATACTTAAAGCGAAGATGTCGACCTTTTTTTTGTGTCCAGATGCGCCAAAATTAGATCTCGTAAACTTTCTCAAGGGATATATTTGCTTTCTCCTTTTTTTCTTGATCCGGGCCGCGACCCATTGCTCACTCATCCCCGTGGTGCTCATTAGTTTATTTAGGAAAGTCGGGATATTGGCAGCTCTAGAGTAGGCCTTGTTAGCTTGAATCCTCGGGCATCGAAGTAAAGTGGTATACTCCTCCACACTAGGTACCAAATCTATCTTCCCAAAGGCAAAGCAATTGTAGGCGGGATTCCCAAAATTGAGGCAGAGCTCGAAACAAGTGCTCGTCCACTTTGATATCGAGTAGATAGGGTAAATCACCATAAGTACAGTAAAATAGCTGCTTGATTTCATCATTCCATTGGACCCATATCTCTTCCAATTCTTGGAGATTGTTCTGGGTTAGTTGATACGAGCAAGTCCCACAATTCTGATACATACCCTTCTATCAAACTATCACCTTTCCCTAGTTGCATTTTCTCGGACCATATTTGAACAGTCGCATTATCTTCCACTTTATCAAGAAATTCGTTTTCCATGGCAAGCTCTTTATTTAGTAATCGAATGTGAATTACCAAATTTTTTTGATGAAAATGTCATGCAATCGCAGTCAAAGCAAAACAAAACAAGTTAGTACATTTTATACAAAGCTAAAATTTAAAGCAAGTAAGAAATAATAAATAAAGTACCTATTTGGGTGACCACTAAGGGTTCGGTGCAGTTCTACCTAGGGTAGGCTTTTAGGGTTCACTATATGCGGTTCAGTTCTAAAGTAAGGGTACCTGAACCGGCTGATTCCTTGATCCTCACCCATTATAGGCTCATACGGACCGAGTTCAATTCAGGGGAATACATTTCCCTATGGCTATACGGAGATGAAAATCTCATGAAGACATAGGTACAGATGTATCCCAAAAGCGATCCCCTATCCTGTATGAAGGTGAAGACCTCACGAAGGAATAGTTTCTCGCTCCCACTTAAAAGGGTATAACCGACCGGTTATGAAATGCAATATGCGAAAGTATATCCAAAGACTTGAACCAATAAAGCAAATATATCAAAATTATGCAGACCATAAAAATGAAATGCAACGAAAGGATCGTAATTTTAAACCAAATTATCTATTTTCGACAAAAGACAAGAAATAATCAACTCGTGGCTTGACTCTCTTATTTTGTCCCCAGTGGAATCGCCAAGCTTGCGAAACCTTTTTTTTTTTTTGGAAATCGACTTTTATTTTAAAAAAATAAAAAACGGGAGTCGCCACCAATCCTTTTTATATGAGGTGTGATCGGATCACCTCGAAACTTAATCTTTTTAATAAAAGGTTTAATTTATTAAAATAATATTTTTCGGTCTACAAAAATCCAAAAAAGGGGTTCGGGAGTCGGTTACGCACGAGGAATGATTAGCACCCTCATGACGCCCAAAATTGGTACCTGGTTGATTACTTGACGTCTTAGTGTCGAAAATTGAAAATTTGAAGAATTTAAAATATGATCCCTCTTTGTATTAATGTTAATTTTAATTAAAAATGCTTGAATAAATCGAAACAAACGTTAAAGACCCTCTCGTCTCGAGATAACAAAATGTCACATCCCGTAAGTTAGGACACGACACCTTAAACCTTTGAAAATAAGCTTGACTTTATTTTTATTTGAAATTTTATGTATTTTAATTTTAAAAAGGATGTTCGATTTTTTAAGTTCAACAAGAAAATCAAAACCTTGTAAGTTAGGGTACAATTTCTCGAATCTCCCGAATATGAAACATTGCCTTTTTTTGAAAATTTCCTTTTTGCGTATTTGGGTAAGAATTAATATAATATTAAAATGATATATGAAATGTTATGCTAATGAATGACAACAATATAAATGTACTAATAAGCAATTCATAGTATATATAATGGCGATAATCATATACCAATCTTAATAATCAAATAAAAATAAAATGAATAATAAAATAAATAATAACAATAATTATAATATTAACAACAACAACAACAACAACAACAACAACAACAACAACAACAACAACAACAACAACAACAACACAACAACAACAACAACAACAACAACAACAACAATAATAATAATAATAATAAGGACAATATATGTACAAGTAAAAAAATTACAAATCATCTAATTTTTTTAAAAAAGTATAAAAGAGGGTAATAAATAAATAAATAGATGAATAGATGATAATAAAATAGTAATAATAGATAATAAAATAGTAATAATAACTAAGGCATAAATAAAATAAATAATCGATGAAAGAAAATAAAAAGTTAAGAAAAATGAAAGAATAATAAATAAATGAATACAAGGATTAAAATAAAAAAATAAAAAAATAAATGAATGAACAATATATAAATAGACAAATAAATGAACAAGCAAATGAATAAAATAAAATGAATAATGAATAAATAAATAAGTAAATGAATAAATGAATAAATAAAAGAATTAAAATAAAAGGGCTTAATTGTAACTTAAATGAAATTAAAAGGACAAAAATAAACAAAAGAAAGGACTAAAACATAATGCGCGGAACAAAACAGGGGCTGAATGGAAAATATTCCCAACCTCATTAGACGCGCCGTTTAAAGGGGGAGACAAAAAAAAACAAAATCAAAGGGTAAAGTTTTAAAAAAGAAAAAAAGAAATAAGACCTGATTGGAAAGGCTTTAAAAATCGGAAGGACCAAAATCGAAAATAGCCAATTTTACAAAAACACGTGGATCCTGGAATGGGTCGGGTCGGACCCAAAACGACACCATTTCAGGTGCTTACCCATTAAAACGGTTTAAGGGTCAAATTGAAACAAAACTAAAAGTTTGTGGTAAAATTTAAAAAAAAATAAAAAATTGGATAGGACTATATTGAAATGCGCTGTAAAAGTGGAAGGACTGATCGTGCAAATAGACCATTAATTAAAAACACGAGGATCCTCTGGGCGAATGGGTCGGATTTCGGGTGTGTTTTTAAACGACGCCGTTTTGGCGCCTGAAGCTTAGGCCCAAAATGACGTCATATTGGTTCTAATATAAAATAAAATAAAAAAACAGAACAAAAAACACATTTCAACAGCCCACCTAAAAAAAACCATCCTTCTCTCTTTTTCTCTCTGGATATTAACTAGAATCCGACCATGGAGACCGTCGGTAGCCTGTCGTGGTCACTGGAAAAAAAAGCCTCATTTTGATCCCTTTTTTTAAAAAGAAGCCTAAAACTCCGATTTTGGTCCAACTACCTTCAGAAATAAAAAAAAAAAGAAAAGTAATACGCAAAGAAAACTCGACCTCGCTGCCTCTGAACCCTCGTCAAAACCCTAATGGGTTTTGAGGTATTCATATGTTGGCGGTGATCTCCGACGGCGATTGGAGACGAACCAACATGTAAGGTTTTTATTATTATTTATTTATATATCTATTTCAAATAAAAGTAAAAATAAATAAAAGAGGCACCTTTTGAAATTTTTGTTCTTTTGATTGATTTCTCTATTTTTTTTGATATCGCGTGTGTAGTCATATTACATTGATGGATCTGGCTTTTATAGCCATTTACAACACTATGTATCATTTTTACTATTATTTCTATTGTTTCTGCCTTTTTCTGCTCTGTCTTCTTTCTTCGTTCTCTTTGCATGTCTTGGCGAGGTCAATGGATGTGGGCTTTTGCCATTTTGGTGCAAAACGACCAATGGTGCCAGGCCTCGGGACGGGGCGCAGGCGGGGCGACCGAGCGAGGTACAGTGCATTAGGATTTAGGTCTCCCTTTTCTTTTCTGAAAATTTTAAGTTTTTGGGCATGTTGGGCCTTGTAATTTTGGGTTAGGGTTTAAAAAGTGGACTTTGTAATGTTATTATTATTTTTTATTTCTGGTTTTTGTTTATATCTCTCCGGGGCAAATTTGGGCCTTTACATGTATCATTTTCTAAAGTTTTTGTTTGCGTTCCCCTTTATTTAGCGACATATTCATTAGTTTGGTTGGCATAATGATAGTTTATTAAGTATTTTTTTATTATATAATATTTTAATAAATAATAAGGGTGAGCATTTAATACACCAATAGTATATTTTTTTTTATTTCACAATTCTTAACTTTACTCGTAAAATTTAAATTTTACTCACAATATACTATATGTTTTCCCAAATTAGAATACTAATTTAACATAAATTATGAAAATAAGTTTATATTTTTTAATAAACATAGTTTATTTAAACTTTATAAGATTAATAATAAACAAGATATTAATTTTTGGAGAGGATAAAAACATTGTTTTTAATTTATTACTTATGTATTCCTTAAATCATTTTATGCAACCAAACAATATAATAATATTACTTATCTACTCTATTCAATCAATTGAATTATATCATACTTATTATTTTCCTATTCTATTTCCACCAAAATAATTATCACTTTTATGCTTTATTCTATTTTAGCGATTCAAACGTGTGGTGTGCATGAGAAAGACCCCTTTATTGTTTTAGGGCTAATTTAATATTGTTTCTCAGGAAGATTTTTGGGACAAAAGACATTTTTAAGATAAAAATATTGTTAAACAAAATACTTTTGAGTTTTTCAAAAATATTTTTGGGAGAAAAAAATATTTTGCAAAAAAAACTTTTTTTTGTCAAAAACAGAAACAAAATATTTTAATTTTTGCTCAAAAGTATTTTTTGGTCTAAAAATACTTTTAAAAAGTAATACTAAACTGGTCTTAAAATCATTAGATTTTGCTTGCTTTGTTTCTTCCTCATTAATAGGTTCTTTTTTAATACTTTGTTAGTGTTGTTTAAAAACTAATTTTCTTTGTGGCTTAAAAATTAATGTTGAGGTTTGAGATTCAAGTCTCCTCATGTTTGAGACCCTTTTTCAGATTTATTCTGATTTAAAGATAGGAGTATTATAATTATTAAGCATCTAATATTTATTTGGGGAAAAACTAGAGGTTAACATAAACAATGACATTCAGGGTCCATGCCCTTCAATTCTTTACAAATAGCTCCTTTACAACCACCAGCTTTGCAATAAATGGAGCAGCTCCCAGTTACAGGATCATCATCAATCCCCGTCAAACATTTTCCCAATTCTGGATGATTATCACAACATATTGCATTTGCATGTGATTCAACTACTGCCGTCACACTTCCCCCTGCACACATAAAAACTTGAATATAAACATTGATTACTATGTTGTTAAGATAGCAAAATTTAGTTAATTCAAATGCCTTTAGGAAGTGACGTTTGTGTATATATTTTGTAAATTTATACATTTATAAATGTAAGCGAAAATATTTCAATGACAGTTAAAAGGATGGATTGTTTTTTTTCTTAAATATATTAATTATATAAGTAATAAATTTATAAAAAAATTGATATAAAAATTAAATGTAATTTTAATTGAAATGGTAAAATTAAAATGATAAAGACTATATAAAAATTTAAAGACGTAATTACTTCAATTTATTTATATTCTAAACTAATTTATATTTTGTACCTTCTTAAATTGATTTTCTAAAACATATAAATAAATATAATTACATGTTTTTTGGTTTTTAGGAAGAGACATACCAACAAAGATAATGAGGGCAGCTATGAGTAAAAAAGAGAAAATTTTCACGTTTCTCATGTCTAAGATCTTAACAATCACAAGAAAAATTAAATTAAGAAGAATTTTTTTTTGAAAAATACTGACTGATATTAATTTTAAAGAGATAATAGCCACCAGAATACAATCTTGGAAATGAAAATAGATTCCTAATTCTATTGGCCACCACAGACGGTGCCATTATAACTAAAAAATAAAGCAGATAGTCAATTAAGAAAAAATAAATTAAGCATTAACTATAAAGAAAACCACTATCTAAAAGAAACAAAACAACACTATGGGCTATTATTTCTTTCCTTTTTTCAATCTGTAGAAAATCCCTATCAGTCAATCACGAGACCCATTTTTCTGTTGCTTCTTCTTGCTATCTCCGTCTCTTAAAAACAGGGAGTTCGTCGGACCTAGTTCTTCCCTTCTCATCCGGACTCCCAAAGCCTTACTTCCTCCTCATCTAATGTCTTGGATTACCAGTCTTGCCACCGGCGCCGGAACATCCTCAACCCAGTATCTGGGTTCATCGTATTTATTCCCTTCTCTGGCCATTTCATGCGCTGCTCTATTTGCTTCACTAGGTATGTGTTGGAAACTTGTTGCTCGAAATCTGGGCAGTCTTCCCCTTATTTCCTTGATTAAATTGCTAATGTTTGATCTATCATCCTCCAGCGAGTTATCTTTTTTTATTATGGTTAATGAGTCCCCCTCCACACAAATTTCCTGGAACCCCATTTCCTCGGCCATGATGATCGCTTGAAGACAGGCTCTTGTTTCTGCTGTTACCGGATCTGGAGTATTATCCCACGGGTAAGTACATGCAGCCGTCACTAGTCCTTCATTATTTCTTGCTAGCACTCCTGAGACTGATTGTTGCATATTTTGGTTGAAAGAAGAATCGGAATTTAATTTTATAATGTTTTCCTCTGGCGGATTCCATCTCCTTTCTTGAGTACCACCTGTTTGTTGCAATGTCTTGCCCAACTCTATAATTTCAGCATAATATGCTTTGATGAATGATATCTGTAACGGCTTAATTTTCAGTGGTGTCGGAAATGGTGATATGAGATCACTAAATCCGACAGGTAAGATTGAATAAGATAGTAATTTAATATTTATGAGCCAAGTGAGAATTTAGAATAATTTGTGGATTGATGAATTTGGTGAATTAAAAGAATTTATTAGGTCAAATGGGTCAAAAACGAGGTATCGAGACCTCGAATTTGAAAACCGAGCCATAAATGTTTTTAGAAATATTTATGGAGTGTTATTAAGTTAGTATTAAAGTTTGGTTGAGAAATTTAAATGTTTGGGTAGTCAATTAAATAAAAAAATTGTAACAAATGCAAAATTGCAAAGAATTAAACCTAAAGGTGAAAAGGTTGGACAGCAAGGGGAAGAAAATCAACAGAAAGATAAGGGAAATAAGGGCAAAATTGGAAATTTAATAATTTTAACATGTATAATAAAGACAAAATTGAAAAACTAGAGATATCTTCACATTATCTCAGCCAAAACGCCATAGGAGTTCTGGAGAAAGCTGGTTATTCATATTTTTACATCATATCAAGAATCCAAAGAAGAACGAGGAAAAGAAAAAGTTGCAGAATAGTCCCTAAATTTCCATATCTACTACAAATCAGCCGGGTAAGTTCATATGGTTGAATTTATATGTTATTTGTGAATGATATAATGTGTTGTTAAATCTGAATTTGCTCTGGAATTATGAAAATTATGATAAAATGAAAGAATAAAGGCGGTAACTCAAATTAGGAAAAACGCAGAATTGAGTACGTTCGTATTGTGACATGTGATGAATTGAAGGATAAGACCATGGTTAATTCATGGCAAAGTGTGAAACGTAGGTATGGTATTAACCATACTGAGTTATGAAACGTAGGTATGGTATCATCCATACTGAGTTGTGAAATGTAGGTATGGTATCGTCCATACTGAGTTATGAAAAGTAGGTATGGTATCGTCCATACCGAGTTGTGAATGTAGGTATGGTATCGTCCATACCGAGTTGTGAAATGTGGCACTGAGCAACGACGTACTCAAATTCGTAAGACGTTTCCTAATTTGATATTAAGTAAAATAAAAGAAGTGAATTAAATGAAAGAGATTGAGTAGTTGTTAATGTTGAGCTCAACTATGTGAAGTATTTTAACAATGGTTGTGAATGGCAGGGAACTTTAGTAAATGTTTTGTTATAGTTTGGAAATATTATGTGTGGTAAGCATTACTTTTAAACCTATGAACTTACTAAGCTTCATTAAGCTTACTTGTGTGTGTTTGATATTTTTATGTAGATTGAATTAAAGAGAAGTTGGTAGATCGGACCATCACAGCAAAGCTCACTATCCAGATCAATTCCGGTAGCTTTTGTTTTATGCTTAAAGATTTATATGGCATGTATAGAGTTTAAATGAGATGGAGTAAAGATGTTATAAACTAGTTAACAATATTTTGCAATGAAACAGTTTTTGAATTACAGCAGTGACGTGATTTTGAAAAATCACCAAAAATAGAAGAAATGGAATTAGAAAGTTAATAAGATATATAATTGAAGCTTATTGAGTCTATTTTCGCATAAAAGAAACATAACAAACAAATTATTCTTATGTTTTGAGATATTTGAACTTTTGTGAGACTAGTTCAGAATGATTATGTTATCCCCTGTTCTGTCTTTTAAAAATCATTAGAAATTGTAAAAAAATAATTGTGGGATATAGTTTATATGTATGGAATCCTGAATGAGTCTATTTTCAAAGGAACTAAATAAGAAGGTCATATGAATTCTGTACGAAGAGTAATTTGATTCGTAGTGAAGAGAGGTCAGAATAGTCAAACAGTAAAATAGGGGAAAATTTAATGAATAAACTGTACTAATTGGCCAAATGAAAAATTCTGGAAATATTATAGTAAAAAGATATATGAGTCTAGTTTTAGGGAAAATTAACGGATCTTAATTTGGAGTTTCGTAGCTCCAGATATAAATAATTTAGTGACTATGATGCAGATGGACAATTTTAAATTTTATGCTGAATTAGTAGTTAAGTCTAGTAATGCCTCGTGCTCGACTCCGGCAACGGTCTCGAGTAAAGGGTGTTACATTTATTGGTATCAGAGCTTTGGTTTAGATGATTCTCGGAACGAATGTGATGTATAAAATGTCTAGAAATACATGCCATATAAATCTGTGATAATGGGATGTGAATGATCCGATCTAACTATTAATTTTTGTTATAGATTGTAAAGATGTCTGATAGACCCGAGGGTGCTGATCATGAAGAGAAAGTTAATAGTAGAGTACAGAATTCTGAGCAGGGAACAAGTAATAATGTTCCGATTTCTTTGATGAGAGAGGAAGAACTTAAAAATTTGATTTACGGGGTAATGAATCAGTGGTTTAGTGAAACAATACAAGGAAGAAGTCAGACACAACAACCTCCTCCTCCCCTACTGTACCACCAGTTACAGCCCCAGTTGCTCCTCCTTCAATAGATGAATCTATCAAAAGAACACCGATCGAGAAACTCAAAAAGTTCAGAGCTGAAGAATTTCGGGGAAGATCGGATGATGATCCAGTTAAAGCAGAGTATTGGCTAAAGAGTTTGGAGAGAGTTTTCAAACAGATGATTTGTTCTCCGGAGGACTATCTGAGGGGTGCAGTTTCATTATTGAAAGAAGAAGCGTATAATTGGTGGGAAACCATTGAGGCAGTGGTATCTGCAGATAAACTTACTTGGGAATTCTTCCAAAATGAGTTTAAAAAGAAGTATGTGGGAAGGAGATATTTGGATAAGAAGAAGAGGGAATTTCTTGATCTTCAACAAGGGAATAAAACAGTGGCCGAATATGAAAGAGAATTTGTGTATCTCAGTAAATATGCTCGGGATGTTGTACCGACAGAGGAAGAAATGTGCATTAGATTTGAAGAAGGGCTTAATGATGAAATCAGAATGATGATAGGAGGCACAGAGATTCGAGAATTTGTGGTTCTGTCTGATCGAGCTCAAAAGATGGAAGAAGTGTATAACAGAAAGATGCAAAGAGAAAGAAAAGGCAAAGAAGTATATAAAAGAAGTTTCTCTAGACCAACTTCGACTTTTCCAGCTAAAAAGTTCAGAGATGATTTTAGTCGATCTGTTACAATTCCGGAACGATCGAATAAAAGTAAAACAACTCAAAGAGATGTCGGAGTGACTAACAAACCCGCAGCTAGTACTGGTAGTGTGCAAAATATTCCGAGACCTAGATGCAAAAATTATGGTAGATTTCATATTGGTGAATGTTGGGGAAGAACCGGAGCTTGTTATAGATGTGGTGGAACTGATCATTTTATTCGGGACTGTCCTCAGTCATTAAAAGAAAATAAAGAACTAGGCGAGAAACAAACAAATACTCATCAGAAAAGTAGACGTTTGGGTCAAAGTAATGTTGCTAAGACTGCTCGTTCGGGAATAAGAGATACTGTAGCCCGATCAGAAACAAGGGCACCGACACGTACATATGCTACTTGGGCAAGAGAGGAAGCTTCTGCTCCAGATGTGATAGCTGGTATTTTCCATCTTTTTAATGATTCTGTGTATACTTTAATTGATCCTGGATCTACGCATTCATATATTTGCACTGCATTAGTGTCAGAAAAGAAAATGACTGTTGAGTCCACTGACTTTGATATGCAAGTCACTAATCCGTTAGGGCAAAGTGTGTTAGTTAATTTAATATGTCGGAAGTGTCCACTGAAAATACAAGGCTGTGAATTCTCTGCTGATTTAATGTTGTTACCTTTCCGAGAATTTGATGTTATTCTTGGCATGGATTGGTTGATTAAACATGATGCCATAGTGAATTGTAGAGAAAAACGAGTTGATTTAAAATGTCAGACAGGGAAAATAGTTTCAGCTGAGTTTGGAGATCAAAAGAATGATGTCAGAACTATTTTAGCCATTACAGCTCAGAAATTGATTCGGAAGGGTAATGAAGCATTTTTAGCTTATATTCTTGATACTCGTGGTTCTGAATTGAAGATGGAACAATTGCCAGTTGTTAATGAGTTTACTGATGTGTTTCCTGAGGAATTACCTGGTTTACCCCCAGATCGTGAGGTTGAATTCGTAATTGATGTAATTTCGGGTACAGCTCCGATATCAATAGCACCGTATAGAATGGCACCAGCTGAGTTAAAAGAGTTGAAGACGCAATTGCAAGAGTTATTGGATAAGGGATTCATCAGACTGAGTACATCACCTTGGGGCGCACCTATTTTATTTGTGAAAAAGAAAGATGGCTCGTTGCGATTGTGTATTCATTACAGACAGCTGAACAAGGTAACAATTAAAAATAAATATCCATTACCTCGTATCGATGATTTATTTGATCAATTGAAAGGTGCTGCAGTGTTTTCAAAGATAGACCTTAGATCTGGATATTATCAACTGAAGGTTAAAGAGTGTGATGTGCCAAAGACTGCTTTTCGAACTCGGTATGGTCACTATGAATTTCTGGTAATGCCTTTTGGTTTAACAAATGCCCCTGCTGTATTTATGGATTTAATGAATCGGATTTTTCAGCCTTATTTGGATAGATTTGTGGTGGTATTTGTTGATGACATATTGGTCTATTCAAAGACAGAATCCGAGCATGCACAACACTTGAGAATTGTATTACAGACTTTGAGAGAAAAGCAGTTATATGCAAAATTTAGTAAATGTGAGTTTTGGCTTCATGAAGTTGGATTTCTAGGTCACATTGTATCAGCTGAAGGAATTCATGTGGATCCAAGTAAAGTTTCAGCAGTGGTGAATTGGAAAACACCGAAGAATGTAACTGAAGTGCGAAGTTTTCTGGGACTAGCAGGGTATTATCGCTGTTTTGTAAAGAATTTTTCCATGATTGCTTCACCAATGACTCGTTTATTACAAAAGAATGTTGAGTTTGTGTGGTCTGATGAATGTCAATAGAGCTTTGACCAATTAAAGAAAATGTTAACAGAAGCTCCAGTTTTGACTCAACCAGAATCAGGTATACCGTATATTGTGTACAGTGATGCATCTTTAAATGGTTTGGGTTGTGTGCTAATGCAGTCGGGAAAGGTAGTGGCTTATGCTTCACGGCAATTAAAACCACATGAAAAGAATTACCCTACACATGATCTTGAATTAGCTGCAATTGTTTTTGCTTTAAAAATTTGGAGACACTATTTATATGGTGAGAAGTGTTATATTTATACGGATCACAAAAGTCTGAAATACTTAATGACTCAGAAGGAACTGAACTTAAGACAGAGACGGTGGTTAGAGTTGTTGAAAGATTATGATTTGGTTATTGACTATCATCCAGGGAAAGCTAATGTAGTTGCTGATGCACTTAGTCGAAAATCATCCTTGTTTGCACTTCAGACAATGAATGCTCAATTGGCTCTTAATGAAGAAGGTGCTGTATTAGTAGAATTGAAAGTGAAACCCATGTTTCTTCAGGAAATTCAAAATCTGCAGGATGAAGACCCGAAATTGGTATCTAAACGACAGATGGTTCGAGATAATTTAGATTCAGAGTTCAGCATTGATGATGAAGGTATGTTGCGTTATCATAACAGAATTTGTGTTCCAAACAATTTTGATTAAAAGAATAATATTCTTTCTGAAGCACATAATAGTATGTATTCTATTCATCCGGGCAGTACAAAAATGTACGGTGATTTGAAAAAGATATATTGGTGGCCTGGTATGAAAAGAGAAATTTCAAAATTTGTTGCAAAATGTTTGATTTGTCAGCAAGTTAAAGCAGAGCATCAAGTGCCAACGGGTTTATTACAACCATTATGATTCCTGAATGGAAGTGGGAGCGTGTTACAATGGATTTTGTGTCAGGATTGCCTATGACTCCAAGAAAGAAAGATTCGATATGGGTGATTGTTGATAGATTGACAAAGTCAGCACACTTTATTCCAGTCAGAACAGATTTTTCACTTGAGAAGTTAGCAGAATTGTATGTGTCAGAGATTGTGAGACTACATGGAGTTCCAGTATCTATCATTTCAGACCGGGATCTGAGGTTTACTTCGAGATTTTGGAACAAACTGCAAGAAGCTTTAGGTACCAGATTAAATTTTAGTACAGCATTTCATCCTCAAACAGATGGACAGTCAGAGCGAGTGATTCAAATTCTAGAAGATATGTTAAGATGTTGTATACTCGAGTTTGGTGACAGTTGGGAAAGATATTTACCTTTGGCTGAGTTTGCTTACAATAATAGTTATCAGTCTAGTATAAAAATGGCACCGTTTGAGGCTCTTTATGGTAGGAAATGCAAGACTCCATTGTGTTGGTCTGAATTGAGTGAATCAAAAATAGTTGGGGTTGATTTGATTCGGGAAACTGAAGAGAAAGTCCGGGTTATTCGAGATAGTCTAAAAGCTACTTCAGACCGTCAGAAGTCATATGCGGATTTGAAACGAAGAGACATAGAATATGCAGTGGGTGATCGAGTATTTTTAAAAGTTTCACCGTGGAAGAAGGTGTTACGGTTTGGCAGAAAAGGAAAATTGAGTCCGAGATTTATAGGGCCATATGAAATTGTGGAAAGGGTTGGTCCTGTAGCTTATCGGTTGGCTTTACCTCCGGAACTTGAGAAGATCCACAATGTGTTTCATGTGTCTATGTTAAGACGGTATAGGTCAGATCCTTCACACGTAATTCCTCATACTGAAATTGAGCTTCAACCAGATATGACTTATTCAGAAGAACCAATGAAGATTTTGGCTTGTGAAGTTAAAGAATTGCGGAACAAAAAAATACCATTGGTTAAAGTATTATGGCACCGACATGGTATGGAGGAGGCAACCTGGGAAACAGAGGAGTCAATGAGATCACAGTATCCAAATCTATTTTCAGGTAACAAATTTCGAGGACGAAATTTTAAAAGGGGGGAGAGTTGTAACGACCTAATTTTCAGTGGTGTCGGAAATGGTGATATGAGATCACTAAATCCGACAGGTAAGATTGAATAAGATAGTAATTTAATATTTATGAGCCAAGTGAGAATTTAGAATAATTTGTGGATTGATGAATTTGGTGAATTAAAAGAATTTATTAGGTCAAATGGGTCAAAAACGAGGTATCGAGACCTCGAATTTGAAAATCGAGCCATAAATGTTTTTAGAAATATTTATGGAGTGTTATTAAGTTAGTATTAAAGTTTGGTTGAGAAATTTAAATGTTTGGGTAGTCAATTAAATAAAAAGGATTAAATTGTAACAAATGCAAAATTGCTACAAGAATTAAATAGCTCAAGTGTTAAAAGAAAAAGGATTTAAAGGGCAATTAAACCTAAAGGTGAAAAGGTTGGACAGCAAGGGGAAGAAAATCAACAGAAAGATAAGGGAAATAAGGGCAAAATTGGAAATTTAATAATTTTAACATGTATAATAAAGACAAAATTGAAAAACCTAGAGATATCTTCACATTATCTCAGCCAAAACGCCATAGGAGTTCTGGAGAAAGCTAGTTATTCATATTTTTACATCATATCAAGAATCCAAAGAAGAACGAGGAAAAGAAAAAGTTGCAGAATAGTCCCTAAATTTCCATATCTACTACAAATCAGCCGGGTAAGTTCATATGGTTGAATTTATATGTTATTTGTGAATGATATAATGTGTTGTTAAATCTGAATTTGCTCTGGAATTATGAAAATTATGATAAAATGAAAGAATAAAGGCGGTAACTCAAATTAGGAAAAACGCAGAATTGAGTACGTTCGTATTGTGACATGTGATGAATTGAAGGATAAGACCATGGTTAATTCATGGCAAAGTGTGAAACGTAGGTATGGTATTAACCATACTGAGTTATGAAACGTAGGTATGGTATCATCCATACTGAGTTGTGAAATGTAGGTATGGTATCGTCCATACTGAGTTATGAAAAGTAGGTATGGTATCGTCCATACCGAGTTGTGAAATGTAGGTATGGTATCGTCCATACCGAGTTGTGAAATGTGGCACTGAGCAACGACGTACTCAAATTCGTAAGACGTTTCCTAATTTGATATTAAGTAAAATAAAAGAAGTGAATTAAATGAAAGAGATTGAGTAGTTGTTAATGTTGAGCTCAACTATGTGAAGTATTTTAACAATGGTTGTGAATGGCAGGGAACTTTAGTAAATGTTTTGTTATAGTTTGGAAATATTATGTGTGGTAAGCATTACTTTTAAACCTATGAACTTACTAAGCTTCATTAAGCTTACTTGTGTGTGTTTGATATTTTTATGTAGATTGAATTAAAGAGAAGTTGGTAGATCGGACCATCACAGCAAAGCTCACTATCCAGATCAATTCCGGTAGCTTTTGTTTTATGCTTAAAGATTTATATGGCATGTATAGAGTTTAAATGAGATGGAGTAAAGATGTTATAAACTAGTTAACAATATTTTGCAATGAAACAGTTTTTGAATTACAGCAGTGACGTGATTTTGAAAAATCACCAAAAATAGAAGAAATGGAATTAGAAAGTTAATAAGATATATAATTGAAGCTTATTGAGTCTATTTTCGTATAAAAGAAACATAACAAACAAATTATTCTTATGTTTTGAGATATTTGAATTTTTGTGAGACTAGTTCAGAATGATTACGTTATCCCCTATTCTGTCTTTGAAAAATCATTAGAAATTGTACAAAAATAATTGTGGGATATAGTTTATATGTATGGAATCCTGAATGAGTCTATTTGCAAAGGAACTAAATAAGAAGGTTATATGAATTCTGTACGAAGAGTAATTTGATTCGTAGTGAAGAGAGGTCAGAATAGTCGAACAGTAAAACAGGGGAAAATTTAATGAATAAACTGTACTAATTGGCCTAATGAAAAATTCTGGAAAAATTATAGTAAAAATATATATGAGTCTAGTTTCAGGGAAAATTAACAGATCTTAATTTGAAGTTCCGTAGCTCTAGATATAAATAATTTAGTGACTATGATGCAGATGGACAATTTTAAATTTTATGCTGAATTAGTAGTTAAGTCTAGTAATGCCTCGTGCTCGACTCCGGCAACGGTCTCGAGTAAGGGGTGTTACAATATCAGTTCATTAACTTGACCCCTTGATCCTTCATGGTATGTCTTATTATGATTGTACCATAAGGCCCAGTAACTGATTGCTTTAATCTCGCATTTTGTTTTAGTCTGACTATTGAACTCCTTTATTAACCAAGCTTTCCATGTTGTTTCCCTATTGCATGTTGAGTCTGGCGCCTCCATACCCTGTAGTACCTGCTGTGTGAACTTGCAACCTCAAAAAAGGTGTTCGGCTGTTTCCTCATCTTCTTGGCAGACTGGACATATTGTGTTCCCTATTAGCTTGCGCCTGCTGAGATTGTGTAGCTTAGGCATATAGTTATTTACTATTTTCCATATGAGAATACAAATTTTACTAGGAATTGTAAGGCCCCATACTTTTGTAAAGAAGGTAGAACTTTCATCAGTCTGTAATCTATCATTCCCATTTTTAATGATCCATTTGTAACCGTTCTTGACTGTATAATTCCTTGAGTTGTCTCCTCTCCAAATGAGAACGTCTTGTGGTCTATTGAGCACCAGTGGAATTGCTAGTATACGCTTCAGTTGGTCTTCACCAAATAGGAATCTGATGATATCCTGTTTCCAGGTACCTGTATCTTTGTCAATTAAATCTGCAACTATTGTAAATCTGGAATCAATGGACTGACATTGGACTCTTCTGTTTCCAGGCCCTGGTACCCATGCATCGTTCCAAATGTTAATCTCCTCCCTGTTCCCCACTCTCCATCCGATCCCCTCCTTTAGAATACTTCAAGCTCCCCAAATGCTTCACCAGGTAAATGAAGGGTAAGCTCCTAACTCAGCGTGCATAAAATCACCTTTTGGAAAGTACTTGGATTTCATGACTCGGGCAAATAAGCAGTTAGGTTGCATTAATATTTTCCACCCATGTTTTGCTAAAAGGGCCATATTAAAACTTTCAAGATCTTTAAAACCTAATCCACCTTTCGCTTTGGGAACACACATTTCACGCCATTTACACCAATGAATCCCTCTGTTGGACTTAGAGCTATGCCACCAAAATTTATTCATTAAATTCTCTAACTCTCTACATACGATAATTGGGAATTTAAAACATTGCATCACATAAATTGGTATTGCTTGTAAAATGGCTTTAAGAAATACCTCTTTGCCCCCTATCGATAGTAGCCTCAGTCTCCAACTTTGTAAAGCTTTCTCGAACCTTTCTTTTATCTCCACGAACGCATGCTTCTTCCTTTTACCAATCATAGTCAGTAACCCCAGATATCTCTCGGGATTATTAGAAATTCTAACTCCCAAAATGCCCCCACCTGTTCCTTTATTTCTGTTTCCACATTTCTGCTAAAATAAATTAGTGATTTATCAAAATTCACCAACTGGCCAAAAACTTGCTCGTATTCCTTAATTATCGCTTTCAGATTATTGGCTCCTTTGATTGACGCCTCCCCAAATAGCATACTGTCGTCTGCAAAAAATAAGTGTGATACCGCAATCTTCCCTCTACCCACCTTCGTTCCTTCCAACTTCCTTTCATTTTTGGCCATTTGAATTAGCCGCGAAAATCCTTCAGCACAAATGAGAAACAAATACGGACTTAGTGGATCTCTTTGTTGTAGCCCTCTTTGAGGATGGAATGCTTCCCCATTTCTTCCATTTAAAACCACCGAATATGTCACACTCTTAACACATTTCATAATAATTGAAATCCAATCATCACAGAACCCCATACTGCTCATCATTTTCTCCAAAAAACTCCATTCAATACGATCATATGCTTTGCTCATGTCCAGCTTCAACGCAAACCCTTTTTTGGATGCCCCTCTTCTTTTTTTGAATGAATGAAGAAGTTCATAAGCCAAAAAAATATTATCAGTAATTTGTCTACCCGAGATAAAAGCTCCTTGATTGTCTTCGATACATAAATTAAGCACTTTTTGAAATCGGTTGACAAGTACTTTTGAGATGATCTTATAAATGACATTACATAAGCTTATGGGTCTAAACTGGTTCATTTGCTTAGGTGAATTAACCTTTGGGATCAAAACTATACTTGTAAAATTTACTTCCTCCATATTCCTCTCTCCTTTTAACACATCTAAACAGAATTTGGTAATTTCCTCCCCAACAATGTGCCAAAATTTTTGATAAAAAATTGCAGGAAAACCATCCATACCTGGCGCTTTAAGAGGGCCGATCGATTTAATTGCCAAAACGATTTCATCAGTCGTAAAATCCACCATTAATTCCCTATTATGCCCCTCCGTAATGTTTGGTTGAAAATATTCCATCAATCTGCTACAATCACTAATTCCTTTAGACGAGAACAACTACTTAAAATAGTGAGTTGCCATTTTCTCCATATCCTCTATCTCTATTTTCATCATGCCGAATTCATCTTCCAGTCCTTTGACTTCGTTTTTCCTCCTCCTTTGTGTTGCACTTCTACGGAAGAAAGTTGTGTTTTTGTCCCCCATTTTAAGCCAATTGGTTCTAGCTCTTTGCTCCCAATAAATCTCCTCCTTGTCAGCTTCAAGATTCAAATCAATTTTAATTCCGATGATTTCCTCCAAAACATCCTCAGAAATTTCGCAGTCCCCCAGTTCACGCAGTCTGCCATTCAGTTCATACGTCCATTGAATTCTTGACTTCTTTTCTTTTTTTTGACCAACCCTGTAGACTCCGTCCCAGTTCTAGTAGTTTCACTAACACATCTTGGTTACTTGAAAGCCATATATTTTTTATATGTTCCTTGCACTTCGGGCTCAGAATCTAGTCGGCATTAAATCTAAATCGCCTTGATTGACCCGAATTGTATCTATCCCCATTTGTATTAGTACTCACCACTAATGGGCAATGGTCTGAAAAACTGTGTTGCAAATGGTTAACTTCGAAATTTGTAAACAGATCCCACCACTTTGGATTCACCACCCCTCTATCTAATCTCTCCCTGATATTATTACTCGCAAGTCTACCACTTTCCCATGTGTACCATTGTCCTGAAAAACCCAAGTCGGCTAGCTCACAATCTTCTAGTACTTTCCTGAACGCTTCCATTTGTCTTTCTTCCCTAATTCGTCCACCTTGTTTTTCAAAAGAAAACAAAATTTCGTTAAAGTCCCCTGCTACTAACCATGGCAGATTACTTCCTCGCTGCAAAGTTCTTAATAACTCCCACGATTCCATTCTGTTTTGTTCAACTGGCTCCCAATAGAATCCTGTAAATCTCCAAATTCCCACTCCATTTTCTTCTTCCACTTCCACGTCAATATGAGATTTTTAATAGCTTTTTAAGTTTAAACTTATTCCTTCCTTCCAGCCTAAAGATAAGCCCCCCTTGAACCTACCGCGTCAACATCGATACCATTCATAAAACCACATCGTCTTCTTATTGATTCCATTTCCTACTTGTGACTTTTGTCTCCATGAGAAACAGAATTTGAAGCTGAATATGTCTCAATTTATTCTTGAGACATCTCATTGTTCGTGATTTCCCCAAATCACGAACATTCCAGCTTAGTATTTTCATTGCCTCCGGTCAGCCAACTTTACATTGGCCGCCGATATCTCTGTTTGAAATTCTACCACCCCCCTTATCTCCCCAGACTTTCCCTCTTTTGAATTAACTCTTTGCCTCTTTTTTCCATCAACAAGATCTATTGATAAGTCTTCCATCTTATCTCCATTTTCTTCTTCCGACTCCTGATTCTCAAAAGTATTTTCCTCCATCAGTTTTCAAGAATGCCTCACTAATTGGCCCATATTTCCTATTCCCCTACCTTGATCTCTTTTATTCGTAATCTCCATTCCAAGGTTTCTCCCTTCCTTTTCCCCATCAACTTCCATATTCTTCCAACGATTAGACTCAATTTCCTCTCGAAGCCATTTACTCGTTGATTGTCCAATTCTTCTTGGTGCAGCCCTTAAAGATAGATCCTATCCAAATTCCACTTGTTGATTACTTAACGTCAATCTGATGGGACAGAAACTTTCACTATGCCCAAGTCGACCACACAAGAAACAAAATAGTGATAGGCGTTCATATTGAAATTGTACATAAATAAATCTGTTTTGGCTGATACAGAGCCGTTTTTTCCTTTTCAATGGATGCCTAACATCAATTATTACTCGAATTCTCATGTATTGTGCATTACCTTTGGAGGCCATAGAAGCGTCATATTCTACAAATTTTCCAACAAAATCGTCCATCTATTTTGCCATTCTTTCTGTATAGAATCCAATCGGGATATTGTGGATTTGTACCTAGAATACAGCCTCCCATAATGGAACTGAATTTGGCTCCTCGTTTCCTACCAATCTGTGGAAAATAATTAAGTGCCTATTGAATGACCAAGGCATACCATCTAGTACTCGGTTCAGATCTATCTCGCTATAAAACCTGAATAAGATTCTCTTATTCTCCATCTCTGTAATCGTTACTCCCCTCAGTGGATGCCATAAATCTGCTAATGTGTTTTTTAAAGCCGGAAAATTCACCACGCTCTCTGCAAGCACTCTTCCCACCAAGCAAAACTCTTGTAATTGAATAGTATTATCGCTTATAATCACCATGGGCTCTTCTTCTTCATTCGTGATGTTCAGTTTGGCCAGATCTGCATATACTATGTTAAAGTCGTCCATAACGTCCCCTGAAGAAAAATTTTCTAACGCCGCAACTCTCAAGAAAGACAAGAAAGCGCAAGAAAATATTTTGAAACCACCCTAATTTTCACTTTCGTGCTATACAGCAGATAAGGAACCCTAACGCATGCTATACAGCAGACTTTGGTAAAGTTAAATTAAGAAGAATTTTAAGACAACTAGTTTGAGTAAGATGTGATCGAAAATTAGGGCTAAACTGATTTTTATGGGTACGTATATAGATTTCATAATTGCCAAAATCTAAAACTTTAATTTTTTTTTTGTTAATTTTAGATTCTTTTTTATGTGAAGAAATAAATTTGGCAAAAAAATGCAAATTCATGCTATACTTTTAAAAGAAAAAAAAGAATTTTTTATTCGACAAGTGGGGTGTTTTCTTTAGTTTTTATTTATTATTTTTGTTATAAATATTTTATTATTATTGAGGTTTCATCAACTTATATACTATGAAAATGAATGATTGCTCATTTTAGAATATTCGAAAAACGTGGTAATGCATTTTAACAAAAAGGAAAGGGAGTGAAAACGTATGTCTTCACACAGGAGTGAGATTAGGTGGTTTACTTATATTAGAAGAAACGTTTTAGAGATATTTCAAAGTGCTGCACGTATTCGGGTTAGAAAAAGTGATGAAAAGAGGTGCAAAAGCATTTACATGGAATACTCAGGTAAGTGTTTATTCATTACGAATTTCGATGGTTGGGTAAAAATTTTACCCAATTTAGATACACCGAATAACAAAATGAAAGATGATATTGACGAGCTAAAAGTTTTGATGGACTTCATCATTAACTATTCGTTCGGATATTCTATCCTAGATTATAAGCATTTCAGATTGTCTACTAAACTGATAATTTTCTTGGCTATCTCAATTCTAAATTTTTGTAAGTTAATTGCATGTCTCACATCCTTAATTTAATTTCCACATTGATAGAAACAACGTGAATCCTAAGTTTTTAGTTAATGGTCCTTTTGTTTGGAGAGATGCCAATAAGTGTTGCTTTCTTATAAATTTGGATTATCTCATAAAGAGAAATGTGCTTGATATGAAAGATATTATAAAATTCAGCATACGTGCAAAACTTGTGCAACATATGTGCAATTATATTAGTATATATATGGGAAAACCAATATGAATTTATAAACGAAAACCAACACCATCTATTTGCACTTTTGAACGGTAAAAGTAATAATTTATAAGCCTATTGTATTTTTCTATTTGGTGTATCTAAATTGGTAAAATTTTTACCCGACTATCGGAATCCGTAATGAACAAACACTTACTCAGGTATTCTATGTAGATGCTTTTGCAACTCCTTTCATCACTTTTTCTAGCCCAAATACGAGCAACATTTTGAGATATCTTTAAAAAATCTCTTCTAATATAAGTAAACCACTTAGCCTCACTCATGTGTGAAGACCTACGTTTCCACTCCCTTTCTTTTTTGTTAAAATATGTTACTATGTTTTTAGAATGTTCTAACGCGAGCAACTATTCGTTTTCAAGTATACAAGTCGATGACACCTCAGTATGTCATCGTTATTGTGATGCTCAGCCAGGAATTTGTATATTCGTAAAGCTGTCCTTTTGTCTATATCAAGGGGTTTTAAAGTTTTGAAGCGAAGAAATTCGCTTGACTTTTCTTCCTTATACTAACAAAAAGGTAACTTTGCGGATGTACAAATTTCTGGTTGAGCATCACTATGATGTTTACATATTGAGGTGTCATTCACATCTGTATCAGGAGGTTTTAAAGTTTTCAAGCCAAGAAATTCGCTCAACTTTTCTTCCATATACAGATAAAAAGGTGGCTTTGCATATGCAATACTAATAATATATCAAATGTGTGTATTACATACATGCTATACACATAAGACTTTAGATCATATTGGCAGAAATCACATCTTACTGTTACACATATAACATACATACGATACACATTACTCATACATAAATCTCATTTAATAGAAACAAATCATAAAATATCATGTTTTAGAGTCTTATTTATTCCAAACGAACCCTACAAAAGGGCAAAATTTGATTCCACATGAAATAAGACCCTAGGGTAAAATTTCAAAAAATTGGCCCATATGCCCAATTGGCCAGCCCGTGTGACCCACATGACCTCACACATGCCCGTGTGACCCACACGGCCCAATTAACCCAGACTGTGTAGGTTCACACGGTCTGGCACACGGCCTGTCACACGGCCTGTCACACGGTCGTGTGGTGCACATAGTTCACTTTTCAACTTCGCGCCGTTCGTTGTTTTTCGGATTTTTTTGTTACAAACCTAGGTATTTTCTGATGCGAAAGCAACAACACAAATTTTGGTACCTAAAAACATTATCCACCTAATGAACTAGCCAATGAAAAAGAATTGATTGAGAGGATATGGTCCTTAATTTTCCTAAAATATCAATCAAACTAAATACGATCAATCCAAAAAACCACAACAACCCCAAATTGGCATTAAAACACTTACCCTTGAACTAAAACAACACCCTCACAAGCCTTAATTCACCAGAGGATTAATCGCCTCGCGATCTCCACCTAGAAAATCCACACAATTATACATATGGAACACAACTCCACAAAAATTCCCAATTAAAAAAGGTAACAGAAATCCCCAAAAGCGTACAAGATTATTCAGTACATACACAAGAATCAATATGTAAACAACACAATCATAACACCCACCATCGAATTTTGAATGGCACAATTAAAAGCGATCAAGAACGAAAAAGAGATTGAGCAAAGGAAAAAAAAAAAGAAGAAAAAGTTTGAGAACTTTTATTGGAATTAACATGAAACAACAAGAAAAAGAGAGAATGTATGGGAGAAGTGGGGGAAACGTGAAATAGGTGGGAGAAAATTTAGGGAAATCTTTTCAATTTTAATTAATTTGTTAAAAAATAATGATAACAACTAACTAGATTTCTGGTAATAATTAGATTTTGGAAAGTTTGAATTTAACTTTAACTCATCCACATGGGCAACACAGAGCATGAGAATAAAAAAAAATTTCCACTTACTCGCACGGGAATTCGAACGCAAGACCAAATGGTAAGCTGAAACCTTATCACTAAATTAACAGGTACATTCTTAACACAAGTTGAGCGAAAATTAAATTGAAGTCAAATGTTCAGAGATAAAGATAGGGATAAAATAGCAAAAAATTCAAAGAAAAGTAATGGAACCTAAAACCTCCCACATACAAGAACCACACTTAACCATTAAAGCAGATTAATTGACATGGTAAAATTTAAAAAATCCAGAACTCAAATTTTTGGGGCATTACATCTCTCCCCCTAAAAGAAATTTCGGCCTCGAAATTTACCTGATTCAAACAGATGTGAATATTATTGTCGGTTCAAATCCTGAGGCTCCCATGTGGCTTCATTGGTACCATGATTCTGCCACAGAACCTTAACTAACGAAATAACCTTTCTCCTCAAGACTTTAACCTCGATCCAAAATTTGAATCAGATCCTCCTTGAAAGTCAAATCTGGTCTCACCTCAATCTCCTCAACAAATACAATATGAGATGAGTTAGACCGATACCACCTTAACATAGAGACGTGAAAGACATCATGTATACGATTTAACTCAGGAGGTAACTCTAACTAATAGATAATTGACCCAACTCGTTTCAGACTCTGATAAGACCTAATGAACCTAGGGCTCAACTTACCCTTACATCCAAATCGGATGACCTTTACCTTAAGAAAAAACTTGATCTCCCACTGCAAATTCAATATCTTTCATCTTTAAATTCGCATAAGACTTTTATCAGTCAGAAGCTGCCTTTAGTCAATCTTGCATCAATCTAACCTTGTCCTCAGTCTCAAAAACTAAATCAGGACCCATAATCCACCTCTTACCCAGCTCAGTCCAACAAAAAGGGGTGTGACACTTACGACCATATTAAGCCTTGTAAGGTGCCATTTGAGCACTAGACCAAAAGCTTTTATTACACGCGAACTCAGCCAGTGGCAGAAACTCCTCCTAACTACCACGGAAGTCGATGACACAACTCTATAGCATATCCTGCAGAATTTGAATCACTTTCTCAAATTACCCATCAGTCTGCGGATGGAATGCAATACTAAAGTCCAACCGAGTACCCAATTCCCCATACAATTTCTTCCAAAATCGAGACATAAATCGAAGGTCTCTATTAGAGATAATCGAGACTGGTACTCCATGAAGTCTAACAATCTTAGAAATTTACAACTTAGCCAATTTCTGTGGAGAATAATTGATCCTAACTGGAGAAAAATGAGAATACTTGGTCAACTGATCCACGATGACCCAAACAGAATCATTATGAGGAATCTTAAAGGGTTGAAGCGAACTTGAAGGTAGTTGGTGCTTAGCCTTAACTTGCTGGCACGTTAGACAATGAGAAACAAAATATGTTACCTATCGTTTCAAGTTGGGCCACCAGTACAATTCTCAAAAATCTCGATACATTTTATTTCCACTGGGATGTAGCTACTATACCCTTTCCGTAATATAAACTGCCTCAACTCCACATCATTAGGCACACAAACCTAACCTCTGAAACACAGAACCCCTTCACTATTTAGCCTAAAATCAGAAGTCCACCCTCTTCAACCTGCTGAAATCGAAGAACTAGAGAATCATCTACCAACTACTTATCCCAAATTTGATCAATCCAGGTCGGCTTAACTTGCAACTCAGCTAACAAACTACCATCATCAAACAGACTTAGGCAAGCAAACATCGCCCTCAAATCAGGCATTGATCTACGACTAAAAGCATTGGCCACAATATTGGTCTTACCATGATGATGCTCTATCACATAGTCGTAATCCTTAAGCAAATCAATCCATCTACGTTGCCTAAGATTCACTTCCTTCTAGGTAAGGAAGTATTTGAGGTTTTTGTGATCGGTGTAGATGATACACCTCTCACCATACAGATAGTGCATTCAAATTTTCAATGTGAAGACAACCGAAACTAACTCAAGATCGTGTGTAGGATAGTTGCCTTTGTGTGACTAAAGCTGTTGGGATATATAAGCCACTATCTTAGTATCTTGCATCTGAACACAACCCAAACTGGTGAAGCATCTCTGTACACAACAGGCTCTTTACCGGATTCAAGCTATATCAGGATGGGGGCTTGAGTCAAAACAGATTTAAGCTTCTCAAAGCTTGATTTTTGCTCATTAGTCCACACAAAAGGTGCATTCTTACGCAATAACTTAGCCAAAAGAGTTGCGGTAAGTGAGAACCCCTCCAAAAATCTCCTATAATAACTTGCTAAACCGAGAAAACTTTAGATTTCAGATACATTCCTAGGCTGTTTCCACTCAAGAATAGCCTCAATCTTTTTAAGGTCAACACAGATACCCTCAGCAAAAATCACATGTCCTAGAAAAGTGACCTCACTTAACCAGAACTCACACTTGCTCAACTTAGAGTAAAGCTTTTTCTTACGGAGTATTTGCAGAACCACTCTAAGATGTTCATCATGCTCAATATCATTCTTAGAGTACACCAAAATGTCATCGATATAAACAACAACAAACTGATCCAAATAAGACTGAAAGACCCGATTCATGAGATCCATGAACGCAACCAGAGCAATAGTCAAACGAATGGCATGACAAGGAACTTGTAATGCCCATAACGAGACCTGCATATGCACATCAACCTCTTTAACCTTTAACTGATGATACCTAGAGCAAAGATCAATTTTTGAGAATATTGATGCCCCATGAAATTGATCAAACAAGTCTTCTCTCCTCAGAAGCCGGTACTTATTCTTTACTGTCAATTTATTCAACTAACGGTAATCCACACACATCCTTATGGTACCATTTTTTTCACAAAAAGAACAGGTGCTCCCCACGGAGACACACTAGGCCTAATGAACCATCGATCGAGAAGTTCCTGCGGCTACACTTTCAATTCCATAAGCTCCTTCGGTGACATTCGGTAGGGAGCAATAGACACCAGAGTTGTTCTAAGCAAAACCTCAATATCAAACTCAACCTCCCTATCCGGTTGTAACCCCAAAATTTCTAGAGAAAAACATCCAAAAATTCTTTAACTGTCCGAATATCCTCAATAGAAGACTCCACAGAACTCATGTCATACAAATATGCCAGAAACGCCTCACACCCTTTTTAGACTAACATTTCAGCTACCAGAGCGGAGATTACATTGAAGAGGTAGTCTCGATGCTCATGAACCATAACAATCTCTATATCATCCTTAGACATCAGAGATACTCTTTTTGTAGCATAATCCAAACTGACTCGATGCTCTACGAGCTAGTCCACACCTACTCTATCAAATTAGCCAAAAAACACAACCTGTAAGCTCTATAATCAAACCCATACTGATTGACCCAATTGACTAATCACAGAAATCTCACTAGAAGTACTCTCAACAGGAACTCTTAGATTAACAAAAATAGTACTAGCTATATATGAGTGGGTCGAACCAATATCTATCAATGCAAAATAAGGAACAGAAGGAATGAAAAATGTAGCGGCTATCATATCAATGGTGTCTCTATCCTCGCGGTACTTTGCCGTATATACTAATGCAGGTTGTCTCGTCTCGGTTTGATTAGCCATCTGTTCGGTGCTCTTTGCCTTCGACCCATACCATTACCACCTCTGGCCTGACTATAGTCCCTAAGTGGCTGTTGAACTGACCTCTGAGGATTAACCAAACCTAGAACTAGAGCTTGCACCTGATCGACCTAAAGTGGACAGTTCATAATGCTATGTTTCATAGACCCGCATCGGAGATAATCTCTCAACCTCCTCTAACACTAGTCTGGATGGCGCCTACCACAATCTCCACATAACTGAATCCCAGCAAAAACAACCGCTACCTCAACCTGCAGAGGCCCATCAAACCTAGCCCATTTCTTAGTCATTGAGGAAAACTAGAAGGGCTCGAATCCCTCTTAAACTTATTTTGGCCCCTATCATAATCCCTCTTTTCACGCTCCACGCAGTTAATCTCTTTCGTGATTTTTGCCTTCTCCACCAGAGTTTTGAAGAATCATTTCCACTTTGAAGCTATAAGAACCACAATGTCATATCTCAGTCTGTTCTAAAAACAGACACTCTTTTCATAATCATTCTCAATCAAGCTTCGAGCATACCTACTCAATCTCAAGAATTGAGCCTCATAGTCGGCCACGGATCTCTCGCCTTGAGTCAACCAAATAAACTCAAGCTTCGAGCATACCTAGTCAATCTCAAGAAACTCAAGCCTCACGGATCTCGCCTTGAGTCAACCAAATAAACTCAAGCCTCTGAGCCTCAATATATCTCGCCCCCACATACTTATTCCAGAAGGCACTAAGAAAGGTCTAAGTCACCTGTTTTGTTTGGATGCCTTGCTCAATAATTTTCCACCATCGGTATGCTTCATTTCAAAGCAAAGATACTGTACCCTTCAATTTCTACTCGGGGGTGCATTCTAAGTCATTCATGATTTTTTCGGTGGTCTCTAACCAATACTCGACCACATTCGGAATGATTTTAGTGACTCCTCTAAACAATTTTGTTCCATAAGACCAAAGTAGTTCTGTTACTGACCCTTGGCTACTAGATTCAATATGGGCCCCAACGACTCTCTCAAGTACTCTCAACATAGCTTGGGACTGTGCGTTGTCCCCAACAGTCTAAGTTTGAAACTCAGTCTCAATAGTAAGCGTCCCAACAGTCTTGCTCGTATCTAAATTAAGCATATTACCCATTGAAGATGGCTCAGATCGAGCCCCTCTTCCGCGCCCTCCACTCCCACGGGTACCACATCTACGAGTTTTGTGCGTACTCATCATGCTTAACTTAATTATAATTAAAAATTTTATGTATCAGTTTGAGTTTGTTATCGGAACTTTAAGTCTAAAATTTTATTAAAATTTTTTACAGAATCATCACAAATTTTAGTTAAAGAACAGTAATTCTAACATTTCAGTGTCTTTCTAAACTACAGAGTATAAATAAAGTAAAAGTACTTACAAGATCAACGCTGGAGACTTGGAAATTTTTTAGAAACTCATTTATCAGAATAAATAAAAAATAAATATTATTTTAAACATTTTTTGTAAAAAAAATGAACCCAAAAATCTCAGCTCGAGTTTTGAACCTAGGCTCTAATACCATCAAATGTAACACCCCAAACTTGGCCTAGATGTTCTGGCCAAGTCTGGAGAAGTTACATCCCCTCGTTCTAAAATCTAGAAACCAATTTGATTCCATAAAGTTAAACATTGTTTAATTTTGATAATCAAATTTTCAGGGTTTTAGGGAAAAATACTTTTCCATAATTAACTTCATTAAAATTGCAGAAGCATACTTATATACAATCATTTAGTTTTGCAGCGAAATTTTTTAAGTTAGATAGGTTTTGAAAAAAAAAACATAAATTAGTTTTGAAATTTAACATGTTGTAGTTTGGATTATAGTTCAAAATGAAAATATAGAATTAAAATGAAAATATAGAATTCGAAACATAAAACAATCCCCGAAAAACCAAAAATAGTCCAAAGGAAAAACTTATTTAAATTGAATAGAATTAAAAGAAATTCAGTTATTAATAACTTAGCTCTCGCCACACCGATCCGTCCTAAGTCTGTGGATTACCTGAGAGCAAACATACAGAAAGTGAGCTTACGAGTGTGTAACTTATTTCAAATAGTAAATCAGACACACATGATTTAACAGATGATATAGCAGATATATGTTCATATACATTTTATGAACAATTACAAGTGATAAACCGTAAAAGTAACATATTTTAAGCCCACATTTAGTTTGCTTTTGGATGCGTTAAACCTCGATTTATGTAAAAAGGTGCTCTTAATCCTTTCTTTTCATGTTTTATACCCAGGGAAGCACCCGAGGATGAAAAGAACGAGAAACGGGCCTAAAACGGACCAAATTGGGCCAAAGAGGAAATCGACACGGCCTGGACTTAAGCCCACACGGCCATGCCACGCCAATCTACTAGAATGCGACCTGATCTCGACTTACACGCCGTGTCACATTAAAGAAGTCCGAGCATGGCCTGACCACAATCCACACAGGCGTGTGCCATGGCCGTGTCCTTATCGTGGCAAAGAGCAATTTCATTCAGATTTGGATACTTTGGGGCGAAGAAACATATTTTGAAAGCCTATATAAACCCCCTAAGTGTTACCTGAAGGAGGGCGATTAGCGAGGCCAAGGAGCCGAGCCAGAAAGACTAGAATTGTGGAGAATCAACTCGAAGATAGCCAGTTGATCCATCTCGAGAAGCCGAAATTCTACTCAAGACGGCGGATCTCTCCTTCAATTCCTTCAGGGAGTTTTAGGGTTTTCTTATGTTTTGTTTTATCTTTTCTTCTGAGATGTTTTCTTTATTTAATATGAACTAAACCCTTCAGATACCTGAAGGGGATGAAACCTAAAACAGATCTTGTTATTGTTTTCTGAATTATATGATAAATATTTGACTTGTTCTTAATTATGTGTGCTTAATTATTATGTTGATATTTCCGGGATATTGATTCAAGTATGATGTGCTTAGGTGGTGGAGCAAAAGTCCCTGCTTAAGAGTAGATCTAGCATAATTAAGCGGAGTTGATCGTGCGCCTAGAGATAGGGTGACGAGATTTTGCCGAATTAGGGTGAAACCTAATATGGGAGTCCATAGATCGAGTTAATGCGATTCTAGGGGTTTTAATTAGAAAGAGATTTCAATTAATCAACCTAGGGTTAGACGTTATTCGCTTCGAGAGAGGGTTTAATATAACTTAGGGAATCTTACGGATCAAGTCAAGTGAATAAATCGTCTGGTTCAATGTTAGATAACAAGTGAAATCTAGGTGGATTCTTCCTAAGGGTATCGTCTTAATCAATTGGTTTTTCTTCCAAGTTATTTTTCCTTAATTCATTCCTTTTGTCTTTGCATCTTTAGTTTAGTTGATAGTTAAATTTAGATTAGATAAACATTCACTTAATTCTTAGGCTAAATAATAGAAAAAGAGTTAGTATTAGTACTTTTGGTTCCTTTGGGATTCGATATTCCGGTCTCGCCTAAACTATACTACTGTTCGATAGGTGCACTTGCCTTACAATCGTTGTCAGAGTTAGTTTCCAGGTTCGATCATTCTCATTATAAATTTAAAGCTCTAATTTCGACAATCAAGTTTTTGGCGCCGTTGCCGGGGAACTGAAATATTAAGAAAGCTTAATTTTTATTACTTTAGCCATATTTACTATTTATTTTTATTTTTGCAATTTTATTTTATTTTTCTAAATTTTTTTCTTTTCTTTTGTCCCTTTCAGGTACCTCTAGTTTATGAATAGAAGGAACCCGACAGGACCTCTACTTTACGACAGTGATATTGAAGGTACCGTTCGTAGAAATCGCAGAGAAATAAGGCGAAGCCTAAACTACATAAACGAAAAGCAAGAAGCCGAAATAAGTACCACAGAAGAGATGGCTGAAAATAATCCACCACCTCCAGAGATGGCCGAACATCATGCTCCACGTACTATGTATGATTATGCTAAACCTAGTTTAACAGGAACTGAGTCTAGTATTGTTAGGCCGACTATTGCTGCAAATAATTTTGAACTAAAACCTAACACTATACAAATGATACAACAGTTTGTTCAGTTTGATGGTTTGCAGGATGAGGATTCTAACACACACTTAGCAAATTTCCTAGAATTTTGCTACACCTTCAAGATAAATGGCGTTTCTGATGATGCCATCCGTCTTCAGTTATTTCCCTTTTCCCTGAGAAATAAAGCCAAACAGTGGTTACATTCTCTTCCACGAGGCTCAATCAGTACATGGGATCAACTGACTGAAAATTTTTTATTAAAATATTTTCCACCGGCCAAAACGGCCAAGTTAAGGAATGATATCTCTTCTTTTGTGCAGATAGATTTAGAGACACTATACGATGCATGGGAGAGGTACAAAGATTTGTTGAGGAGGTGCCCACACCACGGATTACCATTGTGGCTACAGGTCCGAACTTTTTGTAATGGTGTGAACCCTTCAACAAGGCAGCTAATCGATTCAGCTACCGGTGGAACCCTGAACAACAAAACTCATGAAGCAGCCTACTAGTTTATAGAGGAGATGCCATTGAATAACTATCAGTGGCAACTTATAAGGACAAGGCCAGCTGAAGCAGCCAGAGTTTTCAACATTGACGCAGTAACCGCGCTATCAAATCAGGTGGAATTGTTACATAAAAAATTTGATAGCTTCTATGGTTCTTCGCAGGCACTCCAGTTATGCAGTACCACACAAGTGAAGGAGTGGTGAATCCTGAGTACCCACCCTACGGGCAGGGTATGGAGAGCGAACAAATGAACTATATGGGTAATAATTTTCGATCTAACAATAACCCTTATAGTAACACTTATAATCCAGGTTGAAAGAACCACCCCAATTTCTCATGGGGCGGTCAAAGAAATCAAAGATCACAACCATCCCAAAACTTCCAACAACAGCCCTACCCACAGGAAAAGAAGCCAAACCTTGAAGAGGCGTTAACAAACTTCATAGCAGCCTCAGACACACGTTTCCAGAAGATAGAAACAAAACTTGAAGCATTGTCACAGGAATTCAAGGATCAGATCAGGCAACTTACTAGGTTAGTTTCTGAAATACGATTAGAAATCCTACCTAGGGAAAATGAGCAGGTCCAGGCAGTAACACTGAGAAGTGGAAAGGAGTTAATTGAAACAAAGAAGGAGGTACCACATGAACCCGATAAGGCAAAGATAAATTCGACCCGTGAGGAAACTAAACCAACAATCCCGTATTCAGCAAAGTTGAAGAAAGACCGCTTAGACGCACAATATGGTAAATTTCTTGAACTTTTTAAACAGCTACTGATAAACCGTAAAAGTAACATATTTTAATCCCACATTTAACATGATTTTGGATGATTTATCTTTCGATTTATATAAAAAGGTGTTTGTAATCCTTTCTTTTCATGTTTTATACCCAGGAAAGCACCCGAGGATGAAAAGAACACAAAACGAGCCCAAAACAGAGCAAATGGGCCTTAGCACAAAATTGACACGGCCTGGCCCAAATCACACACGGCCGTGCCTCAACGATCACCTAGAGCACGGCTTCAACCCTGCCTCACACGACCGTGCCTCAAGTTAAAAATCCAAACACGGTCTAAAGTCGATCCACACGAGCGTGTGCCATGGCCGTGCCACCGTCGCTGGAAAGAGCAATTTTAGTCAGAAAAGGATACTTAGGGAGAAAGAATCGCATTCCAAGAGCCTATATATATCCCCTAAGTGCCACCTTTAAAAGGGCGTCAAAGCTAGGCCAAGGAGCCAGGCCGAGAAGGTCAGAATTAGGGAATAGCGCGAGGATAGCCAGTTGATCCATCCCAAGAAACCGGAGTTATACTCAAGACGGTGGAATTCTCCTTCAATTCCTTCAGGGGGTTTTAGGGATTTCTTATGTTTTGTTTTATCTTTTCTCTTATGATGTTTTCTTTATTCGTTATGAACTAAACCCCTCAGATACCTGAAGGGGATGAAACCTAGATGAATCTTGTTATTTGATTTCGGAATTATATGATAAATACTTAGTTTGTTCTTAATTATGTTGCTTAATCCAAATCTGATGTGCTTAGGTGGAGGAGGAATAGTCCCTGCCTAAGAGTAGATCTAGCATAATTAAGTGGAGTTGATCGCACGCCTAGAGATAGGGTGACAAGATTTTGCCGGATTAGGGTGAAACCTAATATAGGAGTCCTTTGATTGATTTACTGCTATTCTAGGGGGTTATTATAAGCGAACGAGAGTTCCACTAATTAACCTAGGGTTAGACGTTATTCACCTCGAGAGAGGGTTTAATATAGGTTAGGGAGTCTCACGGATCAAGCTAAGTAAAGAAATCATATGGTTCAGGGTTAGATAACAAGTGAAGTCTAGGTGGATTCTTCCTGAGGGTATCGCCGCAATCAACTGAGTTTTTTCTTGAAGCTATTTTCCAATCGTTCTTTTTGTCTTGTGTCTTTAGCTTAGTAAGTCGTTAATTTAGCAACTTCACTCTATTTCTAAGGCTAAATAATAAAAAGAAAGTTAGTATTAGTACTTTTATTTCCTGTGGGTTCGATAATCCGGTCTTGCTTAAGCTATACTACTGTTCGATAGGTACGCTTGCCTTTAATCGTTGTCAGAGTTAGTCTCCAGGTTCGATCATTCTTTTATAAATTTTAAAGCTCTGATTTCAGCGATCAAGTTTTTGGCGCCGTTGCCGGAGAACTAAAATATTAAGAATGCTCTATTTTTATTACTTTAGCCATTATTTTTTTATTTTTCGCAATTTTATTTTTTAGGTTAAATTTTTATTTTTGCTAAATTTTCTTTCTTTTCCTAGCAGGTACCTCTAGTTTATGACTAGAAGGAACCCAAAAGGACCTTTGGTATACGACAGTGAAATCAAAGCTACCGCTCGCAGGAATCGTCGAGAAACCAGGCGAGCCTTAGATTACACAGACATAGAGGAAGAAGGCAGATCCAATCCTACTGAAGGGATGGACAAGAATAACCCACCACCACGGGATGTAGGGGAAAACAATGCTCCACGCACAATATTTGACTATGCGAAACCACATTTAATAGGAGCAGAATCGAGTATTGTTAGGCCTGCTATAGCTGCTAACAATTTTGAATTAAAGCCTAACACAATACAAATGATTCAACAGTTTGTTCAATTTGATGGTTTGCAGGACGAAGATCCAAATGCTCATATAGTTAACTTTTTAGAGTTCTGTGATACCTTCAAAATAAATGGCATTTCTGATGATGTCATACATCTTCGGTTATTGTAACATCCCGAATTAGGGGTTGTTTGCGATTTATTTTATTTCCATGTGTTTGCCTGAAGAAATGCATATATATTGGTTGTTTGATATATTCTAGGGTCTAGTCATAACCCCGGGTTAAGTCTGACTTAGGTTTTAAAAACTCCTTTTTAGCACTTAAGAGGAAAAGCTAAGTAAGGAAGCTTTAAATATTATTTGGGGCGATGCATGACACAAGGTAGCAGCTGGTAAAGTGGTTGGGACGCTACCTAGAGAGCTAGAAGGTGCGGCAGATCAGGGATTCGAGCTGCCAAGATCGCGCTTGGGGCTTTTATTTTTGCGTTATGGGAGTTAAGCTAGGAAGGCCTTATAAATAAATGGTGCGGTTTATGGGCATGAAAGTCGGCCTGGCAAAGTGACTTGGGAGCGCCACTAAGGGGCCTTAGTGCAGGGACTCGGGTTCGAGTCACCATGGAAGCTTATGGGAGTGTTTTATTATTTTGGGTTTTGGCGCCTAAAAGGAAGGGGCTAACTAAGAAGGCTTTAAAAGGAATTTGTGAGCGTTGGAGGACATGAAAGTCAAGGTGGTAAAGTGGCGTGGGACGTGATAGGTGATTGCGGTAGTGAGGACTCGAGTTCGAGTCCTGATAGAAGCGCAAGGGTATTTTTATTTTGTTTTTGGCGTTGAGACAAGGAAGCTAATGAGGGAGTGCTTAAAGGAGAAGTGTGACGAGTTATGTCACAAAAGACGCCTTGGCCGAGTGGCTAAGGGTGCTATAGGAGGGCTGCGGCAGTGAGGTCTTGGGTTCGAAACCCATGTGCAGCAATGGAGGGTTTTATTTCTTTTTCCCTCTCTTTCTTTTTGGCCGGCGTGAGATAGTGGCCTGCATGGGCTCCCAAATTGATGAAAACAAAGTTGTTTTGTTTTCAAAAGCTGCTGGAGGCATGGGGAATTATTATTATTATTATTATTATTTTTATTTTAATGGAAGATGGGTTGGTGATGGGAAATAATGTTTTATTTTGGTGATGGAAATCATCACGTGGGAGCATGGCCGAATGAAGCATGCTTAGGGGAGCATGGTCGGCCTTGAGCATAGCAAAAGCATAGCCGAAATTCATTAACTTGTTTTTGTTTCCTTTCCAAATTGTTCTTGGTTGAAATGGGGACTTTGGGGGAGGGTTTGAGTTGCGGTTTTGAAGGAATATTAGGGAGTATTTTCGGCGAGCTCATGTCCCTTTCTTTCTTCTTTCATTGTTGTTCAAACCGAAACTCCCTTCTCCTCCTATGCTACCTTCGGTTTTACTTTGAAGCATGCCATTGTGATTATGCCGAAACTTCCTTACTATTTCTTCCTCTTAATTGTCACTTTGGCCGAATGCTCCTTGCCATTTAGAGCATAGGCCGAACCCCCCAAAGGAAGGTGTTGTCAATTTTTAAAGGGTGGTAAGTGTCTCATTTTAGCATTCGATTTCTTTTCTCTCTTTTGGTGTGCCGAAAACATGTGCAAGGCCTTGGTAAGGATTGGCCGAATGTGTATAGGCCATAATAACATGAAACTTTTGTGTGTAGCCGACACTAAGGAGTATTTCGGGTTTTATTTCTTCAAGGGATCTCGACAAGACAAGTGACAACTTTCGGATTTCGGTAAGTATGGAAAATGGTTGAGCATATTCAGCCAAAGGCCATTTTTGGTATTTATGTGTAACCGAGTGTACACTATGGTTTTAGGGGCAAATCGGCTAAGGAAATCAGAGGCTCTCGGGTTTTCAAACCGCGTTGGTAAGTGCTAATAAAGATTCGGCCTAGGGTCACATGTTGGTTTTGGGTGCCATTAGTTTTTCGGGATTATTAATATAGCCGAATGGCTATTAGTTCTTAAAGAATGGGTGTTGACCGATTGTAGGGGGAAACAATATCACGAGATTTTGCTAGTATAGCTCGGGATTCGCTAGTCTCACAAGTAAACAGGTGTGTAAACTCTTACACACTTTATTAGCATAGACTGCCTATTATATTGCTATATAACCTCTCGTGTAGTAAATTTTTGCCTTGTGGGCATAAGCTTGGATTTTGGGTAAGTCCCCTATTACTTGATCTATGATGTATGTTGTGTATGCCATCATATGCTGTTAAATGCTATGCTATATACAAATGCATGATATATGGGATCATGATACATGTTATGTGAGCATGATGATGGTGGCATTGATGAGAGGAGGGAGATGATCTCTATGGACTGTCACCAGTGGTTTTGACCACACGATGGGTTGGCCCCATCACTTGATATATTTGTGACTTCGGTCACCAGTGGTTTTGACCACCAGTGGTTTTGACCACACGGGGTAGAAAAAGGAGTATGGATGGCTAGCTTGGGTTGCATATTTGCATTTCTTACTAATATCTTGTGTATGAGGTGCATTTTTGGGTTGGGGATTTATACACTGAGTCTTGGTGACTCACCCCTTCCCATATCATTTTGCAGGTGAGTAGATCGCGGAGATGGAGCCGGAGAGGACTCGAGGCGGCCATGCTTGTTCCTTGGACTTGAAATTTTATTTCGCACCGTTAAAGTTTATTATTTACTAAATTTTAGTTTGGTTTGTAATATGGCCGCTAGTTATTATTTGGATGTTTAAGTAGTTGCTTTTACTTTACTTCTATTATATTGCTAATGAACTTATAAACTGTTAAATCAATCGGTTAAAAAGTAACATTTTCAAAATAAGTACTCGTACGCGTTTTCAAAGATGTTACCATCGGGTAGCAAAATTTACCAAGTCAACGATAACTCTGATGTTTTTAAAAATTTAAATGATCAAATGTTTTCAAAGGTTTCAACTCAACCATGTTTATAAAAATCAATCCCACCTGAGTTTTAATAGACACCGTTTTATAATCACATCAAATTTTCAGATTTTTACCAGTAATCAAAATCCTTCAAAACGTTTTTACTCTGTGACATACCAGATCCGGTCAAGGCTCATGGGCCGGGTTCGGGAGTGTTACAGTTATTCCCTTTTTCATTAAGAAATAAAGCCAAACAGTGGTTAAACTCATTACCACGAGGGTCAATCACTACATGGGAACAAATGACCGAAAAGTTTTTATTGAAATATTTCCCACCGGCCAAAACGGCTAAATTACGGAATGATATCTTTTCTTTTGTGCAGATGGATCTAGAGACATTGTACGATGTATGGGAGAGATACAAGGATCTCTTGAGGAGGTGTCCACACCATGGTATACCCTTGTGGCTACAAGTCCAAACTTTTTACAATGGTATAAACCCCTCAACGAGGCAACTAATTGATTCTGCCGCCGGTGGAACCCTAAATAACAAAACTCCAGAAGCAGCATACGAGTTCATTGAGGAGATGTCACTAAATAATTATCAGTGGCAGGTTTCAAGGACCAAACTGACAAAATTAGCAGGAGTCTTCAACGTCAATGCAGTGACCATGCTATCAACACAGATAGAGATGATGAATAAAAAGCTTGATAGTTTGTGTTCTTCGCAGGCACATCCAGTCATGCAATGCGACGCAAGTGGAACTGTGGCGAATCTTGAGTACCCACCCTACCAACCGGAAACAGAGAACGAACAGATGAACTATATAGGTAACAATTTCAGATCCAATAATAATCCTTATAGTAATACTTACAATCCAGGTTGGAGGAACCACCCAAATTTTTCATGGGGAGGTCAAGGAAATCAAAGACAACAACCTCCTCAAAACTTCCAAAATCAACCCTATCCACAAGAGAAGAAACCAACGCTCGAGGAGATGCTAGCAAAATCAGTAGACACAGAAAAATGTCTACAAGATACCGAGAAAACCCTTAAAGATCAACAAGCGTTAGTTCAAAAACTTACTGAGTCATTTGGGGAACTCACTAAAATGGTTGGATTACTTACTAAGATGATCTGTGAAATACGGGCAGAAATTTTTCCTAAAGGAACAGAACAGGTAAAAGTAGTCACACTAAGAAGTGGAAAGAAATTAGTTGACCCAAAGAAACAAATCCCATACGAAGATAACAAGGCAAGCGATGAGGGGATTGAGGATGTAAATCCAGTACGTAACGAAAACAAACCACCAATCCCATATCTAGCCAAGTTAAAAAAAGAACGAATTGATGCCCAATACGGTAAGTTTCTTGAACTTTTTAAACAAATACATATTAACTTACCTTTTTGTTGAAGCCATTTCACAGATGCCAAAGTACACAAAATTCTTAAAGGAACTCTTGACGAATAAACGGAAGCTTGAAGAAGTGTCAACGGTAGAACTTAATGAAGAGTGCTCAGCCATCCTCCAAAATAAGTTACCAACCAAATTCAAAGTCCCAAGAAGTTTTACTATCCCTTGTTTAATTGGTAGCTTGAATATTAAGAAAGCATTAGCTGATTTAGGAGCCAGCATTAATTTAATGCCTTATAAAATGTTTAAACAACTAGATCTTGGGGAACCAAAACCCACTAGGATGAGTATTCAGTTAGCTGATAGATCCATTAAATATCCTAGAGGAGTTATCGAAGATGTCTTGGTAAAAATTGATAAATTTATTTTCCTTGTTGATTTTGTTGTGTTAGACATGGATGAAGACATTAATGTCCCTTTAATTCTAGGGCATCCTTTTTTAGCCACTACTAGAGCTGTTATTGATGTAGGTGATGGTAAACTCACACTGAGGATAGGTGATGAAGAAATTATTTTTCAAATTTATGATGCCATGCTATATTCTAAAGAGCAAGATGATTCCTGTTATTTTGTTGATACTATTGATCATATCATTCAAAATTCATTACAGGAAATCATACACGGCGACACGATGGAACTGTGATTGACTCAAGAAGAGGGGGAAGAAGATGAAGATGATGAGTTGAACCTGAATACATCATCATCCAGACAAATGAAAGAAGAAAAAATTGAAAATGATAACGAAATAAAACATAAACCCTCCATCAATGAGCCACCCAAATTGGAATTAAAACAGTTACCAAAACACTTAGAATACGCATTCCTCAGGGAAAATTCTACGCTACTGGTAATTATCTCTTCAGAACTAGAACCCAAGGAAAATGAGGAGCTGATAAAGGTACTAAGAGAACACAAAAAAGCCATTGCTTGGAAAATTTCTGACATTAAGGGTATAAGCCCTTCGTTCTGTACCCACAAAATTTTAATGGAAGAAGAATAGAAGCCGTGCGTGCAACCCCAGAGACGGCTAAACCCCAACATGAAAGAAGTGGTCAAAGCTGAGGTAATTAAACTTCTAGATGCAGGAATAATTTATCCTATTTCTGACAGCACTTGGGTAAGTCCTGTGCAGATAGTTCCAAAAAAAAGGGGAATGACGGTGGTACCCAATGAAAAGAATGAGTTAATTCTCACAAGAACAGTTATAGGCTGGAGAGTCTGTATAGACTATAGAAAGGTGAATGATGCCACCAGAAAAGATCACTTCCCTCTGCCCTTCATAGGTCAAATGCTAAAAAGATTATCCGGGCATATATACTACTGTTTCTTGGACGAAATTTCCGGCTATTTCCAAATCCCCATAGCTCCCGAAGATCAAGAGAAGACAACATTTACATGCCCATACGGTACGTTTGCTTATCGTAGAATGCCTTTTGGATTATGTAATGCTCCTGCTACTTTTCAGTGTTTAATGTTGGCAATCTTTGACGAACTTGTGGAAGACATCACAGAGGTATTTATGGATGATTTCTCGGTATTTGGTAATTCTTTCCATCTTTGCCTTAAAAATTTAAAACGAGTTCTAATGAGATGTGAGGAAACGAACCGTGTTTTGAACTGGGAAAAATGTCACTTTATGGTTAGAGAAGGAATTGTATTAGGACATAAGATTTCTAGTAGAGGGATTGAGGTAGATAAAGAAAAGGTTGAAGCCATAGAAAAACTACCTCCCCCTAGTTCTGTTAAGGCTATTAGAAGCTTTTTAGGACATGCAGGGTTCTATAGAAGATTTATTAAAGATTTTTCTAAAATAGCTAAGCCTTTGACAAAATTACTAGAAAAAGATGTTCCTTTCGATTTCAACTAGGAATATTTAGATGCATTTAATATCCTTAAGGATAAATTAATAAATGCACCGATTATAATTGCACCTGATTGGAACTTACCCTTTGAACTAATGTGTGATGCAAGTGACTTTGCAGTAGGTGCAGTTTGGGACAACGAAGAGGCAAGCATTTTTAGCCAATTTACTATGCTAGTAGAACATTTACACTCGCACAAGAAAACTACACCACCATAGAGAAAGAATTGCTAGCGGTAGTTTTTGCTTTTGATAAATTTAGATAGTATCTAATATTGTCTAAAGTTGTCGTTTACACTGACCATTCAGCTCTTCGTTATCTTTTAAACAAACCTGATGCAAAAACCAGACTCATACGATGGATTTTACTCTTACAGGAATTCGACTTGGAAATACAAGATAAGAAGGGAGCCGAGAATCTTGCAGCGGATCAGCTTTCTAGACTTGAAAATCCACACACCAAAGAGCTCGATGAAAGTGAAATAAATGATTCGTTTCCTAAAGAACAACTCTTTTCTATAACGCATTCTGAGGTACCATGGTTTGCAAATATTACGAATTATTTAGCAGCTAACATCTTGCCAAGGAAATTAACCCATCACCAAAAGAAGCGGTTCTTTGCTGATGTGAAAAATTATTTTTGGGAAGATCCCTTTCTTTTCCTCATATGTGCAGATCAGGCAATTCGAAGATGCGTTACAAAGGCAGAAGCAAGCAAAATCCTGGAACATTGCCATTCAGGACCCTTAGGAGGACACTACAGTGGTATTAAGACAGCACACAAAATACTCGAATCAGGTTTTTATTGGCCTACTCTATTTAAAGACGCCAACAGGTATGTTACCTTGTGTGATAGATGCCAAAGAACAGGTAATATTTCTAAACGTGATGAAATGCCTCAAACATATATGTTGTCATGTGAAATATTTGATGTATGGGGTATTGATTTTATGGGACCATTCCCTAGTTCGTTTGGAAACAAGTACATCCTAGTGGCAATTGATTACATGTCAAAATGGGTAGAAGCAGAAGCTTTACCTACCAATGATGCTAGGGTAGTAGTTAAGTTTCTCAAGAAACTATTTTCCTGATTTGGCACACCAAGAGCCATCATTAGTGATAGGGGTACTCATTTCTGTAATACTCAATTTGAAAAAGTTCTAAAGAAATATGAAGTATACCACAGGACAACACCCCATATCACCCTCAAACCAGTGGGCAAGTTGAGGTAGCAAACCGAGAACTTAAGCGCATCCTAGAAAAAACGGTTGAATCAAATAGAAAAGATCCAGCAGTTAAAGTAGATGATGCTTTATGGGCCTATAGAACAGCATTTAAAACACCTCTAGAGACATCCCCATACAAACTTGTATACAGGAAAAGCTGTCATCTACCATTCGAATTAGAGCACAAAGCTTTTTGGGCAAAAAAATTCTTGAATTCTGACCTCAAAATTACAGGAAAGTAAAGAAAGATGCAAATTAACGGACTGGACGAATGGAGAACGGAAGCCTACGAGAACTCAAAACTATACAAGGAAGCAACCAAGTGTCGCCACGATGCTCGTCTCAAGAGAATAAAATAATTTGAAGTAGGGGACTTGGTCCTACTGTATAACTCACGTCTTAAACTATTCCTGGGAAAGCTGAAATCAAGATGGTCAGGCCCATTCATGATCAAAACAATTTTTTCATATGGCACTATCGAGGTAACTCATCCCACTAAGGGCACATTCAAGGTAAATGGTCACCAACTCAAAATTTATAATGGTGCAGATTTTGGAGATATGAGAGAGGAGCTTTTGCTCCATGAACCTTCTTTTAGAACCGGAAACAGGGAAAGTCTAGCTTAAGACTATAAACAAGCGCTTCTCGGGAGGCAACCCGAGCACTAACCCACTAACATTTTATTTCTATTTTTCTAACACCACATTAAAATAGTCCAATAGTAGTGTAGATTTTGAAACACAGCCTTGAACAAGGGCGTGTCAATGGCCGTGTGCAAGACAGGGGACGAACCACGGGCGTGCCAAGAGCCGTGCCCAAACAGGGAAAAATTTCTTTTGTTAACACGGGCTGCGATACCAGACCACGCCCGTGCTATCTAACCGTGCGAGGTCATTGACTTATCGACCATGGGCATCACACGCCCATGCGTCATAACCGTGTGAAGCTACTGACTTGCACACCACGGGAAAAACACGGCTGTGCCCAACGATCGTGCGAAGCTACTGACTTGCCAAACACAGGCGCAACACGCCCGTACTCCTCAATCGTGCCTACATACTGACTTCTGAAACATGGGCGTGGTTGGCTGCACCACGAGCATGGTAAATCAACACGACAAGACACACGGCCGTGCGAGACGGCTGTGTAATTCGACACGCCCTTGGTACACAGGTGTGGGCACGTACTAGATTTGGGGCCTCTATTTAAACTCCACCCCACCCTCTCCCCATTCTCCTCATTCACTCTCCACCCTTCCTCTTCCACACTCCTATCAGATTTATCTATCTAACAAGTCTCTCAATCCCTTGAGCCACACAAGAAACCATGCCGAAGAAACGGAAGAAGGCCAACCACAGTCTCCCCAAAGGAAACCTTCAACATTAGTTCATGCCGGCAGCTTCATTCACGCACCAAGCCAAGGATCTTTGAGACCAATTAGTTTTTCTTTTTCTTTTCCCTTTTGCTTCAATTTCCTTCTCTTTGACAATCTTATGCTTAGTTTAGTTTAACTTATTTTAGTTTCTTAGTGTCAGGTTCGCCAGGCTACTTGGGAACCAACACCACCACCATATGACGCCTTCGCCGTATTTGCCACATCCTCCACGGAACCCACCCAAGAATTCAGGGAGTACCTTTCACCCTCACTTTTGGTTTATATAAAAATAGAGATATTATCTATCTTTGTACATTGAGGGCAATGTACATCTTAAGTGTGGGGAGGTGAATATTTATCTAACGAAGGGCCTAACTTTTTGCATTATTCTCAAATCCGACCAAAATTTTTTCATTATTCTCAAAATCCTGAATTTAGTCTTATTTTTAAGTAAATTTTCATATTACTAATTAGGATGAAATTTCTGATGATTTGTGATTGTTATTAACATGTTTTAGAATAAGTCATAGCTAATTGTGCATTGATGATTGAATTTGAAGAATACTAGATAATTAAGCATGATAAGTCTCTTTTTCAAAAATTAATTTTTTTTGCTAGGTTGTTAAACTAAATTCGAATACTACCTTGAAATTTGAAATTCACGAGGATGATGTCAAAACACCCATAATTTTTGTGAGATTTTGAACCTTATAGAGCATAATTTCTTTTCGTGCTCATTCTTTGATTATGAGTGTGTCAACTATAAACTGTTATTCTAGAACTTTCCTCGTTTATACATGTTAAGACCACATTTATGATTTGATAATATAGAGATGATAAAGGCACCTAGGTTTTCTTTTTACATTTTGCCACAAGGTAGGAAGGAGGTCCAAGGTTCAAGTCTTGGCTTTTGCATTTTGGTTTTCTTTTTACATGGACCTTAGAAGTTGGCTATAGATTTATATTTAGTTGCGCATGGTTTAAGACACAAGAGGAGCTCGTGGCCAAGTGGTAAGCAGCATGGATTATGTTACAAAGGAGCCTGGGTTCGAATCTCATGAGAAGCAATGAGAAGCAATGGAGTATTTATTTTGCGGATTGGACGGAAAGAGTTTCAGTTGAATTTAAACTCTACTGACGAAGGGATCCCATATCGGAAAGATACAAAGAAGGAAGGTGAGAAGCTAGCTATATATAGAGCATTCTATGATAGGAGGAAGGACACATTGGAGGGCGTTTGGGCACAGGAGTGGTCGGAGCGCGAATTAGCACCAGATTCCTATCAGGTGTGTAACTCTCTCTACTCTAGTTGTAGAGCGGCAAATGCCGAAGTGCCGGTCACGGTAATAGTAGCCACACGAGTGTGCGAGCGCACGTGTGGGGCTTTGACGTGATAGTTGAGGCCATCAGTAGTATTCTTGTGGGTTGAGGCTGCTTGGGTCGCGATGGGCCAAAGTGGGCCCAATGGGCCCGTAGGCCTAATTGAATAAAATGTATGATGTAGTATATAGTGAACTAGACTAGGTGTATCTCACATACGTGGCTAGATTTGTGTTAGGTGGGCCACACGAGCGTGTGGGCCCGAATGGGCTGAAATCGGGTTTTAGGCCCAATAGTCCGATAAAGATTGGAAATGGTAACCGAGCCACTCGGGGCGACATTTGGGCCTTTGGGAAAGGCCATTGCAGGTGCAAAATTACTGATATACCCTTGGAAGGGTAAAGTACCAAAATACCCCTGAAAGGTAAATTACGAAAATGCCCTTGGTGGGCAAATTACGAAAATACCCTTGGTAGGTAAAATTACGGTTATACCCTTAGAGGTTGATTAGCTTGATTATGTTGTATTGTGTCTATCTGATTATGATGGTAATTCATGTTATACTTATATTTGATATATGTTTTGCATACATGACATACCGCATACATGAATTATTATGTCATATTGCATGGGATTTGGGATGTTATGATATGAAGGGGAAGTGCTTGATTATGAGGTCACATAGTGATCGGTGGCTGAGCCACATTATATTATAAGGTCACTAAGTGATCGGTGGCTCTGCCACATTTGATTATAAGGTCACATGGTGATCGGTGGCTCTGCCACATTTGATTATAAGGTCACATGGTGATCGGTGGCTTTGCCACATTTGATTATAGGCTCTGCCACATTTGATTTTAAGGTCACATAGTGATTGGCATTATGACTGACAGCAGGACTGTCAAAGTGGCGTGTAGCGGATGGAGGGTTGATTGTAGAAATCCCCACGGTGTGATAGGCTGGTATGGGTTGGCGTGTAGAGGATGGAAAAAACTAGGTTGGGCTGGGACATAATGCATTCATTTGTTTCTATGCCATATTGAGTGGGCCAAGGCCCAACATGCATTTGTAGGCTACGAGCCGTTTATGTGTTATAGGGGATTTACACACTGAGTCTCGGTGACTCACCCCTTTGCTTAACCTTTCAGGTAATCAGAAGACCGTGGATATGGGAGCCGAGGCGGACTCGTGGAGGCCATAAAGACCTTATTCTTTGTAAATTTTTCCTACTTTACTTAAATTTTAATTGGGGATTTTTAATGTGTAATAAGGCCTTCCTAAATTAATATTTGGCTTTATTTTATTTATTTATCGGTTATTTAGAAAAACGACACTATGTAACTTAACAAATCACTGTTTCCAAGACATCGCCTTAATCGAAAAGTTTTCAAATCTGCGATTTTTCCTTAATTAAACAAAATTTTGTTTTTACTTCACCCTGTAACATACCAGATCTGGTCATAACGTTTAGGCTGGGTTTGGGGTGTTACAATTATGGTATCAGAGCCAGGTTCAAAAACTCGCTGTGGGTTTGGGTTCAAAAATGTTTTCAAAGGATGGTTTGGAAAATGGTTTAGAAAAATATATATCTCTTTTCTAGAAGTATGACACCCGAGTCTCCGGCACCAATCCGCACTGTAAGTTTCCTGATACTTTGCTTTGTTATATGCTGTATTTTTGGTATCTATTCTGTGTTTGGTTTGGATGTGATGTTTAGATATAGAGTTGGTTGCGTATGAAATATTTGTCTGCTTTAATGGCTAGGTGTTTTTGAGTATGTGTAGGAGTTCTAAATTCTAGTTATAAGTATATTAGTTTTATTAAGATCAGAGTGCGCAGCAAGAGCGTAGTGTGGTAGGTTAGGATGTGTGACTATTAGTTAGTTGGAAATTTCGAGGAAGAAATTTCTTTAAGGAGAGTAAATTTGTAACATCCCAAAATTGGGCCTAGTAGGTTTGGGCCCAATAGGCCTTGAGCGTAGTAGCGTTTAAATTTTTGGAGACCAAGAGATTGGCTTAAATGCAAGTTGGACCTATTAGATAAGTGATTTTGGAAGGTTAGAAGGCTTCTATGAAGTCCCAGGATCAAACTTTGGCTTTGGGGAAATTTTGGTTTTAGGTGAAAGAAACCCTGGAAGTTGGCAGGTAGGCTTTAAGAATAAAATATGGAGGAAAATAACACAAGTGGAGTGTGCGGTTAGTGGTAAAGTGACGCCACATAAAAGACAAGGGGGTGACGCCACAAGGAAGGAAGGAGGTCCAAGGTTCAAGTCTTGGCTTTTGCATTTTGGTTTTCTTTTTACATGGGCCTTAGAAGTTGGCTATAGATTTATATTTAGTTGCGCATGGTTTAAGACACAAGAGGAGCTTGTGGCCAAGTGGTAAGCGGTGTGGATTGTGTTACAAGGGAGCCTGGGTTCGAATCTCATGAGAAGCAAGGGAGTATTTATTTTGCGGATTGGACGATAAGAGTTTTAGTTGAATTTAAACTCTACTGACGAAGGGATCCCCCATCGGAAAGATACAAAGAAGGAAGGTGAAAAGCTAGCTATATATAGATCATTCTATGATAGGAGGAATGTAACGACCCGAAATTCGTGGGCACCAGAAAAAAAAAAAATGTGTTATCGGGCCTCCGTCTTAGTAAATCGAGTTAGTAAATAATCATTAGGAGTAATTATGAGTCTAGTAGTGTGCTTAATTAGATTTTTATTTAGTGAATTTAGCTTAATTGAGAGTAATTAGGAAAAAGGATCAAATTGAATAAGGAGTAAAAGTCTAATTGTAGATTAAAAGAAAATAAAAAGGACCAAAATGGCAATTATGCCATTTAGCATAAGTTGAGGCGGCATAATCTTAAAAAAAAATCTGAGATTTTATGTGTTAAAATATATTATTAATATTATTAAATAATTATATTAATATAATATTATATTATATAATAAAGTAAATAGTAAATGAAATAATAATAAAAAAAAAGAAACAAAGAAGAACAGAAAAGAACAGAGAGCATACGAAACAAGCAGGAAAGAAAGAAGAAAAAGAAGGAAAAAGGAAAAACTAAAGATTCAAGGTTTTAAACTTTAAAAGGTAAGTCAATCAAGTCCTATTCTTTTAATTTTGATGTTTTAGAAGCTTTAAAGCAAGATTTTGATGAAACTAAGTTGATATTTTGAGAGTTTATTGGTTTTTAAGTATAGTTTATGTTAAAGAAAAAGATGAACAAGGGGTTAAATTGAATGAAATTTAAGTTAGAGTTAGTAAAAGGATTAAATTGTAAAGTAAGCTATAAGTTTTGTATTATAGGGATTGATTTGGAAGAAATTATAAATTAGGGTTTTATTATGAAAATTTTGTAATCAAGTTGAATATGGAAGGAATTTAAGTAGAATCAAGCATGAATTAAGTTAAGAAAATAAGTAAACTTAACTAGGATTTAATTGCAAAATAAATCATAAGAAAACAGATTTAAGACAGCAGCAGTAGAGTAACTTTGAAAATTCACCAAAAATCGTAGAAATGGAATTAGAAGTTGAGTGAGATATGAAATTAAAGCTTATTGAGTCTATTTTCATATGAAAGAAACAGAGATAGCAAATAAGTTCTGTATTGTGAGATATTTAAATTTTAGTGAAACTGGTTCAGGGTGATTTCGAGATCCCCTGTTCTGACTTGTAAAAATCATTAAAAATTGTATAAAAATGATTTTGGAACATAATTTATATGGTTAAATTCCTTAATGAGTCTAGTTTCAAATGAGCTAAACAAGGAGGCCATCTAAATTCTGTACAAAGAGTAATTTAATTCGTAGTGAAGAGAGGTCAGAGCAGTTGGACAGTGAAACAGGGGAAACTTTAAGAATAATCTGGTATTGATTGGCCATACCAAAAATTCTGAAAAATTTACAGTAAAAATATATATGAGTCTAGTTTCGGGAAAAATTTACGGATCTTAATTTGGAGTTCCGTAGCTCCAGATATAGATGATTTAGTGACAATGACTCAGGTAGACAGCCTAGAAAGAACTTATGAGTAAATAATAGAATTGTGTATAAAAGATGTGGAATGAAGAGGAAGAGTAGAAATTGAATAAAATTCAATTATTTATTGTAATTTAATGTTGTAATTAATAATGTAAATTATTATTTTCGTAGCTAAAAAGGAACTCGAGGCATCAACCCATAAAGGAAAGGAGAAGGTTACCGAGGAATAATCAAGCAAATTCGGGTTTGTATTACTATAATTCAAGCTATTTATTTATTCATTAAATATTAGATTAATTTATGGATATGGTAAGTAAATTATAAGGTAAGTGTTTTTATTGAAATTGAATTGTATCTGGATTGAAATGGAAAAGTGTAATTAATATTGAAATTGAATTTATTATGAAAATGAAAATGAAATTGAGAACTGAAATACCCTATTAACTAGTCGGGCTGAGTCGGATATAATTGGCATGCCATAGGACATGGAAGAGTACGGGATTTTGCCGGCTTACTGATCAGGCACTTACGTGCCGACTACTGTTACTGTTACTGTTACCGATTCGACACTTTGTGTGTCGTATACTGTTACTGTTACCGTTACCGTTACAGGTTCAGCACTTTGTGTGTTGAATACTGATATTGTTACTGTTACCGATTCGACACTTTGTGTGTCGTATACTGTTACCGTTAAGGCACATTGTGCCGTACTGGAGTGTTGGGTTGGAATCCGTGTATCCGTTAAGGTCCGAGTCTGTTAATAGGGGTAAATAAGGAAAAGGTTAAATTGAATAAACTGAAATGGTTGAGCCATTGAAAGAAATGCGAAAATAGAACATGAACTGAAAAATGTGATTGGAATATGAGTATGAAAATGGAAAGTATGAACCATTGGTTCAAGAAATGGATAGTAGCTTAACCTGATTGTGTATTGTTTCAATTGTTGAATAGCAAAAATTGAAATTGTATGAATATATTGGGAATGACAAACTTATGTTGAATTGGTTTAGTAAAATTAAAGTTATATGATTTAATGATATGATTATTATGTTTATAATTTGAATTATGGTAATACCACTGAGTATATGTATACTCAGCGTACGGTTGCTTCCGTGCGCAGGTTGTAGAAGTCAAATACTGAACCAGCATCCGAAGCCAGACCCGACTTCAGCAAACCTTTGGTGATGTATATTTCCTTTTTATAATGTGGCATGTACGTAGGTTGTGTATAAATGTTATTATGTTTTGAATGTAAATGGTTAAAAATGTTAGTATTACAAGTTTAAGAATTATAATGAAAGGAGTATATTTATTTTAATCTAACTAATATTTTGATAAATTTAAGTTGATATTATATTGATTGAGTTTGATTAGAAGGTATTTAGAATAGAAAATGAATTTATCAAATGAATTGGTTAAATTGGTAAATTATTGAAATGAATACGATTTATTTTACAGGGGGTTTTATATATTAATAAGCAGAAATGCTGCCGAAATTTATATTAAACAAAATTTATATTTGCAAATTGTCTGATATGTCCGGTAATGCCTCGTAACCCTGTTCCGGCGATGGTTCGGGGTTAGGGGTGTTACATTTATTGGTATCAGAGCTATCAGGTTTAGTCGATTCTCGGGCTAAATCGGGCTCGAAAGTGAGTCTAGAAGTACATGCCACTATTGAGTCGAAGCTGAGTCGGGTTTTTGGATGCTGACATATATATTTATTTGATTTTGTTTTATAGATAAAATGTCAGACGAAAGAATGTATGATGTTGAACAGGAAATGCATACTGGAAATCGAGAAATTGAAGAAACTGAATCTGTTACACCTACTGTAAATCCGTTAAATAACCAACCTCCTAATGTAAGAAGAGAAAGAGATAACTCACAACTGTTAAGAGCTATAGCCGATGCATTACAACATGTAGCGGAAACTGTACCTGCTACTACATTAGTACCTACGGTTAGACGGGCCCCGATTAAAGAGTTAAGAAAATATGGTGCCACGGAGTTTTCGGGACTAAGAGGTCTTGATCCGTCTATTGCTGAGAATTGGATAGAATCAACAAAAAGAGTTTTGCAACAATTAGATTGCACCCCCCGAGAGAATCTGATATGTGCTGTATCATTGTTACAAGGGGAAGCATATCTCTGGTGGGAATCTGTTGTTAGACATTTACCGGATGATCAGGTAACCTGGGATTTGTTTCAAAAAGAATTTCAAAAGAAGTATATTGGGGAAATGTATATTGAAGAGAAAAAGCAAGAGTTTTTAATGTTGAAACAGGGTAATATGTCAGTATTGGATTATGATCGAGAGTTTACTAGATTGAGCAGGTATGCTTCAGAATATATTCCAACAGAGGCTGATAGTTGTAAACGGTTTTTACGGGGATTAAGAGATGAAATAAAACTACAATTAGTGTCCCAGCGAATTACTGAATTTGTTGATTTGATCGAACGGGCCAAAATGATAGAGCAAGTCTTGGGACTTGATAAAAAGTCAGAAACAGTTGGATTGACCAGGAAACGAGTAGGAGCAACTAGTTCAAATCCACTACCAAAGAGATCTAGAGAATTCAGAGGTGGTTGGAGATCAAGCTTTCGATCTGATAGAGGTGACGGAAACGGAGGAAAACAGATTACTATTTCCACCGGTAGTGTAAAAGCTCCACCCCGGGAAAATGAATATCCTGAATGTAACTATTGTGGAAAAAGACATTTTGGTGAATGCTGGAAGAAAATTGGAGGATGTTTTCGTTGTGGCTCTACTGAACACTTTATTAAAGATTGTTCGAAAACTCAGAGTAGTACACCTACCACATCTCAGAGATCAGTATCGACTGCCAAAGGTAGAGGAATGTCTAGAGGAGGTTTTGTTTCGAGGAGAGGAGGAGCTAGTAGAGGCAGTGATATAGCTACACAACAGTCAGAGGCTAGAGCACCAGCCAGAGCATACGTAGTTCGGACCCGTGAAGAAGGCAATGCTCACGATGTGGTGACAGGTATATTTTTATTGTATTCTGAGCCTATTTATGCTTTAATTGACCCGGGTTCATCACATTCATATATTAATTTAAAATTAGTTGAATCGGGGAAGTTAGAATCTGAAATGTCTAGAGTTTTCATAGAGGTGTCTAGCCCTTTGGGACAAACAGTGTTAGTAGACAGAGTATGCCGGAGGTGCCCGTTAATAATACATGATAAAATGTTTCCTGTGGATTTGCTGATCATGCCTTTTGGCGATTTTGATATCATTTTGGGTATGGATTGGTTATCTGAACATGGGGTAGTTTTGGATTGCTATAAAAAGAGGTTTAGTATTCAGGCAGAAAATGGGGACAGAATTGAAGTGAATGGCATCCGTACCAGTGGTTCGACACGTATCATTTCAGCTACAAAAGCTAACAAGTTATTACAGCAGGGTTGTTCAGCGTATTTGGCATATGTTATTAATTCTGATTCAGTGGGAAGCCAATGCAGCCAGATTAGGACTGTATGCGAGTTTCCAGATGTATTTCCAGAAGAACTACCGGGTTTACCACCTGATAGAGAGGTTGAATTTGCTATTGAGGTGTATCCAGGTACAGCACCAATTTCTATACCTCCGTACCGAATGTCGCCTACTGAATTGAAAGAGTTGAAGGTGCAGTTACAGGATTTATTAGATCGAGGATTTATCCGACTGAGTATTTCACCTTGGGGAGCTCCAGTATTGTTTGTTAAAAAGAAAGATGGTTCTATGCGGTTGTGCATTGATTATCGACAGTTGAACAAAGTGACGATCAAAAACCGGTATCCTTTGCCTCGTATAGACGACTTGTTTGATCAGCTTAAGGGAGCTTCAGTATTTTCTAAAATTGATTTGAGATCCGGGTATTATCAGCTGAAGATGAAGGAAAGTGATGTGCCTAAGACTGCCTTCCGTACTCGTTATGGCCATTATGAATTTTTGGTGATGCCGTTTGGATTGACCAATGCTCCAGCTGCTTTTATGGATTTGATGAATCGCATTTTCCAACCGTATCTAGATCAGTTTGTGGTGGTTTTTATTGATGATATATTGGTATATTCAAAAACAGAGGCAGAACATGATCAGCATCTTCGAAAGGTTTTACAGATTCTGCGGGAAAAACAGTTGTATGGGAAATTAAGTAAATGTGAATTCTGGTTGTCTGAAGTGGTATTTTTAGGACATGTGGTATCTGCTGATGGGATGAGAGTTGACCCGAAGAAGATCGAAGCAATTGTTCAGTGGAAAGCGCCAAAGAATGTGTCTGAGGTACGTAGTTTTCTCGGTTTGGCTGGATATTATCGAAGATTTGTAAATGGATTCTCGAAAATAGCAATGCCGATGACTAAACTACTACAGAAGAATGTTCCTTTTATCTGGGATGATCAGTGCCAGAATAGTTTTGAGACTTTGAAGCAAATGTTGACAGAGGCACCGGTATTAACATTACCAGAGTCGGGAAAAGATTTTATTGTGTACAGTGATGCTTCTTTGAGTGGTTTGGGTTGTGTATTGATGCAAAATGGAAAGGTTATTGCATATGCATCTAGACAGTTGAAGCCGCATGAACGTAATTACCCGACACATGACTTGGAGCTAGCTGCAGTAATTTTTGCTTTAAAGATTTGGAGACATTATCTTTATGGCGAGAAATGTTACATTTACACAGATCATAAAAGTCTCAAATATCTGCTGTCACAGAAAGATTTAAATTTAAGGCAAAGACGGTGGATCGAGCTTCTAAAAGATTATGATTGTGTTATAGATTATCATCCAGGAAAAGCAAATGTGGTAGCTGATGCATTGAGCAGGAAAGCTGCGATTGAATTACGAGCAATGTTTGCTCGGCTCAGTGTTAATGATGATGGAAGCTTGTTAGCTGAGTTAAAGGTTAAGCCGATGATGTTAGATCAGATTAGAGCAGCTCAGATGGAAGATGTCAAATTATTAAAGAAAAGAGAAATGGTTCAGAATGGTACAGTCGAAAATTTTAGTATTGATGAACATAATTGTTTGAGGTTTCAAAATCGGATTTGTGTTCCAACTACTTCTGAATTAAAGAAGATGATTCTTCAAGAAGCACACGATGGTACTTTTGCGTTGCATCCGGGTGGAACAAAAATGTATCGTAATTTAAGGGAACACTATTGGTGGCCAGGAATGAAGAAAGATATAGTTGAATATGTCAGTAAATGTTTGACTTGCCAACGAGTAAAGGCAGAACATCAGGTACCGACAGGGTTACTCCAGTCTATTAGTATTCCTGAATGGAAATGGGATAGTATTACTATGGATTTTGTTACGGGGTTGCCACTGTTAGAGAGCAAAAAGAATGCCATTTGGGTGATAGTTGATCGACTTACTAAGTCTGCTCATTTCATAGCAGTCAGGACTGATTGGTCTTTACAGAAGCTTGCTGAAGTATATATCCGAGAAATTGTGAGACTGCATGGCATTCCAGCATCTATAATTTCCGACCGAGATCCACGATTTACATCGAGATTTTGGAAGCAGTTACATGATTCTTTGGGTACTCGGCTTAATTTTAGTACTGCATTTCATCCACAAACCGACGGACAATCAGAACGGGTAATTCAAATTTTAGAAGACATGCTTCGGGCTTGCATTATTGACTTTGAATCAGGTTGGGAACGATACTTGCCATTAGCTGAATTTGTTTATAATAATAGTTATCAATCTAGTATTCAAATGGCTCCATATGAAGCATTATATGGTCGAAGATGTCGATCACCGGTATGTTGGACAGAGTTGAATGAGAAAAAGATTGTTGGACCGGAATTAATTCAGGAGACAGAAGAAGTAGTTAAAAAGATCAAAGACAGGTTGAAAGTAGCTTTTGACAGACAAAAGTCTTATGCAGATCTAAAGCGACGAGATATAGAGTATTCTGTGGGTGATAAAGTGTTTTTAAAAGTATCACCTTGGAAGAAAATTTTGAGATTTGGTCGCAAGGGAAAATTAAGTCCTCGTTACATTGGGCCATATGAAGTAATTGAAAGAATCGGACCGGTTGCCTATCGATTAGCTTTACCTCCGGAATTACAGAAAATTCATGATGTTTTTCATGTTTCCATGCTACGAAGGTATCGATCGGATCCATCTCATATTATTTCTACTGAAGACATTGAGATTAGACCGGATTTGTCATATGAAGAAGAACCGGTTCAAATACTAGCTCGAGAAGTGAAAGAATTAAGAAACAAACGAGTCCCTTTGGTAAAAGTATTATGGAGAAGCCATAATGTAGAAGAAGCAACTTGGGAACCGGAAGAAACTATGAGAACACAGTATCCTCATCTATTCTCAGGTAAATTTCGAGGACGAAATTTATTAAGGGGGGGAGAAATGTAACGACCCGAAATTCGTGGGCACCAGAAAAAAAAAAAAATGTGTTATCGGGCCTCCGTCTTAGTAAATCGAGTTAGTAAATAATCATTAGGAGTAATTATGAGTCTAGTAGTGTGCTTAATTAGATTTTTATTTAGTGAATTTAGCTTAATTGAGAGTAATTAGGAAAAAGGATCAAATTGAATAAGGAGTAAAAGTCTAATTGTAGATTAAAAGAAAATAAAAAGGACCAAAATGGCAATTATGCCATTTAGCATAAGTTGAGGCGGCATAAGCTTAAAAAAAATCTGAGATTTTATGTGTTAAAATATATTATTAATATTATTAAATAATTATATTAATATAATATTATATTATATAATAAAGTAAATAGTAAATGAAATAATAATAAAAAAAAAGAAACAAAGAAGAACAGAAAAGAACAGAGAGCATACGAAACAAGCAGGAAAGAAAGAAGAAAAAGAAGGAAAAAGGAAAAACTAAAGATTCAAGGTTTTAAACTTTAAAAGGTAAGTCAATCAAGTCCTATTCTTTTAATTTTGATGTTTTAGAAGCTTTAAAGCAAGATTTTGATGAAACTAAGTTGATATTTTGAGAGTTTATTGGTTTTTAAGTATAGTTTATGTTAAAGAAAAAGATGAACAAGGGGTTAAATTGAATGAAATTTAAGTTAGAGTTAGTAAAAGGATTAAATTGTAAAGTAAGCTATAAGTTTTGTATTATAGGGATTGATTTGGAAGAAATTATAAATTAGGGTTTTATTATGAAAATTTTGTAATCAAGTTGAATATGGAAGGAATTTAAGTAGAATCAAGCATGAATTAAGTTAAGAAAATAAGTAAACTTAACTAGGATTTAATTGCAAAATAAATCATAAGAAAACAGATTTAAGACAGCAGCAGTAGAGTAACTTTGAAAATTCACCAAAAATCGTAGAAATGGAATTAGAAGTTGAGTGAGATATGAAATTAAAGCTTATTGAGTCTATTTTCATATGAAAGAAACAGAGATAGCAAATAAGTTCTGTATTGTGAGATATTTAAATTTTAGTGAAACTGGTTCAGGGTGATTTCGAGATCCCCTGTTCTGACTTGTAAAAATCATTAAAAATTGTATAAAAATGATTTTGGAACATAATTTATATGGTTAAATTCCTTAATGAGTCTAGTTTCAAATGAGCTAAACAAGGAGGCCATCTAAATTCTGTACAAAGAGTAATTTAATTCGTAGTGAAGAGAGGTCAGAGCAGTTGGACAGTGAAACAGGGGAAACTTTAAGAATAATCTGGTATTGATTGGCCATACCAAAAATTCTGAAAAATTTACAGTAAAAATATATATGAGTCTAGTTTCGGGAAAAATTTACGGATCTTAATTTGGAGTTCCGTAGCTCCAGATATAGATGATTTAGTGACAATGACTCAGGTAGACAGCCTAGAAAGAACTTATGAGTAAATAATAGAATTGTGTATAAAAGATGTGGAATGAAGAGGAAGAGTAGAAATTGAATAAAATTCAATTATTTATTGTAATTTAATGTTGTAATTAATAATGTAAATTATTATTTTCGTAGCTAAAAAGGAACTCGAGGCATCAACCCATAAAGGAAAGGAGAAGGTTACCGAGGAATAATCAAGCAAATTCGGGTTTGTATTACTATAATTCAAGCTATTTATTTATTCATTAAATATTAGATTAATTTATGGATATGGTAAGTAAATTATAAGGTAAGTGTTTTTATTGAAATTGAATTGTATCTGGATTGAAATGGAAAAGTGTAATTAATATTGAAATTGAATTTATTATGAAAATGAAAATGAAATTGAGAACTGAAATACCCTATTAACTAGTCGGGCTGAGTCGGATATAATTGGCATGCCATAGGACATGGAAGAGTACGGGATTTTGCCGGCTTACTGATCAGGCACTTACGTGCCGACTACTGTTACTGTTACTGTTACCGATTCGACACTTTGTGTGTCGTATACTGTTACTGTTACCGTTACCGTTACAGGTTCAGCACTTTGTGTGTTGAATACTGATATTGTTACTGTTACCGATTCGACACTTTGTGTGTCGTATACTGTTACCGTTAAGGCACATTGTGCCGTACTGGAGTGTTGGGTTGGAATCCGTGTATCCGTTAAGGTCCGAGTCTGTTAATAGGGGTAAATAAGGAAAAGGTTAAATTGAATAAAATGAAATGGTTGAGCCATTGAAAGAAATGCGAAAATAGAACATGAACTGAAAAATGTGATTGGAATATGAGTATGAAAATGGAAAGTATGAACCATTGGTTCAAGAAATGGATAGTAGCTTAACCTGATTGTGTATTGTTTCAATTGTTGAATAGCAAAAATTGAAATTGTATGAATATATTGGGAATGACAAACTTATGTTGAATTGGTTTAGTAAAATTAAAGTTATATGATTTAATGATATGATTATTATGTTTATAATTTGAATTATGGTAATACCACTGAGTATATGTATACTCAGCGTACGGTTGCTTCCGTGCGCAGGTTGTAGAAGTCAAATACTGAACCAGCATCCGAAGCCAGACCCGACTTCAGCAAACCTTTGGTGATGTATATTTCCTTTTTATAATGTGGCATGTACGTAGGTTGTGTATAAATGTTATTATGTTTTGAATGTAAATGGTTAAAAATGTTAGTATTACAAGTTTAAGAATTATAATGAAAGGAGTATATTTATTTTAATCTAACTAATATTTTGATAAATTTAAGTTGATATTATATTGATTGAGTTTGATTAGAAGGTATTTAGAATAGAAAATGAATTTATCAAATGAATTGGTTAAATTGGTAAATTATTGAAATGAATACGATTTATTTTACAGGGGGTTTTATATATTAATAAGCAGAAATGCTGCCGAAATTTATATTAAACAAAATTTATATTTGCAAATTGTCTGATATGTCCGGTAATGCCTCGTAACCCTGTTCCGGCGATGGTTCGGGGTTAGGGGTGTTACAAGGAAGGATACATTGGAGGGCGTTTGGGCACAGGAGTGGTCGGAGCGCGAATTAGCACCAGATTCCTATCAGGTGTGTAACTCTCTCTACTCTAGTTGTAGAGCGGCAAATGCCGAAGTGCCGGTCACGACAATAGTAGCCACACGAGCGTTCGAGCGCACGTGTGGGGCTTCGACAGTATAGTTGAGGCCATCAGTAGTATTCTTGTGGGTTGAGGCCACTTGGGCCGCGATGGGCCAAAGTGGGCCCAATTGAATAAAATGTATGATGGTGTAGTATATAGTGAACTAGACTATGTGTATCTCATATACGTGGCTAGATTTGTTAGGTGGGCCACACGAGCGTGTGGGCTCGAATGGGCCAAAATCGGGTTTTAAGCCCAATAGTCCAGTAAAGACCGAAAATGGTAACCGAGCCACTCGGGGGAACATTTGGGCATTTGGGAAAGGCCATTGCAGGTGCAAAATTACTGATATACCATTGGAAGGGTAAAGTACCAAAATACCCCTGAAAGGTAAATTACGAAAATGCCCTTGGTGGGTAAAATTATGGTTATACCCTTAGAGGTTGATTAGCTTGATTATGTTGTATTGTGTCTATCTGATTATGATGGTAATTCATGTTATACTTATATTTGATATATGTTTTGCATACATGACATACCGCATACATGAATTATTATATCATATTGCATGGGATTTGGGATGTTATGATATGAAAGGGAAGTGCTTGATTATGAGGTCACATAGTGATCGGTGGCTGAGCCACGTTATATTATAAGGTCACTTAGTGATCGGTGGCTATACCACATTTGATTATAAGGTCACATGGTGATCGGTGGCTCTGCTACATTTGATTTTAAGGTTACATAGTGATCAGCATTATGACTGACAGCAAGACTGTCAAAGTGGCGTGTAGCGGATGGAGGGTTGATTGTAGAAATCCCCACGGTGTGATAGGCTGGTACAGGTTGGCGTGTAGAGGATGGAAAAAACTAGGTTGGGCTGGGACATAATGCATTCATTTATTTCTATGCCATATTGAGTGGGCTAAGGCCCAACATGCATTTGTAGGCTACGAGCCGTTTATGTGTTATAGGGGATTTACACACTGAGTCTCGGTGACTCACCCCTTTGCTTAACCTTCCAGGTAATCAGAAGATCGTGGATATGGGAGCCAAGGCGGACTCGTGGAGGCCATAAAGACTTTATTCTTTGTAATTTTTTCCTGCTTTACTTAAATTTTAATTGGGGATTTTTTATGTGTAATAAGGCCTTCCTAAATTAATATTTGGTTTTATTTTATTTATTTATCGGTTATTTAGAAAAATGACACTATGCAACTTAACAAATCACTGTTTCCAAGACATCGCCTTAATCGAAAAGTTTTCAAATCTGCGATTTTTCCTTAATTAAACAAAATTTTGTTTTTACTTCACCCTGTAACATACCAGATCTGGTCGTAACGTTTAGGCTGGGTTTGGGGTGTTACACTACCCTTTTGTCTATATCAGGGGGTTTTAAGGTTTTTAAGCGAAGAAAATTGCTCGAATTTTCTTCCTTATACAGAAAAAAAGGTAGCTTTGCCAATATACAAATTTTTGGCTGAGCATCACAATAACGATGACATACTGAGGTTTTATCAACTTGTATACTTTGAAAATGAGAGGTTTTATCAATTTTTGGCTCATTAATGGTTGCTCGTGTTAGAACATTCTGAAAACATAGTAACATATTTTAACAAAAAGAAAAGGGAGTGGAAATGTAGGTCTTCACACAGGAGTGAGGCTAGGTTGCTTACTTATATTAAAAGCAATTTTTTAAGGGTAATTCAAAATGTTGCTCGTATTTGGGCTAGAAAAAGTGATGAAATGAGGTGCAAAAGAATCTACACAGAATACCCAAGTAAGTGTTTGTTCATTATGGATTCCGATGGTCTAGTAAAATTTTTACCCAATTTAGATACACCGAATAGCAAAATGAATGATGATATTAATGAGCTAAAATTTTTTATGGACATCATAATCAACTATATGTTCAGATTTGTCATCCGAGATTATAATCATTTCAGATCGCCTGCTAAATTGATAACTTTTCTTGGCTATCTCGATTTTAAATTTTTTCAAGATTATTGCATATTACGTATCTTTATTTTAATTGTTAGTTCAAATCTCTGATGAGGAAAATCTCGAACATACGAATGGAACTCGAACAGAAAAGAAGAAATAGGACAAGGCTCCAAGGCGTGCATCAAGCTACTATCTTTAAGGCTATATTCACCTCCACCTATCTTCGATGTGCAAATGAGTTTCCAAGCAAATTAACCTCGAGGATACAATGAAGCCAATGACTATTTGTGTTTTGCACTGACGAGAATAGTCCACTATGCATTGAGCAATGTATAACAAAAAATTCAATTTCTACAGAGGATTTATGCAGTAATACTTTATAGAATAATCTAATAATATTAGAAAATGAAAGAAGGAAAGAAATAATATTAGAATTTGTTGGTGTGTTTTCCAAATGAAATCCCATTCCTATTTATAAGAATTTTCATGTCTCTTCATAGAGACATCTTTCAAAAGGTGTCTTTCTGAATAATAATGTCTTTAAAATAAACACATAATTATTCATTTAATATTATAACTATTTAAATAATATTATTTAAATAGTTATAATTCTTTTTCAAAAAATAAAATAATATAACTTTTGATTAATTACACCCATTCATTTATAGTTATTGGAACACTATAAATATTTGAAAATGTTCCAACAATCTCCTCCCATTTTCACAATATTTTAGATTTTGATACCAACAATCTCCTCCCATTTTCAAAATATTTTAGATTTTGATATTCTTGAAAATCAATTTGCATAAATAAAGGTATCTTACAATTAAACCTTCACTTAGTGAAAACATGTTAAAGTTAATCGAAATTGCATGGTAGACTAAACTTTGAACCAACTATTCCATTTTATTAACCGAACACATCTCACACAATGGTTTCAACATCGGTCAATGCATAGTATCTAGGGACACTATTATGACCATGTGTCTGTGACCTCTTTTCATGAGTGTTTTCAGAGTCAAGCCCTTGAGCTCCTAGAAGCGGCCATACTTCCATTCACATAGGTAGATCCCATCAAGAGTGTTCCCATATGATCGCTGAAATCAGAGCTTTAAAAATTTATAAAAGAATGATCGAACCTGGAGACTAACTCTGACAACGATTAAAGGCAAGCGTACCTATCGAATAGTAGTATAACTTAGGCAAGACCGGATTATCAAACCCAAAGGAACTAAAAGTATTAATACTAACTTTCTTTTTAATAATTAGCCTTTAAAATTAAAGTGAAGATTGTTCTAAACTAAATTGACAAGAACTAAACTAAGGACACAAAGACAAAAAAGATGAATTGGAAAATAACTTGAAGAAAACTCAATTGATCATGACGATACCCTCAGAAAGAATCCACTAGACTTCACTTATTATTTAACCCTTAATTATATGATCTCTTTACTTAGCTTGATCCGTAAGACTCCCTAACCTATATTAAACCCTTTCTCGAGGTGAATAACATCTAACCCTAGGTTAATTAGTGGAACTCTTGTTCGCTTATAATAACCCCATAGGATAGCAGTAAATCGATCAATGGACTCCCATATTAGGTTTCACCCTGATCTGGCAAAATCTCGTAACCCTATCTCTAGGCGTTCGATCAACTCCGCTTAATTATGTTAGATCTTCTCTTAGGTAGGGTCTATTCCTCCTCTACCTAAGCACATTAGATTTGGATTAAGCAACATAATTAAGAACAACCTAAGCAATTCATCATATAACTTAAAAAATCAAATAACAAGATTCGTCTAGGTTTCATCCCCTTCAGATATCTGAGGGGTTTAGTTCATAATGAATAAAGAAAACATCGCAAGAGAAAAGATAAAACAAAACATAAGAAATTCCTAAAACCCCTGAAGGAATTGAAGGAGAATTTCGCCGTCTTGAGTATAACTCCGGCTTCTTGGGATGGATCAACTGGCTATCCTCGTGTTATTTCCTAACTCTGACCTTCTCAGCTTGGCTCCTTGGCCTAGCTTTGATGCCTTCTCAAAGGTGTCACTTAGGGGATATATATAGGCTCTTGGAATGCGATTCTTTCTCCCTAAGTATCCTTTTCTGACTGAAATTGTTCTTTCCAGCGACAGAGACACGGCCATGTCACACGCCCGTGTGACTCGGGGTCAGGCCGTATTAGGACTTCTAATTTGGGGCACGGCCGTGTGAGTCGGAGTTGAGGCCGTGCTTTAGGTAATCGTCGAGGCACGGTCGTGTGGACTTTGGGTCAGGCAGTGTCACTTTCGTACTAAGGCCCGTTTACTCTGTATTGGGCCCAATTTGTGTTCTTTTCATCCTCGGGTGCTTTCCTGGGTCTAAACCATGAAAAGAAAGGATTACAAGCACCTTTTTATAAAAATCAAGGAATAAATCATCGAAAAGCATATTAAATGTGGGTTAAAATATGTTACAATTATGGTTTATCAAATACCCCCACACTTAAGCTTTTGCTTGTCCTCAAGCAAAATTCTCAATTTACAATTAAAATGAACTTTCCATGATTTACAATTCTTATCAACAATGTTTTATCATAATTCATAGGTAATTTATACATGGATAATTCAATTCAAAGAGTCCTAAAGATTTAAACGAGATAAGTCATGAGTTTGTACTTCGAGAACATAGGTGTCTCCCCTTATTTAAATAACTACCTTTTCAATTCAAAGTCGACAAGGATTGATGTCCTCACTAAAGATTCACTCAAATCACTCTAAAGTGTTTAAGGTTCAGGAAAAAATCACTCATAAGTCGTACTTGAAAAGTTAATACGATAGGCTTGCCTGAAAATCAAGCCTCCACCACTGTAATATGAGATGATAAATAGATCAAAAGGTCTTTGTTAGGGTTGTAATGAGGCTAGGGTTAAAGGTGTGGTTACAGGCCGAAATTAGAGGGTTAGAATCGAGATTGAATTGATGAGTACCTACTTAAACATACTGAAATATCATCAACTGAAAAGTAATAAACCTACTAATACGAGCTTCTCTTTTGAGAATAGATTTTGATTATGTAAGCTCACTAAAATTTGAATACTTTGATTTTTTTTAAGAACAACCTAAGTAATACAAGATTGATTTAACTACTATAATCGTAACTTAGGATCAATAGGGTTCACTAGGGGTTAATTGTAAAGGTCGGCTATTTAGTGGAGTTAATGGGTTAAAACCTAGGTGCCTTTGTCATCTCTGTATATCAAATAAAAAATGTGGTCTCAACATGTATAAATGAGGCAAGTTCTAGAATAACAGTTCATGGTAGATACACTCATAATCAAGGAAATAAGCACGAAAAAGAATGTATGCTTTATAAGGTTCAAAATCTCACAAAAATTATGGGTGTTTTGACATTTTCCTTGTAAATTTCAAATTTCAAGGTAGTATTTAAATTTAGGTTAACAACCTAGCACAATTTTAATTCGTGAAAAAGGGACTTATCATGCTTAATTCTCTAGTATTCTTTCAAATTCAATTATCAATGCACAATTAACTATGACTTATTCTAAAACATGTCAATAAAAATCACAAATCATCAGAAATTTCATCCTAATTAGTAATATGAAAACTTTGCATAAACAAGACTAAATCAGGGATTTGAGAATAATAAAAAAAGTTTGGCACTTTTATTCCACTTTTACCCTCAGGGATTTGAGAATAATGCAAAAAGTTAGGTATACTTACCCCCCACACTTAAGATGTACATTGTCCTCAATTTACAAAGATAGATATTTTTATAGAAATCAAAAGTGAGGGTGAGAGGTACTCCCTGAATTTTTGGGCGGGCAAAGGCGTCGGGATGGTGGTGGTGTTGGTTCCCGAGTTCTGCACTAGATGAAGAAATTGGGGAACTCGTGAAGGATTAGCCAGGGGTTATTAAGACATAGTTAAAGTAAACTAAATATAAAATTAAAAACAAGAAAGAAAAAGGAAAGGAGACTAAGAAGGAAAACGAAAATAAAAGAAAAGAAGAATGGATTGGAGAGTCCTTATTGGAGGATGGTTCGCAGGGTGGTTGTGACTTCTCGGGCTGTGAAGGTGGTGGCGGTGGTGAGAGTGGTGTGGTCATTGTGGTGGTCGGCGTGATTCCCTAGCAGCTTGGCGAACCTGACACTAAGAAACTACAAGAAAAGTAAACGAAAAGAGCAGTAGAGGAGCTTAGATAAGGAAAATAAAGAAGAAGAGAAACAAAAAGGAACAATAAATTGGTCTCAACGACCCTTGGCTTAGTGATTAGTCGAAGCTGCCAGCATAAACTCATGGTGACCGTTCTCCATTGGGGCGACTATGCTTAGCTTCTTCCGCTTCTTCGGCATGATTTTTGGATTGCTCTAAGGATCTAGAGGTTTAGTCTGGGGATAGAAAGGTGTTTGAGAAGGAGAGAAAGGAGAGGAAGAAAGGGTCGAGAATGAAGGAGAGGAGTGGGGAGAGGGGGTGGTGTTTAAATAGGGGTTCAAGTCTGCCATGTCCCCACAGCCGTGGTCCTAGGGTGTGTCGATTTACACGGCTGCCTCGCACGACCGTGTGTTGGAGTGTGTTGTTACTCCATGTCCGTGTTTCATCAACCCACGCCCGTGTTTGCGAAATTGTATGTTGGCACGGTCGAGTTGCACGGGCGTGTTTTGCCCGTGCTCGATAAGTCAGCAGATTCACACGATTTTCTGGCACGGGCGTGTTCTGCCCGTGGTGTGGAAGTCAGTAGCTTCACACGGTTGAGGAGCAAGGCTGTGCCATTCTGTCAGTGCCCGTAGGGAGGGTGGTTGGATCCGTGACGTGGGAGGGTGGTTTAACTGAATTGCACGGCCTCTGTCTTGTCAGTGTGGCGGTTTCGGTGGTCCATACGACCACGGACATGACCGTGTGTAAGGCCGTGTGGCCTAGAAATCTGCACTTTTTGGTTAGTGTAAAACGAAAGGAAAAAGAAAAAGAAAATAAAATTCAAACAAATGTAAAAAAAAATAAGGTTAGTGCTCGGGTTGCCTCCCGAGAAGCGCTCGTTTATAGTCTTAAGCTAGACTTTCCTTGTATTTGAAAATTTAGGGAGGTTTAAAGGTTTGAATATCTTCCCTCATTCTTACGGTTCTATTTCCTTGACAAAGATGAAGTCGAGAAGCATTTACCTTGAAATTTCCGAATATTGGATTGCTTACCTCGACTATTCCGTATGGGAAGATATCGTGTGGGAAGATATCGTGTACCTTAAGAAGAATTTCTCCCTTTGCCATCAGGTCTGTTGTAGTGATGTGAGGATCGGCTTTGTCTAACAATACCTGGTCTCCTATTTTGAAGTGGTTGGATGTCCTTACGAGCTCTTCTGGTGGTTCCTCTGGTTTTACTTAGTGTGGATCTGGTTCTTCTTTAACGTGTGTTTACTGCTCTTCTAATTTGTCGACCCTAAGGCTTTGTTCCTTGTGTGACTCTACTTTATTGACTTGGGGTCTATGAGTTGGCTCAGGTTTGTGTCCTTATGATGTTTCTTGTGATGGAGGTTGAACAATTTGATTATCTATTGAAGTAACTTTCTTACCTTCATCGACTGTTGTCCTGCCCGAGTCAAGAGCTTGAAGATTGATTGATTCATCACCTACATGAAGTATGAGTTCACCTGTGGCAACATCAATTTTAGTCTTGGCAGTTGCTAGAAAAGGTCTTCCTAAAATTAAGGGGATTGAATTATCCTCATCCATGTCTAAGACAACAAAGTCTACTGGGAAAATAAATTTATCGATTTTTACGAGAACATCTTCGATAATGCCTCTAGGGATTCTAACAGTTTTATCAGCTAGTTGAATACTCATCTTAGTTTGTTTGGGCTTCCTTAGACCTAGTCGTTTAAACAGTGAATAAGGCATAACATTTATGCTTGCCCCTAAATCAGCTAACGCATTATCAATATGTAAACTACCAATTAAACATGGAATTGTAAAACTCCCTGGATCTTTTAGTTTCTGTGGTAGTCTATTTTGTAACATTGCCGAGCATGTTGCGTTTAGTTCCACGTGGTGCTCTTCATCTATTTTGCGTTTGTTGGTCAAGAGCTGTCTTAAAAATTTCCTCAAGTCTGACATCTGGAAAAGAGCTTCAAGAAGAGGTAAGTTAATATGTAATTTCTTTAAAAGTTTAAGAAACTTACCAAACTGTTCCTCTGAATCGTCTCTTTTTATAGCTTCGGGGTAAGGTATGCGAGGTTGATACTCTTTAATTGCTGGTTCTGGCTTTTCTTGTGTTACCTCTGTTTTACCTTCTTCTACCTTATTTTCTGGCCTTGTATCAGGTTTATCTAACCTCTTATTATTCTGAGCTGTGATGACTTGAATTTGCTCCTTAGGGTTAATCTCAGTGTTACTCGGTAAATGTCCTTACGGTGGTTCTGACATCAAGTTTGTGAGTTGTTGAACTGCATTAGTGACTTCCTTGACTAACTTAGTAATTTCCCCTATTCGGCTCTCATTGCTTTTGATTGTTCTCTCAGTTTCTTGGATACGTTTGTCTGTGTCTGCCGAGAATTTTGCCATCATCTTCTCGAGGGTCGGTTTCTTTTCTTGTGGATAGGGTTGATTTTGGAAGTTTTGAGGAGGTTGTTGCCTTTGATTACCTTAGTTTCCTAGACCTCCCCATGAAAAATTTGGGTGGTTCCTCCAACCTGGATTGTAAATGTTACTATAAGGATTATTATTGGATCGAAAATTATTACCTATATAGTTCATTTGTTCGCATTCTGCTTCCGGTTGGTAGGGTGGGTACTCAGGATTCGCCACAGTTCCACTTGTGTCACACTGCATGACTGGATGTGCCTGCGTGGAACATAAACTATCAAGCTTTTTATCAAACTATCAAACTTTGTCAAGGAAATTCCACAGTTCCACTTGTGTCACACTATAAGGTTTGGTTCTTGAAGCCTGCCACTGGTAATTATTCATTGACATCTCTTCGATGAACTCGTATGCTGCTTCTGGAGTTTTGTTGTTCAGTGTTCCACCAGCGGCTGGATCAATTAGTTGCCTCGTTGAGGGGTTTACACCGTTATAGAAGGTTTGAACTTGTAGCCACAACGGTAGGCCATGGTGTGGGCACCTCCTCAAGAGATCCTTAAATCTCTCCCATGCATCGTACAGCATCTCTAAATCTATCTGCATAAAAGAAGAGATATCATTTCGTAATTTGGCTGTTTTGGCCGGTGGAAAATATTTCATTAAAAACTTTTCGATCATTTGATCCCATGTAGTGATTGACCCTCGTTGTAACGAGTTTAACCACTGTTTAGCTTTATTTCTCAATGAAAAAGGAAATAACCAAATACGTATGGCATCATCAGAAACACCATTTATTTTGAAAGTATCACATAACTCTAAAAAGTTAGCTATATGCGTGTTTGGATCTTCGTCCTGCAAACCATCAAATTGAACAAACTGTTGAATCATTTGTATTGTGTTAGGCTTTAATTCAAAATTGTTAGCAGATATAGCGAGCCTAACAATACTTGATTTCGCTCCTGTCAAATGCGGTTTCGCATAATCAAACATTGTGCGTGGAGCATTATTATCCCCCACATCACGTGGTGGTGGGTGGTTTTCGCCCATCCCTTCAGTAGGATTGGATTCGTTTTCTTCTTCTCTTTCTATGTAATTTAGGGCTCGCATGGTTTCCCGACTATTCCTGCGAGCGGTAGCTTCGATTTCGCTGTCGTATACCAAAGGTCCTCTTGGGTTCCTTCTAGTCATAAACTAGAGGTACCTGCTGGAAAAAGAAAGAAAGAAATTTTCAGCAAAATAAAATAAAAATAAAAATAGAAAGAATAAAATGCGAAAAATAAAAATTATGTCTTAAGTAATAAAAATAGAGTTTTCTTAATATTTTAGTTCCCTGGCAACGGCGCCAAAAACTTGATCGCTGAAATCAGAGCTTTAAAAATTTATAAAAGAATGATTGAACCTAGAGACTAACTCTGACAATGATTAAAGGCAAGCGTACCTATCGAACAGTAGTATAGCTTAGGCAAGACCGGGTTATCGAACCCAAAGGAACTAAAAGTATTAATACTAACTTTCTTTTTAATAATTAGCCTTTAAAATTAAAGTGAAGATTGTTCTAAACTAAATTGACAAGAACTAAACTAAGGACACAAAGACAAAAAGGATGAATTGGAAAATAACTTGATGAAAACTCAATTGATCACGACGATACCCTTAGAAAGAATCCACCTAGACTTCACTTATTATTTAACCCTTAATTATATGATCTCTTTACTTGGCTTGATCCGTAAAACTCCCTAACCTATATTAAACCCTCTCTCGAGGCAAATAACGTCTAACCCTAGGTTAATTAGTGGAACTCTCGTTCGCTTATAATAACCCCATAGGATAGCAGTAAATCGATCAATGGACTCCCATATTAGGTTTCACCCTAATCCGGCAAAATCTCGTAACCCTATCTCTAGGCATTCGATCAACTCCGCTTAATTATGTTAGATCTTCTCTTAGGTAGGGTCTATTCCTCCTCTACCTAAGCACATTAGATTTGGATTAAGGACCATAATTAAGAACAACCTAAGTAATTCATCATATAACTTAAAAAATCAAATAACAAGATTCGTCTAGGTTTCATCCCCTTCAGGTATCTGAGGGGTTTAGTTCATAATGAATAAAGAAAACATCGCAAGAGAAAAGATAAAACAAAACATAAGAAATTCCTAAAACCCCCTGAAAGAATTGAAGGAGAATTCCGCCGTCTTGAGTATAACTCTGGCTTCTTGGGATGGATCAACTGGCTATCCTCGTGTTATTTCCTAACTCTGACCTTCTCAGCTTGGCTCATTGGCCTAGCTTTGATGCCTTCTCAAAGGTGTCACTTAGGGGATATATATAGGCTCTTCGAATGCGATTCTTTCTCCCTAAGTATCCTTTTCCGACTAAAATTGTTCTTTCCAGCGACAGAGACACGGCCATGTCACACGCCCGTGTGACTCGGGGTCAGGCCGTGTTAGGACTTCTAATTTGGGGCACGACCGTGTGAGTCGGATATGAGGCCGTGCTCTAGGTAATCGTTGAGGCACGACCGTGTGGACTTTGGGTCAGGCCGTGTCACTTTTACACTAAGGCCCGTTTACTCTATTTTGGGCTCAATTTGTGTTCTTTTCATCCTCGGGTGCTTTCCTGGGTTTAAGACATGAAAAGAAAGGACTGCAAGCATCTTTTTATAAAATCAAAGAATAAATCATCGAAAAGCATATTAAATGTGGGTTAAAATATGTTACAGTTACGGTTATCACCATAATTATAACACTCTATCATATTTATGTTATGAGTCCATTAAGAGTACATTACTCATCCTTCCCTTATAATTATGGGTACCTAACATTTTAATCTTAGGATGGATTTATTTATAGTGTTAACAGTCACATACTAATATTGTACTTTGTCTCATTGAACTCAAGACTTAATGTTATACTAAGTGTTGAGTCGAGTTTGATCATGGGTGACTTTAATTAATGGGCTTGAGTCCCATCCCTTTTGAGGTCCTTTTTACTGCATTTCTAGCAAGATTTTTTGGTCAAAGGATCCGCCAAATTTTCACTTGACCTTACATAATTAATAGTGATCACTCCATCAGAGGTTAATTGTCAGACATAGCTATGTTTGAATCCAATGTGTCTAGACTTTCCATTATATACTTGGCTAGATGCCATTGCTAGAGTAGCCTCACTATCACAATAGATAGAAATAGGTGAAATTGGCTTAGGCCATAAAGGTACATCAAAGAGCAAATTTCTTAACCATTCTGCTTCTTTAGATGCAGTGGCTAATGCAATAATTTCTGCTGTTATGGTGGAATCAGTAATACATGTTTGTTTATTGGAACCCCAAGAAATGGCTCCTCCACCAAGAATGAAGATCCATCCACTAGTAGATGCATGATCTTCCAAACTTGTAATCCAACTAGCATCCGAGTACCCTTCTAAAACTGGAGGATAGCCATTATAACACAATCCATAGTTAATAGTCTTATTTAAGTACCTAAGTACTCTATTCAAAGCTTGCCCATGCAAACTACTTGGGTTACCTGTGTAATTACTCAATTTCCCAACAGCATATGCAATATTTGGTCTTGTACAAGTCATTATGTACATAAGACAACCAATTAGACTTGCATATTTTAGTTGATCAATTTTCCTACCAACATTAGATACTAATTTTATTTGAGGATCCATGGGTGTAGATGCTGGTATACAGTTGAAAATATCAAACTTTTTAAGCATCTTTTCAATATAATGTGATTCTGATAAAGCTATAGTGTTTTCATCTAGGGTTATTTTAATCCAAAGAATAAAATTTGCTACACCCATATCCTTCATAGCAAATTTGCTTGACAAGAATTTCTATGTGTTTTCTATTTGTTCCAAATCCGTGCCGAAAATGAGCATGTCATCTACATATAAGCAAATTATGACACCTTTTCAATTTTCAAATTTGCTATATATGCACTTATCGGATTCATTTATTTTATAGCCATTAGCTAAAACAACCTTGTCAAACTATTGGTGCTTGTTTAAGTTCATATAAAGATTTAACAAGCTTACATACTTTATGCTCATGTCCTGGAACAACAAATCTTTCTGGATGTTTCATGTACACTTCCTCTTCCAATTCACCATTTAAAGATGCAATTTTTACATCCATTTGGTGAACAACCAAATTATATATAGAGGTAAGTGATATTAAGAGTCTAATTGTAGCAATTCTTGCTACTAGGGCATAGGTATCAAAGTAATCAATACCTTGTTTTTGTGTAAAACCTTTGGCTACCAACCTTGCTTTAAATTTATCAATGGTTCCATCGACCTTCATTTTCTTTTTGAAGATCCATTTACAACCTATTGATTTGGAACCCGGTGGAAGATCAATTAAGATCCAAGTTTGATTTCCCATTATTGAATCTATCTCATCATTTATTGCTTCTTTCCAAAAAGTAGAGTCTTGAGATTTCATTGCCTCTTCAAATGTAATAGGATCAGATTTCGTATTATAACAATAAGGTATCTTATTGCATATACTTTTACCTTTTCCTTCTATAAGAAACATAATGAAATCTAGTCCAAAATCTTTGACTTTTTTAATCCTCTTACTTCTTCTTAATTCTTGAAAAGATTCATCATTATTATCAATTTGTTCCAATGGAATCTTATTCTCCTTTGAAGAATGAATCAATTGTTGTGGCTGCAATTGTCTTAAAAGAATTAAATCTATTTTCATAAAAAATAACATCTCTTGATTCAATAACAATATTAATTGAAATTGAATCATTTGGTTCAATTACCATGAACCTATATGCCTTGCTATTATGTGCATATCCTATAAATATGCATTCAATTCATCTTTCACCTAACTTTTTACATTTAGGTGTTGGAACTTTGGCAATAACTCTACAACCCCAAACCTTCAAATAATTAAGATTTGGTTCCCTTTTCTTCCATTGTTCATAGGGGGTTATTTTAGTTTTCTTATTAGGAACTCTATTCAATATATGACAAGCTATTAGAACAGCTTCTCCCCAAAAACCTTATCCAAAACCTGAATATGATAACATTGAATTTACCATTTTAGTCAAGACTATTTTTCCTTTCAGCTACACCAATGATTCACACTGAAGTTCAACTTTAGATTTATATACTTTAATATACATAACAATATCTAGAACAATCATTAATAAAAGTAACAAAATATTTCTTTCCACCTAATTTAGAAGTATTATGCATGTCACATAAATCACTATGTATCAAATCAAGCATGTAATGCCCTGAACTTTTTATTTTTGTTATTGTAAGTATTTAACACAAGTGTGTATCTGCCTCAGTGGTTAAGTGTTCTGGGTGTGTGTGAGAGGTATTGGGTTCAAGTCTTACCCTTGACAAATTTTGTTATTTTTGGATCTAGGCCCTATCTCTATTCAATGGGCTTATTTTTAATTACCTATAATTTCATATCAGAATGAGCCTGCTAGTTCGAGTGGCAAGGGAGTTGATGTGATGGAGGTCCTGTGTTCGAATCCCTACCCCAGCGTGGGTATTTATTTTTGCTCTATTTTATGATAGAGTTTCAGTTCTATTAGAAATTTGAGTTGTGGGTGGTTATGATGTGAATTAGTGGGGAGTTATCAGAATATTTCAAAAAAATATTATTTCTCTCTCCCCAAGAACATCTGACGTTAGTTTCTATCTCTACCTAATTCCTTTTTTCCTCTTCCTCCTTTCGTTTCTATTTTTCCTTTTGGATCATGTTTCTACTTCTTGTTAATTCGGTGTTTTCGCATTATTCTGGTAAGTGAGATATTAGTATTTGTAGCATAGTTTTACAACTCATTGGTGTTGGCGTTTTGATATGTAAGTTAAGGGATTGATTTCTGCATATTTATGGTATAGGATAAGGTGGTGTTCAGTGAAGTTTCGTTTTGATAGCCTAAATCGCGCTGGGGTCTGTTTGAGTCATCGGTAAGTCTTGTGTGTTATTTCGGTTTATGTATCAATTCATAATCGACTATTAATTGGACGTTTGAACGCTATGTTATAGGTTTTGAAGGCTTCAAGAATGGTTTTGTAGCATAATCATACCATGTATGTACCTGAAATGCAGAAAAATAAGTGTCGACAAAAGTCGAAAAACCATACTGTCGACGCCACACGAGCGTGTGGTCACCCGTGTGGTAGGTCGTGTAGTCGATGAAGGCATAGCTGTGATCAGCATACGGCCATGTGGTGGCTCGAGTGTGGCCGTGTGAACCACACGGGCTAGGCCAAGTTGGGCGTGTGGGCCCACATGAGCATGACATACGGGCGTGTGGATTCTTGGGCAAGGCCGTGTGGGCCACATGGGCAAGGCAAATTTGGGCTTGCGGGCCCTAATTTTTGAAATATTCCCTAGGGTCACGCGGGTCGTTCCGTTTGACTGTGGACCTGTAAGGGCTAATTAAACCTCTATTTGTATGCTATGAAATTCTGTTAGACTGATCTGATTAGGATACTAATGTATGCCTGATTATACTGATATATATGTATCTGTTAGTTGTATAAAGCATGTTGAGCATGTTTTAGTCTGATAGGTTTGTATCTGATTTCTGAATTTGTTTTGGGTAGGTTTTATATATATGTGGAGGAAGTGTTCTGTATGGCGATCATCGCCTATATTCTGGCAGCTTGGTTACACTATATCTGATACGTGTCGTAACGACACAATGTGGTGTGTAGGGATGGGTGGGTGTTTTTAACCCCACATGGTGTGATGGGATGGTCGGAGTTGGTGTGTAGAGGATAGGGGTGGGACTTTGCATATTCTGAATTTGTTATTTGATCTGTATATCTGTTTCTATAACTGTATCTGAGATGGGTATAAGCCCAATTCTGTACTGGATTGTCTAAAATGTTTCTGTATGTTTGCTTGTCTAATTCTGCTTGGTTACACACTGAGTTTACGTAAACTCACATCTATTTGTCTGTTCTGTCAAGTAATCCACAGACTTAGACGGATCGGTGTGGCGGAGACACAGTAGTGACCACTATGTCGTAGAACTGTTAAACTTGGTACTTTTGGTTCATTTTAAAATTTTGGACTATTTGAGAGTTGTAATTTTTGGGGACTCTCTGGACTGTTTGGTTTTTAAATTTTATTTTTGGGTTGTTTTTCAATTTGATTGCTTTGGTTAATTTGTTCTATTAAAACGAAGGTTTTATGCAAACAACGGTTTTCCTAGAAAAACACGACCGTATTTTCAAAATATAACGATTAAGGCTTCCGCAGTAATAAGTTTTGGTAAAGAAACTGACTAATTTATGGTTTAGTAAATTTCAAAGATTGTTTTTTTCCAAGCCAACACAGTTTCCAAAACCTATTCCTTGTGGCATCACCAGATTCGGCCATAATGTTTAGGCCGGGTTTGGGGTGTTACATTTAGTTGTATCAGAGCCAGGTTGCAAAACTTGGCTGTGAATTTTGGGTTCAAAAAATTTTCTTTTAAAAGCGTGGGATTTAAAATGATTTGAATAATTGAGAAAGTATGTGGTACACCAAGTCTCCGGTGCTGATCCTGTAAGTGTTTCTAAAATTTTGGTAGATAACCCTGAAAATGCTGTAGATTAGTACTTTCTGAAACTATATCGAGTAGTTAGAGACCGAAACTTTTGGAACCAAAACTAAAATTCTGATAAATTATGCATAAAACATCTATTAATAAATAACTGGAACTGATGCATAAAATTTTGTAATGTAGATAAACCTCGAATTAGATAATGAGAGCTCGTGGAATTTGCGGACGTGGTACTGGTGGCCGTGGTAGAGGCTGAGGGGGGCTTGAGCTGAGTCTTCCTCTCTAGGTAGTATGCCAAATTTGGATACGAGTGAGACACTAGTTTCGCCTGCTACTGAGGCTAGGTCTCAAAGTCACTCGGTTGGGGTTGACGCACTGTCCCAAGCCATGTTGAAGATATTGGAGAGGGTCGCTGGACCCCATTCTGGAGCTGGGGGTCGAGGGTCAGTAACTGAACGACTTCGGTCCATTGGTGCTGAGCTATTTAGGGGTGTCACTGGAGTCGCCCCTAATGTGGCTAAGTGTTGGTTGGAAGCCACAGAGAGGATCATGAACGACTTAGATTGCACTCCCGAGCAGAAATTTAAGGGTGCAGTCTTCTTGCTTTGCGACGAGGCATACCAGTGGTGGTTAACAGTTGAGGAGGGTACTCAGCTTGATCGTCTGACTTGGGACTTCTTTAAGACCACATTCCAAAGTAAGTATGTGGGAGCGAGCTACGTGGATGCTCGTAGGCGTGAGTTCATGAATCTCACGCAAGAGGATAGATCCGTGGCCGAGTATGAGGCCGAATTTCTGAGATCGAGCTGCTATGCTCGAGGCATGGTGGTGTCTGAGTATGAGAGGTGCGTCCAATTTGAGGATGGCTTAGGGGATAATTTGAAGGTGCTAATAGCTCTATAGAGGGAGTGAGAGATTGCTGTTCTAGTAAAAAAGGCGAAGATCACCGAGGATGTTAAATGCGTGGAGCGCCAAAATAGGGATAAAGAGAGAGGCAAGAATAAGAGGGATCCGGAGCCCTCTAATTCTGTACAGAGGCCTAAGAAAAAGGCCTAGTTTGATGGGCCGGCTAGAGTAGGGGTTTCTGTTGCTCCTACTGGTATTTAGCCGTGTAGTGACTGTGGTAGGCGCTATCTGGGTGAGTGCTGGAGAAGGATTGAGGCTTATCTGAGATATGGATCCTCAGAGCACCATATTAGAGATTGTCCACAGTGGGCAGATCAGATGCAAGCTTTAGCTCCGGGTTCTATGCAGCCTCAAAGGGCAGTTCGGCAGCCACCTAGCAGCTGTGGAGCGGCTAGGGGTGGTAATAGATTGGGCCATGGGCAGAAGGCACCAGGCAGATGTGCTAGTCAGACAAAGGGGAGGCAGCCTGCACTTGTCTATGCTGCTCGACGTTGAGAGGACAAATATGCTCCAGATGTTATCACTGGTGCATTCTTAATTTTTGATGTACCTTATATTGCTCTTATAGACATAGGTTCTACACACTCCTATGTAGCTAGCATTGTGTCTAAAAACTTGGGGGTTACTATTGAGAGCACTTCTAGTGAGATCACTGTACTGAGCCCTTTGGGGCAGTCTGTCTGGGTTAGTAAACTCTATCGAGATGTCCTATTAAAGGTGCAATGGATTGTTTTTCTGGAAGATCTGATGGAACTTCTGTTTAGGGAGTTCGACTTAATTCTGGGCATGGATTGGTTGGTCAAGCACCGAGTTAGTTTGGACTGCATGACTAATAGGGTTGTTCTGAGGACCGAGAATGATAAAGAAGTGGCTGTAATCGACGAGCATCGAGATTACCTGTCCAATGTGATCTTCACAATTGTGGCTGAGAAGCTGGTTCGGAAAGGGTGTGAGGCGTACTTGGCTTACGTTAGTGTTTCTGGTTCTTGGGAATCTTCTGTTGGGAATATTAGAATTGTAAGGGATTTTTCAGATGTTTTTATTGAGGAGTTACTGGGTTTACCTCTGAATCGAAAGGTTGAGTTTGGGATAAAGCTTCTTCTAGGTACGGCTTCGATGTTAATCGCTCCCTACCATATGGCACCGAAAGAGCTTACTAAGCTTAAAGCTCAACCGCAAGAGCTTCTGGACTGTGGCTTCATCCGTCCTAGTGTGTCTCCATGGGGAACACTAGTTCTGTTTGTTAAGAAGAAGGATGGGACCATGAGGATGTGCATCGATTATCCGCAGCTGAATAAGTTGACCATGAAGAATAAGTATTTGCTTCCGATTATTGACGACCTATTTGATCAGTTTCGAGTGGCTTTAGTGTTCTCCAAGATTGAGCTTTGATCTGGGTATCATCAGTTGAGGGGGGTTAAGGAAGCTAATTTTCATAAGACTGCATTTAGGAATCATTATGGACATTACGAGTTCCTAGTTATGCCTTTTGGTTTGACAAATGCTCCGGTCGTATTCATGGATCTGATGAACCAAGCGTTTCAACCTTATCTGGATCAGTTCACCATGGTCTTCATCGATGACATTCTGGTTTACTCTAAGACTGAGGATGAGTATGATGAGCATCTTAGAGTAGTAGTTCAGATTCTCTGAGAAAAGTAGCTCTATTTAAGTTGAGTAAGTGCGAGTTCTGGTTGCGAGAGGTAACCTTCTTGGGGCATGTGGTTTCTGCTGAAGGGATTCGAGTTGATCCTCGAAAGATTGAGGTTGTGCTTGATTGGAAGTATCCTAAGAACGTATCTAAGATCCGTAGCTTTTTGGGTTTCGCGGGATATTACTAGCAGTTTGTTGAGGAAGACTCTCTGATTGCAGCTCCCTTGACTAAGCTTCTGTGTAAGGGTGTGTCGTTTGTTTGGACTGATACGCAACAATCGAGCTTTGAGAAGTTCAAGTCTGTTTTAACTCAGACTCCCATTCTGATACAGCCTAAATCTGGTAAGGAGTTTGTGGTATACAGTGATGCATCACACGTCGATTTGGGGTGCGTTCTGATGCAGGATGGTAAGGTTATGGCTTATGCTTCCCGGTAGCTTAAGACTTATGAGGAAAATTATCCTACGCATGATCTCGAGTTGGATGCTGTAGTCTTTGAGTTGAAAATCTGGAGGCACTATCTGTATGGTGAGAGGTGTATCATATGCATTGATCACAAGAGCCTCAAGTATCTCTTTACTTAGAAGGAGTTGAACCATAGGCAACGACGTTGGATTGAACTACTCAAAGATTATGACTGCACTATAGAGTACCATCCTAGTAAGGCCAATGTGGTGGTCGATGCTCTCAGTCGAAGAGCGATGTCTGATTTGAGGGCGATGTTTGCCCTCCTTAGTCTGTTTGGTGATGGGAGTCTGTTAGTCGAGTTGCAAGTTAAGCAGACTTGGATTGATCAGATTCGAGATAAACAGTTAGTGGATGAGACTCTGGGTTTGCGGTTCCGTCAGGTTGAGAGTGGTACTACTTCTAATTTTGGGTTAAATAATGAAGGTGTGCTATGCTTTCGAGGTCGGATTTGTGTGTCGAAGGATTCGGATTTGAGGCAGTCGATTCTAAGGGAGGCGTATAGCAGCCCTTATGTTATGCATCCCGGTGGTGATAAGATGTATCAGGATCTCCGTGAACTGTATTGGTGGCCGGGTTTGAAGCATGAGGTTACTAATTTTATTGCTCGATGTCTGATGTCTCAGCAAGTTAAGGCTGAGCATCAATTGCCTTCGGGTTTGCTACAACCCGTTAAGATTCCCCTATGGAAATGGGAGCATGTGACGATGGACTTCGTTAGTGGGTTGCCCTTGACACCCACTAATGACGATTCTGTTTGGGTCATCGTGGATTGATTGACCAAGCCTGCTCACTTTATCCCAGTTCGGACAGACTACTCTCTACAAAAGTTAGCGAAGCTCTATATCTTTGAGATAGTTAGACTGCATGGGGTTCCTGTGTCGGTTATTTCTGATAGGAATCCTCGCTTCACTTCTCGATTCTAGAAGAAGTTGCATGAGGCTCTGTGTTCGAGATTAGACTTCAGTACTGCGTTTCATCCTCAGACCGATTGTCAATCTGAAAGGGTGATTCAGATACTGGAGGATATGCTTCGGAGCTGTGTGATTGATTTTTTAGGTAGTTGGGAGGATTATCTGCCGCTAGCTAAGCTCACCTATAATAGCAGTTTCTAGTCTAGCGTTCAGATGGCACCTTACGAGGCTCTGTATGGTCGTAAGTGTCGTACTACGCTATGTTGGACTAAGTTGGGTGAACGTCGAGTTTTGGGTCCTGAGTTGGTGTCTGAGACCGAGGATAAGGTTAGACTGATTCGGGATCGTCTGAATGCAGCTTCTGACAAACAGAAGTCTTATGCAAATCTGTAGAGGCGAGATATTGAGTACTTTGTGGAGGACTTTGTCTTTTTTAAGGTTTCTCCGTGGAAGAAGGTTCTGAGATTCGGTCGTAAGGGCAAGTTGAGCCCGAGGTTTATTGGGCCGTTCGAATTCTGAAGCATTTGGGACCGGTCTCTTATCAATTGGAGCTACCTCTAGAGCTAGACCGTATCCATGATGTTTTTCATGTTTCGATTTTGAGACGATACCGGTCGCATCTATCCCACATAGTCACTATTGAGGAGATCGAGGTTAGACCGGACTTGACTTTTGAGAAGGAGCCAGTTAAGATTCTGGATCGTGATGTTAAGGTTCTGAAGAGGAAGTCCATTTCGTTAGTGAAAGTTCTGGGGCGAAATCATGGAACTGAGGAAGCCACGTGAGAACCTGAGGACTTGATGCGTCAACAGTATCCTCATCTGTTCGGATCAGGTAAATTTCTAGGTTAAAATTTCTTTTAGGGGATAGTGTTGTAATGCCCTGACCTTCTTATTTTTGATATTGCAAGAATTTAACACAACTATGTATCTGCTTCAGTGGTTAAGTGTTCTGGGTGTGCGTAAGAGGTCTTGGGTTCAAGTCTTACCCTTGACAAATTTTGTTATTTTTGGATCTAAGCCCTACCTCTGTTCAATGGGCTTATTATTAATTTCCTACAATTTCATATCAGAATGAGCCTACTGGTTCGAGTGGCAAGGGGGTTAGTGTGATAAAGGTCCTATGTTCAAATCCCTGCGCGAGCATGGGTATTTATTTTTGCTCGACTTTATGATAGAGTTTCAGTTCTATTAGAAATCTGAGTTGTGGGTGGTTAGGATGTGAATTAGTGGGGAGTTATCAGAATATTTCAAAAAAAAATATTATTTCTCTCTCCCCAAGAGCATCTGACGTTAGTTTCTGTCTCTGCCATTATTCCCTTTTTCCTCTTCCTCCTTTCGTTTCTGTTTATCCTTTTGGATCGTGTTTCTGCTTCTCGTTAATTCAGTGTTTTTGCATTATTCTGGTAAGTGAGATTTTAGTATCTGTAGCATAGTGAATAACGTCAGCCAAAGGGTACTCGAAGGCGATCACGGTTAATCAGCCAAAGGCAGTTACCGTTGGACAACAAGGACCGGCAAGACAGGAATCGAGAACTAGACCGAATACCGAAAAGATTCAATTCACGCCAATTCCAAAAACGTACAAGGAGCTATACCAGATTTTGTTCAACGAGCACATCGTGTCCCCGTTCTATTTGCAACCATTGCAACCCCCATACCCTAAGTGGTACGACTCTAATGCTCACTGCGATTACCATGCAGGGGTGGCGGGGCATTCGATAGAAAATTGCCTCGCCTTTAAAAAGGTAGTCGAGAAGCTAATAAAAATGGAGGTTATAACACTCGACGATATGGTAAAAAAGGGGAACCCACTACCCAATCACGAGGATAGAGGGGTAAACGCGATTGGTGAGGCAGTGGTGAGGAAAATCAAGAAGGATGTCACGGAAGTGAAAACCCCATTACGAATAGTTTGGAAGGAGATCGCGAAAAGAGGATTGATAGATTCAGATCCTGCGGGGAACGGGAGGAATATAAAGAACTACTGCGAACTCCATAAGACAAAAGGGCACGAGATTCAAGAATGTGTCGAGTTTAAAATTTTGGTGCAAGGCCTTATGGACAACAAAGAACTGGAGTTTTATGAAGAAGGAGAAGAAGAAGAGAACGTATGTGCGACCGAGGAAGAATTGAGGAAGCCTAGAGTCAATTACCCGAGAATCATCATCTCGCGAAACACTGAAGGAGGGGTGCAGGGAAGGCCAAAGATTATAATTTAGAAACTTGTTTCTTTTCCCCACCAAGACAGTAAAAGGGTACCCTGGGACTACAATTGCAATGTGACGATACCAGGGGCGAAAAGCTCCACTAGCATTTCCAAGGAGGTCAAGGATGAAGGGTCCTACACGCGTAGCGGGAAGCGTTACGGTCCTGGAAACATTGGAACAGAACCAGTGAGATTGAAGACTGTGACAATTGGGCGGAAAAAGGAACCTGAGGCCCTTGTCAACGAATCCGTAAAAGAGGAAGAGGCCAAAGAATTCTTGAAACTCTTGAAACACAACGAATATAGTGTGGTGGAGCAGCTGCACAGACAACCAGCCCGTATCTTCGTGCTAGCCCTACTTCTAAGCTCGGAGGTGCACCGCAAAGCACTGATGAAAGTACTAAATGAGACTTATGTTACTAAGGATATATCCGTCAGCAAGTTGGACTGTCTGGTTAGTAACATAAGCGCTGACAATTTCATTTACTTCAGCGATGACGAAATCCCACTCGGAGGCATGGGATCAACAAAGGCCTTGCACATAACTACCCGTTGCAAGGGATACACTCTGCCAAGTGTGCTAATAGATAATGGGTCAGCGTTAAATGTCCTACCACTGGCTACACTCAAGAGGTTGCCGATACACAGTTCTCACATGAAAGCATGCCAGAACATAGTAAGAGCGTTCGACGGCACCAAAAGAAGAGTAATGGGAAGAATGGACGTACCGTTATTGATCGGGCCCAACCCATACGAAGTGGACTTTCTTGTCATGGATATCAAACCCTCTTACAACTGCTTATTGGGGAGGCCATGGATTCATTCGGCTGGAGCCGTACCCTCATTGCTGCACCAGAAACTGAAACCGGTGACAGAAAATCGGCTAGTAACTATAAACACTGAAGAAGACATCATAGCGACCGTTACCAATGAAGCGCCATATCTAGAAATGAATAAGGAAGCCATCGAATGTTCCTTCCGATCCTTAGAGTTCGTAAACGTGACATTCATCTCGGAAGGAAGTGAAGTCCTGGTGCCTAAGCTATCCAAGACCACCAGGATGGGATTACAAATGATGATGGGGAAAGGAGCCCTACCAGGAAGAGGGTTAGGCAAATATCTCCAAGGGAAAGTGCAGACCCCGATGCTGAAAGAGAAGAGAGACCATTTTGGTTTGGGTTTCAAACCAGATGCCAAACAAATGAAGAAGGAAATGGAAAAGAAGCAAGAAAGGAGAAGGGCCCAGCTGAACGGAGAGGACGTTAAGTGGGAACCAATGACATTCCCCAGCATATCTCATACCTTCGTGTCAGGAGAAGTAATTTACCCAGAGAAAGAACCTCTTAGAAAGGAGCATCTTCATATCAATGCCATACATGACGAGGAAATTGATCAAGGGAACTTGTCGGGTATTCGCCCATGTGAACCTGGAAGCGCCTTGGACAATTGGACTGCAGAGGAATTTCCTGTAGTTTTTAGAGATTACACAGAGTAATATTCAGAACGCACTCGCTGTTTTCAAGCCTAGAAACATTGAGATCTCTTTTATGAAATAGGCTCATGTTCAGACTTTTTGTTTTAATGAAATACATCTTCAATTTCTATCAAGCATTCTCTCATTTCTCTCTTTTTTCATTCATGTCATGTGAATAGTCATCCTCAAATTCATTTATTCTTTATACATCCTTTGCTACCCCCCAGGTCTCTAGACATCAATGATATGAGCAACGATACTACGGATTCATAAGTTTACTTTGGGCAAGTCATGTGTTCAGAGGAATCTCGGGATTTTGAAAATGACACAGAATGTGACTTGCCTCCAGATTTGTTGAGAACGGTAGAGCAAGAAGAAAAACAGATCCTACCCCATAAAGAGTCAGTAGAGATGGTGAACCTAGGAGAAGGGCAAGAAGTGAAGATTGGAGCCTGTATTATGGCAGAAACCAAGCGGAACCTCATCGAGTTACTCCACGAATTCAAGGATGTGTTCGCATGGTCGTACCAAGATATGCCCGGACTAAGCACTGATGCCGCAGTACACAGATTGCCCATAAGAGAAGAGTGCAAGCCAGTCCAACAGAAGCTCTGAAGAATGAGACCGGACATCTTGTTAAAAATAAAAGAAGAAGTCGAGAAACAATTTAACACTGGGTTCTTGCAGGTGGTCAAGTACTCGGATTGGGTGGCTAATATTGTCCCTGTCCCCAAGAAAGACGGGAAAGTACAGATGTGCGTGGATTATAGGGATCTAAACAAAGCCAGTCCGAAGGACAATTTCCCATTGCCTCACATCGACACCTTGGTAGACAATACAGCAGGCTTTTCGTTGTTCTCCTTCATGGATGGTTTCTCAGGATACAACCAAATAAAGATGCATCCTGAAGACATGGATAAGACAACGTTTATAACCATGTGGGGAACGTTTTGCTATAAGGTGATGCCATTTGGACTAAAAAATGCGGGAGCGACATATCAGAGAGCCATGGTAACCCTATTCCATGATATGATGCATAGGGAAATTGAGGTTTACGTCGACGATATGATCGCCAAGTCCCGAACTGAAAGTGAGCATGTGCAGGTCCTAAGGAAATTATTCTTAAGGTTGAGGAAATTCCAGTTGAAGCTTAATCCAGCAAAATGTACCTTCAGAGCTCAGTCCGGGAAATTGCTCGGATTCATAGTCAGCGAAAAAGGGATTGAGGTTGACCCGGATAAAGTCAAAGCCATACAAGAGTTGCCCCCACCACGTACCCAAAAAGAAGTTAGAGGTTTCTTAGGAAGGCTAAATTACATCAATCGGTTCATTTCACAACTGACCGAGAGATGTGACCCTATATTCCATCTCCTCAAGAAACACAATCCAGGCACGTGGGATGAAGAATGCCAGAAAACCTTCAAAAAAGTAAAGCAGTACCTGTCCCATGCCCCAGTACTAACGCCGCCTCAACCAGACAAGCTATTAATCCTTTACTTGACGGTGCTTGATAATTCAATGGGATGGGTGCTAGGTCATCACAATGAGTCAGGGAAGAAAGAAAAGGCAATATACTACCTTAGTAAAAAATTTACCGAATATGAAACGAGGTACCCGCCAATCGAGAAATTGTGCTGTGCCTTGATTTGGACAACTCGGAGATTGAGGCAGTATATGCTGTATCACACGACATGGCTCATCTTGAGGCTAGATCCTCTTAAATATATGATAGAGTCTACTGCCTTGAATGGAAGGATGGCCAGATGGCAAATTCTGCTTTCTGAATTTGACATAGTCTATGTGAACCAAAAGGTGGTAAAAGGGAGTGCAATAGCAGACTTTCTAGCCAGTAGAGCCCTTGAAGACTATGAGCCTTTGGACTTTGACTTCCCTAACGAAGATCTGATGTACGTGGCAGACACTGAAGAAGGTGCCTCCAAAGACCATCCCTGGAAACTGAATTTTGATGGGGCATCAAATGCTGTGGGAAATGGAATTGGGGCGGTTCTGATATCCCCAAAAGGAGACCATTACCCATTTACTTGCAAACTGGATTTCGATTGCACTAATAATATGGCTGAATATGAAGCTTGCATCATGGGTCTCCGCGCCGCTATCGAGCACAAAATCAGGGTATTGGAAGTATATGGAGATTCCGCCCTAGTAATCTATCAACTTAAAGGGGAATGGGAAACCAGAGATCCAAAGTTGGTTATCTACAAAAGATTGGACCAAGAATTGATCAGAGAGTTCGACGACGTCACTTTTCGTTATTTACCCAGAGACGAAAACTAGATGGCTGATGCTCTGGCCACCTTAGCCTCCATGGTCCGAATAAACGAAAATGAGGATATGAAGCCTATATAAATGAGCATTCATCAGAACCCAGCCCATTGCTACAATGTCGAGGAAGAAGAGAAAACTGGCCCACCATGGTACCACGATATACTGCGGTACGTGAAAAATCGTGAGTACCCGGACCAAGCGACTGAGAACGATAAAAGGACGTTGAGAAGACTAGCCTGTGACTACGTCCTGGATGGAGAGGTCCTATACAAGAAAAGGAAAGATCAAGTACTGCTGAGATGTGTGAATGCCGCTGAAGCTAAGTTAATCCTAGAAGAAGTCCATGAAGGCGTCTGTGGAACTCACGCCAATGGTTTCACGATGGCTAGACAAATAATGAGGTTTGGATATTATTGGTCTACCATGGAAGGAGATTGCATCAACTATGCCAAGAAATGCCATAAATGCCAGATTTATGGAGACATGATTCACGTGCCCTCGTCACCTTTACATGTTATGACTTCTCCATGGCCATTTTCCATGTGGGGCATGGATGTCATTGGGCCAATCTCTCCGAAAGCTTCAAATGGGCATCGGTTCATCTTTGTGGTCATCGACTACTTCACAAAATGGGTAGAGGCTGCTTCGTATGCTAATGTCACTAAATCAGCGGTTAGTCGATTTTTGAAGGAGATCATTTGCCAATACGGAATGCCCTAGAGGATCATATCAGACAATGCACTGAACCTAAACAATAGTACGATAGCAGGGGTTTGCAGCCAATTCAACATCAAACCCACAATTCGTCGCCGTATCGTCCAAAGATGAATGGGGCAGTGGAAGCAGCCAACAAAAACATCAAGAGGATAGTGGGGAAGATGACTGAGACCTATAGAGATTGGCATGAGAAGTTACCATTTGCATTCTATGCTTATCGGACATCAGTCAGAACCTCTACCGGGGCAACACCTTTTTCGTTGGTCTATGGGATGGAAGCAGTCCTTCCTATTGAAGTAGAAATACCTTCTCTTCGAGTTTTGTCAGAAATAAAGCTGGACGAAGCTGAATGGATCCAGGCTCGATATGATCAGTTGAACTTAATTGAAGAAAAGAGATTGAGGTCTATTCGTCACTGTCAGATGTACCAAAAATGAATGATTCGAGCTTATGATAAAAAAGTTCGCCCAAGAGAATTCCATGAGGGGGACCTTGTGCTGAAAAAGATCCTTCCCATACAAAAAGATTACAGAGGAAAATGGATGCCGAATTGGGAAGGACCGTATGTGGTGAAGAAAGCTTTCTCGGGAGGCGCACGGATTCTGACTGAAACGGACGGGAAAAGCTTGCCCAATCCCGTGAACTCGAATTTGGTTAAAAAGTACTTTGCTTGAAATGGAAGAGGCCAAGGTGAAAACCCGCAAAGGGCACTTTGAGATTTTGAAAAAAAAACAAAAAAATAGCAACAACAACGGAGAGGCCAAGGTGAAAACCCGCAGAGGGCGCCTTGAGACCAAAGGGCTTTTGAGTTGAAAACCCGAAAAAGGCGACTCGAGTTTTGAATGGACACGTGGCGATCTTGCAGCGTTAGAATCAACAGAAGAGGAAGCACGTTGCACATTGGGGCATCAACAAAGTATTTTGAGTCTTCTAAGCACATGCTAAAGCTCAAAGCAGTCTTCATGGAACTTGTATAGAAGTCCAATCAGCGATGTCTAGAGTATCTGATTGGTGTCCTGCTCATTGTACTATTGTAGAACAGATCAAAGATAGCAGGTCTGGCGTCCCTGAGTTTGCAGTGGAGCAGATCGAAGACAGCAAATTTGGCGTTCCTGATGTTGCAGGAGGCGGATTAAAGATAGCAATCTGGTGATCTCTGAGTTTGCAGGGATCAGAGTGAAGATAGCAGACTTGACCTTCCTGAAGTTGCAGGAGCAGGTCGAAGATAGCAAGTCTGGCAATCCTGATGTTGCAAGAGCAGATTGAAGATATCAAATCTGGCAATCCTGATGTTGCAGGAGCAGATTAAAGATAGCAGATCTGGCAATCCTGATGCTACAAGAGCAGGTCGAAGATAGCAAGTCTGGCAATCCTGATGTTGCAGAAGCAGATTGAAGATAGCAAGTCTGACAATCCTGATGTTGCAGAAGCAGATTAAAGATAGCAGATCTGGCAATCCTGATATTGCAGGAGTAGGTCGGAGATAGCAAGTCTGGCAATCCTGATGTTACAGGAGCAGATTGAAGATAGCAGATCTGGCAATCCTGATGTTGTAGGAGCAGATTAAAGATAGCAGATCTGGCAGTCCTGATGTTGCAGGGGCAGGTCGAAGATAGCAAGTCTGGCAATCCTGATGTTGCAGGAGCAGATTGAAGATAGCAAGTCTGACAATCCTGATGTTGCAGGAGCAGATTAAAGATAGCAGATCTGGCAATCCTGAGTTTGTAGGAGCAGATTAAAGATAGTAGATCTGGTAATCTTGATGTTGCAGGAGCAGATTGGAGATAGCAAGTCTGACAATCCTGATGTTGCAGGAGTAGATTGAAGATAGCAGATCTGGCAATCCTGATGTTGCAGGAGCAGGTCGAAAATAGCAAGTCTGGCATTCCTAATGATTGCAAGAGCAGGTCAAAGATACAAGTCTTATCTCCATAAAGTCGCAACAGAACAAATTGGAGCTACAAGTCCCATCTTTCTGAAGCGGCAGTGGAATGGATCAAAGCAACAAGATGCGGTGGGCAAGAGCGAAGCTACCTGTGGAAGAGCACCCAAGAAGTCAAGACTCGACAAGACCGGGCAAAATTGGTCCTTTGAAAGTCTTTGCTCCATTCCCGTTACACGACAATGAGCAAAGAAGGGCAGCTGTTGTAGCCCAATTTTGCCCGTCAAAACCCAATAGCCTAACAAGACAAAAATCGGGGCCCATTTTACAAAAGACCCAATACAACCGACCCAGACCCAAAACTAAAACCCAACAGACCCAAGATTAAAACCCAACAGGCCCAACTACCCAATAGTCAAACTAGGGTTTCAGAAAAGCTGAAACCCTAGCCTTCAGCGTACCTGCCCCCTGACACCCACTTGTTCCTGCAGCCACCTGCCACCGTCTTGCCCACCGCCTCAGCACTGCCTAAAGTACCTGCAAGCATTAAAGAGAAAAGACTCAAAAGCAAAAATGGGTCGTGTAAATGGCTTTATAAGCCAAACAGAAACTTTTGTAAAGGAGGTTTTTTTTCCCTCCTTCGAATGGACAGAAAACAAAACTTTTGAAATCTCCAAGACTCTCAAATTCCTCTTGTTTCTTTTCGATCGACAACAAAAGCAACAGATAAAGAAACGAAACATCCAAAATGCAATAACAGCAATAAACAGAGAACAAAAAATGAAAACAGATGAGGGAAAGGTGATTTTTATTTTCAAAACTTGTTCCTTCTCTTCAGCATATATTATTACAATAAAAAAGGGAAATAAAAAAGAGTAAAAATCTTACCCTTTCGAGCTCCGACCGCCATGCACGGCTGCACCGGCAACGGAGCCCGCGACGGAGGCGCGGTGGTAGCCTGGCCGGAGTTCCCCCTTCTGCAGAGAGAAAAAAAAAAGAGGAGAGCCTTTTTTCTAAAAAAAACAGCTGAAATGATTTTTTTAGCCCAAAACTGATTTATATAATGATCGGAAACGACGTCGTTTTGGGCAAGGGCCCCGAAGGCCAAAACGGCGTCGTATGAGGCCTCAACCCGCGCGCGTGACCCGACCCGTCTCAGGATCCGCGTGTTTTTAAGCCAAAGGGGGAAATTGTGCAACTGGTCCTTCCGCATTTTCATGTTGTTAAAATCAAAATTTTAATTATTGCAATATTGGCCCAGAAATTTCACGCGGTTTGCGATTCGGTCCTTCCCTCAAACGCCGCGTTTAACTTACATGGGAATATTACCTCTTTGGTCCCTCACCTTTTATGCACGTTTCTAATTTAGCCCCCAAACCTCTATTTTATTTACAATTTGATCCGAAACTTTCGTTTTAATGCAATTTAACCCATTTATCAATTATTTTGCAATTTTTACCACTTTTACTATTATTTAATATTTTTATTTTTATTATTATTGATTATTTTATTATTATTATTTGTTATTTCCATTACATTTCACTACCATTTGTTTATTATTATTTATTGTGTGTGTTATTATTTTATTTTTTATTACTAATATCATTATTTTATTTATCAATATTATTATTTTGTTTTCATTATTATTATTATTATCTATTTTTATTATTATCATTATTATCGCCATTATTATACTATTATTTTTCATATATATGTGTATATATCTATTCGTTTTTTCTCATTATTTTTTTATATCATTATTATCATCACTATAGTATTATTATTATATTACTATTATTAGTATGTTATTATTATTACTATTATTTCCATACATATATATATTATTATTATTACTACATTGTATTATTATTACATTATTACCGCTAATACATTACTATCTTATTATTATTACTATTTATATCATTAGTATCACCCGATTCGCTTATCATTACGTTACTGTTACCGTTACTATTACTATATCACTATTGTATATATATATATATATATATATATAGTTTTATTTCTCTATTATACACACTATTTCACTCGTTAATCGCCATCATTATTTTCATGCGTCATCATCATTATCATTACTTATTATCACTGTCGATATATATATATATATATATATATATATATACTATTATCACAATATTTTCCTTCTACCACTACTTATATTCTCATCGTTCATCTTCTTGATTTTCCCGACATCTCAATTTTCATAATAATCGATATTCTGTATTAGCAATTTGAGTGAATCGAGCCCTAACTTACTGGGTTCCGATTTTTCTCGTTTAAGTTAAACAACGGAATATCCCTTTCAAAAATCGCAAATTCAAGTTTTAACAATCGACATTCCATATTAGCAATTTGAGTGAATCGAGCCCTAACTTACTGGGTTCTGGTTTTTTTCTCGTTTAAGTTAAATAACGGAATATCCCTTTTAAAAAAAATCGCTCAAAACACTTAATCTCGGAAATTCGAAATGTCGCGCCCTAACTTACTGGACTCGACGTGTAACACCCCAAACCCGGTCAATACACCATGACCGAATTTGGTATGCTACTGGGAAAATCGTATTTGAGAGGTTAGGTTTCTGAGTGAAAATTTGAGAAAAACCCTTTGTTGTACTTATACTTGTGAAAATCTTGGGTAGGGTTGTTTAAAACCAATTGTGCATTTTGAAATCCCGGAAATTTTGAAACTTCTTATTTGAATCCATAAGTAAAACAAGTGTATCTCATCTAGAAATCCGTGTAATTCCTATTAGTTGCTTAAAAACATTTTGAGCTTAGTGTGGAAAAATCTCAAGTTTGAAAAACATTTGAGTTGCATTCATTTTAAATTACAGCGTGATACCCGATGGTAAAGTTTAAAACATGTCGCTTTGTAGTTTTGAAAACCTTATCTTTCCAAGTTTTATCTAATATTAACCCAATAATTTGCAAGGCATATTTGAAATCAAATCTAAGCATAAATAACCAAACCAAAATTTTAAAGGCCTTTTACAATCCCAACAAAACCAAATGAAAATAAATGAACTAAAGTACCAAGTTTTTTTTTTAAATCAGTGCAAATCCGATTTTATTCATGGCATGGTCACCTCGAGTCCACCCGGCTCCATGTCCGCGATCTAGGTGTCACCTGAAATGATAAGGGAGAAGGTGAGTCACAAGACTCAGTGCATAAATCCCCCTCCCGATTAATGCAACATACTAACACACACCATAACAAAGAAATACAGTTAATGCACCCAACCCTAGCCATCCATAACACCTTTTCTACCCCGTGTGGTACCAAACCACTGGTGGTGCCAAACCACTGGTGACCCAAGGTCACGATATCCATCAATGTGGTGCCAAACCACTGGTGACCCAAAGTCATGAATAATCCATCTGTGGGGCCAACCTACGTGTGATACCAAATCACTGGCGACGATCCCGTATCTCAAAAGTGGGGCCAACCCACGGTGGTGTTAAACCATAAGGACGAGTCGCTATGAGGTGCCAAACCTCTGGTGTCCCAAAGACACAAATGTGATACCAAATCACTGGTGACCGAAGTCACAAATAATCCATCTGTGGGGCCAACTCACGTGTGATACCAAATCACTGGCGTCGATCCCATAATATCATCCGTGGGGCCAACCCACTGTGGTACTAAGCCACTGGGACGAGACGCTATGAGGTGCCAAACCTCTGGTGACCGAAAGTCACAATAAATCAATCTGTGGTACCAAACCACTGGAGGTGCCAAACCTCTGGTGTCCCAAAGACACAGATATCATTTTCCCCCTCCTCTCATATCACCCGTTATCATACCGACTCATGTAAAGTATGCAAATCATGCAAATCATGCGAATCATGCTAACATGTTTAGTGTTGCATCCCATAGCACATACATCATAGATCATGATATCATGTATATCAACCACAGAACTCGTAATGAAACGGACTTACCCGAATCCGTGCACATACCCCCATAGGGTATCATATCAATCAACCACACTGTTTCGGCTTTATCAAACAATCAGGTTATTAAGCATATTACTAAGCAAAGAGTGTGTTAGTTTACACACCTGTTAAAACGCAAGCTTTAATCCCAAAGAACCGATCTAAGACCCTCGATTACCTTGCTCCTATAATCGGCCAAACATGAACGTTAGAACCAAGGCCATTCGGCCAAACCAAATAAACCCAAGGGTTAACGTTTGAACCCTTACCTTACAATCGATTTGGTTTCCTACCAAATCCCAAACCAAACGATGGTTCTCTCTTATGCAAACGTCCACACCCTAATAAGAAGAACAGTTAATCCTCTATATTCTTTGGCTTAACGAAAACTAAAAGAATAGACTAATAAAACCAACCCTTACTACCACTTACCAACCGATCACTCCAAGATGGAGGCTTCGCTTGACTGTTTCGAAATCCCGGATGCCCTATAATAAAATGGTTACCAAAACAAGAGATTAACCCTTTCAACAAATGCCGAAATTGGCTCTTAACCTTATCAAAATCGACAGAGAACCAGGAAGAGAAGAAATAGACATTCGGCCAAGCACTTACCTTGCTTTAAACCCGATTGGAACCAAACTAGAAGAGATCCACACCACACTAATATTCGGCCAAGATGAAAACTAAAAGAAGAGGGGAAGTTTCGGCAACACAAGGGAGGGATTCGGCTAGAATCTTGAAGGTAGAAACAAAAGAAATATGGTTCAAGAAGAAAGGAGAAATCGGCAATGGAAGATTAGAAGTGAGGGAGAAAAGATTCGGCTTGAACACAAAGGAAGAAAACAAAAGAAAAGGGGAGGAAGAATGTTAATATTCGGCCAACAACCAAAATGGGAAAAAGAAGAAGAAGAGGTGTTTACAAGAAGAGAGTTTCGGCTAATAATGAGGTTGAGGGAAAACAAGTGCAAAAATTCGACAAAGGTGAATGTTGCTTGAGGGTTTTCGGTTTCAAAGAAGAAAATAGAGAGAACTTACTTGAAAATTCGGCTAGCTACTGACAAATGAAAGAATTTTGGCTTACACAAGCTGACCGAAAAACACCAAAAATGCCTAAGGAGTTTCGGCACACTCCCCTTACTCACCTACCAAAACCGGCCACTCCCCCCATGAAGCACCCAACATTCGGCTACTACCCACAAACACTCATGGCCACTAATTCAAATCACTTTGAACTAGTCAACCTCCTTGATTTACTCTCCACCCACCATTCAAATTATTTGACTTGGTCCATGGCAGAGTTTGAACTGCACACAGCTTCTCCCCCTCCTTGGCGTCAAAATGGGAAGCAAAAGGTGAGACTTCTACAGCTCGAATACAGGACCTCCTTCCCCTGCAAGTGACGTCACACACAAGCTCTAAGTGGCGCCTCCCTTGCCACTCTACTGGCTCAATTCTTGTGCTAACATTCACCTAAAAATACCTATAAACCCCAGCTCCTTCAGCTCCTCTCACTTAAAGCTTAAAAACTAAAATTTTTTCCTACCACTCATGCTTACACCAGGCTTACACCTAAGCCCCAAAACATCAAAAACAACAACATAGCAGACCAAACACATGCAAACAATGCAACAACAAAATAGCCCCTATTCCAAGATATTACAGTTCTACCCCCCTTAAGAATAATTTCGGCCTCGAAATTACCTGATCAAAAGAGTTGAGGGTATTGCTGTCTCATCACATCCTCTGGTTCCCACGTAGCTTCTTCCACACCATGATTCCGCCATAGTACCTTTACCAAAGGAACTGACTTCCTACGTAGGACTTTCACATCCTGATCTAGAATCCGCACTGGTTCCTCTTCCATGGTCAAATTTGGATTCACCTCGATCTCTTCCACTGCTACGACATGCGATGGATCTGAACGATAACGCCTAAGCATCGAAACATGAAATACGTCGTGAATCTGACTTAGCTCTGCTGGCAACTCAAGCTGATAAGCTACTGGTCCCACCCGTCTCAGTACTTTATACGGCCCAATAAACCTTGGACTTAACTTGCCTTTCCTTCCGAACCTTAACACTTTCTTCCATGGCGAGACCTTCAGAAAGACCTTATCCCCCACAGCAAACTCTATATCCCTTCGCCTGAGATCGGCATAAGACTTCTGCCTGTCCGAAGCTTCCTTCAATCAAGCCTGAATCAACTTAACCTTGTCTTCGATCTCTGCAACCAACTCTGGTCCCAACAACTGACGTTCACTCAACTCCGTCCAACATGTAGGTGAGCGACACTTCCTACCATACAACGCCTCATATGGTGCCATCTTGATGCTTGCTTGGTAACTATTGTTGCAGGCGAACTCAGCTAATGGCAGAAACTCCTCCCAACTACCCCTGAAGTCCAGAACACAACCTCTCAGCATATCCTCTAAGATCTGTATAACACTTTCTGACTGCCCGTCAGACTGCGGATGAAAAGCCGTGCTGAAATCCAAACGCGTACCCAAAGCCTGATGCAACGCTTTCCAGAACCTCGACGTAAATCTGGGATCCCTATCCGAGATGATCGACACTGGCACACCGTGCAGCCTCACTATCTCTGACACATACAACTTCGCCAACCTCTGAAGTGAGTAATCAACCCTTACCGGAATGAAGTGAGCTGATTTTGTTAGACGGTCCACAATCACCCAAACTGAGTCCTTCTTGCTAGGCGTAAGAGGTAAACCACTGACGAAATCCATAGCTATCCTTTCCCACTTCCACTGTGGAATCTTCACTGGCTGAAGCAACCCTGACGGCAACTGATGCTCAGCCTTGACCTGCTGACATGTCAGACACCTCCCTACAAACTCCGTCACCTCTCGCTTTAGACCTGGCCACCAAAACTGCTCTTTAAGATCCCTATGCATCTTGCTACCTCCAGGATGCATAACGTATGGGCTGCTATGTGCGTCCTGAAGAATCCTCTGCCTTAACTCGATATCCTTCGGCATACAAGCTCTCCCTTGAAAACACAGCACCCCATCACTAGACAAACTGTAACCTTCCAAACCACTATGCTGCACCTGCAACCTCTGCGCATTCAGATCCTCATCCTCTAACTGTTTCTCCTTGATCTGCTCAACCCAAGTAGTCTTGACCTGCAATTCTGCCAGAATACTTCCATCGTCATACAAACACAAATGGGCAAACATCGCTCTTAAATTCGAAACAACCTTACGGCTCAACGCGTCTGCCACCACGTTAGCCTTGCCCGGGTGATACTCAATCGAATAGTCGTAGTCCTTCAGTAATTCAATCCATCTGCACTGCCTCAAATTCAAATCCTTCTGAGTCAAAAGGTACTTCAGACTCTTGTGATCTATGTAGACTATCGATCTCTCTCCGTACAAGTAGTGCCTCCAAATCTTCAAAGCGAAGACTACTGCCGCTAACTCCAAGTCGTGCGTCGGATAATTGACCTCATGTGGCCTCAGCTGCCGAGATGCGTACGCCACTACCTTCCCTTCCTGCATCAGCACACAACCCACTCCCATATGTGATGCATCGCAGTAAACTGTGAATTCCTTTCCTGCCTCAGGTTGAATTAAGACCGGAGCTTCAGTCAGAATCTTCTTTAGCTTATCGAAACTTTCCTGTTGCTTCACAGTCCACACAAACAGAACCCTTTTCCTTAATAGCTTAGTCATCGGTGCTGCAATCAACGAAAATCCCTCTAGAAATCTTCGGTAGTATCCTGCCAAACCCAGAAAACTCCAAACCTCATCCACTGACTTAAGCGGCTTCCAGTCCAAAACTGCCTCAATCTTCCGAGGATCCACTCTAATCCCCTCAGCTGACACCACATGACCCAAGAAAGTCACCTCTCTAAGCCAGAACTCGCACTTACTAAACTTAGCATAAAGCTGCTTCTCCCTCAGAATCTACAACACCACTGGCAAGTGCGCATCATGCTCCTCTTATGTCCTTGAGTACACCAAGATGTCGCCTATAAATACCACAACGAACTGATCCAAGTACTGCTGGAACACCTTATTCATCATGTCCATAAATGTTGCCGGCGCGTTGGTCAACCCAAACAGCATTTCCAGAAATTCGTAGTGCCCATATCGAGTACGAAACGCCGCCTTGTGGATATCCGCCTCCTTCACCTTTAACTGGTGATACCCTGACCTTAAATCGATCTTTGAGAATATCGATGCACCCTTCAGCTGTTCAAACAAGTCATCTATCCGTGGCAACGGGTACTTGTTTTTGATCGTCAGCTTATTCAACTGGCGGTAGTCTATACACATCCGCATTGTACCATCTTTCTTCTTGACAAAGAGTACCGGCGCTCCCCAAGGTGAAACAATTGGCCTAATAAAGCCTCGGTCCAACAACTCCTGGATCTGAGCCTTAAGCTCCACTAACTCCTTTGGCGCCATCCTATACGGAGCAATAGACACTGGCACAGTTCCGGGTAACAGATCTATCCCGAACTCCACCTCACGATCCGGTGGCAAACTCGAAAGCTCCTCTGGAAACACATCAACAAATTCCTTAACCGTTCGGACCTTCCCAACAGCAGACTCCTTAGCCTCCAAGGCATACACATGAACCACATACGCTTCACAGCCCTTCCTGACCATCCTCTCAGCCTTCAGAGCAGATACCACGTTGGATAAGTAATCTCTTCTATTACCTATCATGACCACCTCATCCTTCTCAGCCGTCTTTAGAACCATGCGCTTAGCCACGCAATCCAACCTCGCCTGGTGCTTAACCAACCAGTCCATCCCAAGAATCAGATCGAACTCCCCAAACGGCAGTTCCATCAGATCAGCCACAAACACTACCCCTTGGAGTTCTAGGGGTACCTCTCTATCTACGACTACAGAGTGACCTAAAGGGCTAATTACTGTCATCTGCCTAGAAGTAGTTTCAGAGTCTAAATCCATGGTCTCTACTATGCTACAAGCAACGTAAGAATGCGTTGAACCCACATCAATCAAAGCAGTATATGGAGAGCCAAAGATCAAGAACGTACCGGTTATGACGTCCGGTGCGTCGCCCTCCTCTCGGTTCCTCGCTGCATACACCAATCCAGGCTGTCTTGCCTCAGAACTACCCGCACCTCTGCCCGGTGCTCCGCGGCCCCGACCAGAACCATTACCTCCTCTGCCATTACCACGACCCCTCTACGGTGGCGGTCCATTATTCCTGAACTGAGTACGGCCCTGACCCTCGGACTGTATCCTAGCCAACTTTCGCGGACAACCCCTCACACGGTGATCCACTGAGCCACACTCAAAACATCCTTTTCCACCGATCCAGCATCCTCCCCAATGAGATTTCCCACAACGGTTACACTGTGCAGGTCTCTGATTAGCAGCAACAGACCTACCAGACTGATTCGGCTCACTCTGTCTAACCCTTTTCTGAGGATTACCTGACGACCCAGAAGATCCAAAACTCCTCTTATGTCTGTTCTTATCCAAGTTTTGCCTCACAGACTCTTTAACCCCCTCGGCTACCTTAGCCTTCTCTACCAGAACGGCAAACTCACGCTCCTGCTGTGGAGCAATCAGCAACCTTAATTCATCTCTCAGACCATCCTCGAATCGAACACACCTCTCGTGCTCAGTAGCCACAATGCCCCTAGCATACCGACTCAGCCTCAAGAATTCCGCCTCGTATTTTGACACAGACTTACTCCCCTGAACCAACCTCAGAAATGCTTTCCGTTGCGCGTCAATATAGTAGCCCCAATGTACTTTTTCTGATAAGCAGCCTTAAAATAATCCCACGTAAGATCTTCTGCTGCAGCACTGTCCCGAACCGTGAGCCACCACTGGTATGACTCATCCCGAAGAAGCGATACTATCCCCTTCAGCTTCTCCTCAGCAGTCAAGTCCAAATCATCCATAACCCGCTCCGTCGCCTCCAGCCAATACTCAACCGTGCTGGGAGCCACACCAGAAACTCCTCGAAATACTTCAGCCCCGTTTGCTCGGAGTCGTTTAGGCACAGATTTCTGAGCTCCTGCACCTCCACCTACTCCAGCTACCCTTTTCAGAACTCGCAGCATCGCCTGCGACACTGTGTCGTCCCTAGTCTGATCCTGAAACTCACCACCTCCAGTTGGTGGTGGTACCGGTATCTCATTCTCTGACCCCTGACCAGACCCTACTGGTTCAGAAACTGTCATCCTACCCCGACCACGTCCACGACCACGTCCACCTCGAGCGCTCATGACTAAAATCTCGACTTTTCTGATTTAGAAATTTTATGCATCAGTAATTATTCCACTGTCTTTAAAGGCAAAGTCTTATGAATATTGCTTATTAAAGGAGTTTTGTTTTCGCAAGTCCACAGTGTCCTATTAGTTTCAGTTTCTAAAGTAATCAACTATTGCTAGTCATCCAATCACATCACATCAAAATCACAATCAGTAGTAAGGAGTACTTACCTGGGCGGATTGGTGCCGGAGACTCGGTGCCATGCCTTTCCAAACCATTCATTTTAAAAACTTAATCACTTAAACCAATATTTAAAACATTTTGGGCCTCAGGCCCACAGCCGAACCTTTGAACTTAGCTCTGATACCACAATTGTAACACCCCAAACCCGGTCAATACACCACGACCGAATCTGGTATGCTACTGGGAAAATCGTATTTGAGAGGTTAGGTTTCCGAGTGAAAATTTGAGAAAAAACCCTTTGTTGTACTTATACTTGTGAAAATCTTGGGTAGGGTTGTTTAAAACCAATTGTGCATTTTGAAAACCTGGAAATTTTGAACTTCTTATTTGAATCCATAAGTAAAACAAGTGTATCTCATCTAGAAATCTGTGTAATTCCTATTAGTTGCTTAAAAACATTTTGAGCTTAGTGTGGAAAAATCTCAAGTTTGAAAAACATTTGAGTTGCATTCATTTTAAATTACAGCGTGATACCCGACGGTAAAGTTTAAAACATGTCGCTTTGTAGTTTTGAAAACCTTATCTTTCCAAGTTTTATCTAATATTAACCCAATAATTTGCAAGGCATATTTGAAATTAAATCTAAGCATAAATAACCAAAGAAAAATTTTAAAGGCCTTTTACAATCCCAACAAAACCAAATGAAAATAAATGAAATAAAGTACCAAGTTTTTTTTTAAATCAGTGCAAATCCGATTTTATTCATGGCATGGTCACCTCGAGTCCACCCGGCTCCATGTCCGCGATCTAGGTGTCACCTGAAATGATAAGGGAGAAGGTGAGTCACAAGACTCAGTGCATAAATCCCCCTCCCGATTAATGCAACATACTAACACACACCATAACAAAGCAATACAATTAATGCACCCAACCCTAGCCATCCATAACATCTTTTCTACCCCGTGTGGTACCAAACCACTGGTGGTGCCAAACCACTGGTGACCCAAAGTCACGAATAATCCATCTGTAGGGCCAACCCACGTGTGATACCAAATCACTGGCGACGATCCCGTATCTCAAAAGTGGGGCCAACCCACGGTGGTGTTAAACCACAGGGACGAGTCGCTATGAGGTGCCAAACCTCTGGTGTCCCAAAGACACAAATGTGATACCAAATCACTGGTGACCGAAGTCACAAATAATCCATCTGTGGGGCCAACCCATGTGTGATACCAAATCACTGGTGTCGATCCCATAATATCATCCGTGGGGCCAACCCACTGTGGTACTAAGCCACTGGGACGAGACGCTATGAGGTGCCAAACCTCTGGTGACCCAAAGTCACAATAAATCAATTTGTGGTACCAAACCACTGGAGGTGCCAAACCTCTGGTGTCCCAAAGACACGGATATCATTTTCCCCTCCTCTCATATCACCCATTATCATACCGACTCATGTAAAGTATGCAAATCATGCAAATCATGCGAATCATGCTAACATGTTTAGTGTTGCATCCCATAGCACATACATCATAGATCATGATATCATGTATATCAACCACAGAACTCGTAATGAAACAGACTTACCCGAATCCGTGCACATACCCCCATAGGGTATCATATCAATCAACCATACTGTTTCGGCTTTATCAAACAATCAGGTTATTAAGCATATTACTAAGCAAAGAGTGTGTTAGTTTACACACCTGTTAAAACGCAAGCTTTAATCCCAAAGAACCGATCTAAGACCCTCGATTACCTTGCTCCTATAATCGGCCAAACATGAACGTTAGAACCAAGACCATTCGGCCAAACCAAATAAACCCAAGGGTTAACGTTTGAATCCTTACCTTACAATCGATTTGGTTTCCTACCAAATCCCAAACCAAACGATGGTTCTCTCTTATGCAAACGTCCACACCCTAATAAGAAGAATAGTTAATCCTTTATATTCTTTGGCTTAACGAAAACTAAAAGAATAGACTAATAAAACCAACCCTTACCACCACTTACCAACCGATCACTCCAAGATGGAGGCTTCGCTTGACTGTTTCGAAATCTCGGATGCCCTATAATAAAATGGTTACCAAAACAAGAGATTAACCCTTTCAACAAATGCCGAAATCGGCTCTTAACCTTATCAAAATTGACAGAGAACCAGGAAGAGAAGAAATAGACATTCGGCCAAGCACTTACCTTCCTTTAAACCCGATTGGAACCAAACTAGAAGAGATCCACACCACACTAATATTCGGCCAAGATGAAAACTAAAAGAAGAGGGGAAGTTTCGGCAACACAAGGGAGGGATTCGGCTAGAATCTTGAAGGTAGAAACAAAAGAAATATGGTTCAAGAAGAAAGGAGAAATCGGCAATGGAAGATTAGAAGTGAGGGAGAAAAAATTCGGCTTGAACACAAAGGAAGAAAACAAAAGAAAAGGGGAGGAAGAATGTTAATGTTCGGCCAACAACCAAAATGGGAAAAAGAAGAAGAAGAGGTGTTTACAAGAAGAGAGTTTCGGCTACTAATGAGGTTGAGGGAAAACAAGTGCAAAAATTCGGCAAAGGTGAATGTTGCTTAAGGGTTTTCGGTTTCAAAGAAGAAAATAGAGAGAACTTACTTGAAAATTCGGCTAGCTACTGACAAATGAAAGAATTTTGGCTTACACAAGCTGACCGAAAAACACCAAAAATGCCTAAGGAGTTTCGGCACACTCCCCTTACTCACCTACCAAAATCGGCCACTCCCTCCATGAAGCACCCAACATTCGGCCACTACCCACAAACACTCATGGCCACTAATTCAAATCACTTTGAACTAGTCAACCTCCTTGATTTACTCTCCACCCACCATTCAAATTATTTGACTTGGTCCATGGCAGAGTTTGAACTGCACACAGCTTCTCCCCCTCCTTGGCGTCAAAATTGGAAGCAAAAGGTGAGACTTCTGCAGCTCGAACACAGGACCTCCTTCCCCTGCAAGTGACGTCACACACAAGCTCTAAATGGCGCCTCCATTGCCACTCTGCTGGCTCAATTCTTGTGCTAACATTCACCTAAAAATACCTATAAACCCCAGCTCCTTTAGCTCCTCTCACTTAAAGCTTAAAAACTAAAATTTTTTCCTACGACTCATGCTTACACCAGGCTTACACCTAAGCCCCCAAACATCAAAAACAACAACATAGCAGACCAAACACATGCAAACAATGCAACAACAAAATAGCCCCTATTCCAGGATATTACAGTTCTACCCCCCTTAAAAATAGTTTCGGCCTCGAAATTACCTGATCAAAAGAGTTGAGGGTATTGCTGTCTCATCACATCCTCTGGCTCCCACGTAGCTTCTTCCACACCATGATTCCGCCATAGTACCTTTACCAAAGGAACTGACTTCCTACGTAGGACTTTCACATCCCGATCTAGAATCCGCACTAGTTCCTCTTCCATGGTCAAATCTGGATTCACCTCGATCTCTTCCACTGCTACGACATGCGATAGATCTGAACGATAACGCCTAAGCATCGAAACATGAAATACGTCGTGAATCTGACTTAGCTCTGCTGGCAACTCAAGCTGATAAGCTACTGGTCCCACCCGTCTCAGTACTTTATACGGCCCAATAAACCTTGGACTTAACTTGCCTTTCCTTCCGAACCTTAACACTTTCTTCCATGGCGAGACCTTCAGAAAGACCTTATCCCCCACAGCAAGCTCTATATCCCTCCGCCTGAGATCGGCATAAGACTTCTGCCTGTCCGAAGCTTCCTTCAATCGAGCCTGAATCAACTTAACCTTGTCTTCGGTCTCTGCAACCAACTCTGGTCCCAACAACTGACGTTCACCCAACTCCGTCCAACATGTAGGTGAGCGACACTTCCTACCATACAACGCCTCATATGGTGCCATCTTGATGCTTGCTTGGTAACTATTGTTGTAGGCGAACTCAGCTAATGGCAGAAACTCCTCCCAACTACCCCTGAAGTCCAGAACACAACCTCTCAGCATATCCTCTAAGATCTGTATAACCCTTTCCGACTGCCCGTCAGACTGCGGATGAAAAGCAGTGCTGAAATCCAAACGCGTACCCAAAGCCTGATGCAACGCTTTCCAAAACCTCGACGTAAATCTGGGATCCCTATCCGAGATGATCGACACTAGCACACCGTGCAGCCTCACTATCTTTGACACATACAACTTCGCCAACCTCTGAAGTGAGTAATCAACCCTTACCGGAATGAAGTGAGCTGATTTTGTCAGACGGTCCACAATCACCCAAACTGAGTCCTTCTTGCTAGGCGTAAGAGGTAAACCACTGACGAAATCCATAGCTATCCTTTCCCACTTCCACTGTGGAATCTTCACTGGCTGAAGCAACCCTGACGGCAACTGATGCTCAGCCTTGACCTGCTGACATGTCAGACACCTCCCTACAAACTCCGTCACCTCTCGCTTTAGACCTGGCCACCAAAACTGCTCTTTAAGATCCCTATACATCTTGCTACCTCCAGGATGTATAGCGTATGGGCTGCTATGTGCGTCCTGAAGAATCCTCTCCCTTAACTCGATATCCTTCGGCATACAAGCTCTCCCTTGAAAACACAGCACCCCATCACTAGACAAACTGTAACCCTCCAAACCACTATCCTGCACCTGTAACCTCTGCGCATTCAGAACCTCATCCTCTAACTGTTTCTCCTTGATCTGCTCAACCCAAGTAGGCTGGACCTGCAATTCTGGCAGAATACTTCCGTCATCATACAAACTCAAATGGGCAAACATCGCTCTTAAATCCGAAACAACCTTACGGCTCAACGTGTAACACCCCCTACCCGTATTCGTTGTCAGAAAAAGGTACGAGGCATTACCAGAATTTACGATTTTTTTTTTGAAAACCGAGACCATTCCAATTCAACATATTTTCAAAATAATTCATGCATATTTATAAGATAACTTAAACACATAAGCCATACCAATGGCTGACCTTACATTCCTTTCATATTAACATTTATTTTATTAGCTTATACATGTCATTCATTTCCAAACTAAAGTTTCTTTAAATACCGAAATATTGGGGTTGATAGTGTGATGAGTCTCCCACCGATCCGACCTCCGAGCTCTTAACACTACAAAACAGGGAAAAAGGAAATAGGGTAAGCATTTTGTGTTTAGTAAGCCCATGTAACAAGAATTATACTTACCTAGTATTTTCAATACAAGCGATAAACATTCATATACTCATTCAATGCATTATTACCCTAACATTTACAAACTCAACATTCAAGTTAGTTCAATAATTTCCATGTATCAAATATATATATATACTATGATTGATGAGCTCATCAATATCATGATTTCCATTTCCTTGTTATTTTTCCATATTTATCCCGTTGAATTACTCGAAATTTCGATAGATTTTTAGAGGTACACTTTTGTGTACAAATCCGGGTCCGTCAATTCATATTCATGTGCGCACATTTTCATTTCAGAGAGCACACTCCCGCGAACCTCATCTTTACAGCGGGATTACCAGTCCAGGCTAAATCCCCTGTAATATAAACTCATAGAGTATTGTCGGGATTACCAGTCCAGGCTAAATCCCCTGCAACGACAATTACTCTAATGAGCTTGGATCTGAATTACTAGTCCAGGCTAAATTCAGACCCTAAGTAGGATTACCCGTCCGGGCTAAATCCATTTTCCACATATTCTTCGGGAGGGCTATATCAGGATAGGATCACCCGTCCGGGCTAGATCCTTTTTACCGTCAATTCCTTTTCAGAGATCCATCGAATTTTCCTTTCATTCAACCGGGATTTCTTTCCCTTTTTATCAAATATATCAATGTTTCATCAATCTTCATACAATGAACATTCAAATTATATTCACATCAATAACATACATTTCAAGCATTTAAGAATATAATTCAAGTTACATGAACTTACCTCGATACTAGTTCGTTTACAAAATCTACTAATCCGGGACTTTTTCCTTTCCTCGATCTAGCTTCGTATTTGAGTTTTCCGGATCTAAATAAATAAATTCAATCATCAATTTAATACATTTCATGTTCACATGTAGCATTTTCTATAATTCTATTATTATTTTTAGTTTATTCAAAGCTGTCTACTTGAGTCACAGTCACTAAATTATTTATTTCTCGAGCTACAGAGCTCCAAATGAAGAACCGTTAATTTTCCCTGAAACTAAACTCACATTTCTTTATACCATAAAATTTTCAGAATTTTTAGCCTAGCCAATTAGTACAATTTATTCATCAAAGTTACCCCTGTTCTGCTGCCTGGCAATTCTGACTCTTCTTCACTAAAAATTAATTATCTCTTCATACAGAAATCAGATGGTGTTCCCGTTTATTTCTATAGAAAATAGACTCGTTCAGGATTCTAAACATATAAATTTAAGCCCCTAATTATTTTTATCCAATTTTTGATTATTTTCTAAAGTTAAAACAGGGGAACCCAAATTCATTCTGAACCAGTCTTACAAAAATCTAAATATCTCAACATACAGAACTTCTTTTCTTTCCTTTTTTCTTTCATATGCAAAATAGACTCAATAAGCTTTAATTTCATATCTCACTCAACTTCTAATTCCACTTCTACGATTTTTGGTGAATTTTCAAACTTACTCTACTGCTGCTGTCCCAAAACTGTTTTCTTATAGCTTGTTTTACAATTAAGTCCTTTATCCAATTCTAACTTCAAATTCTTTCAATTAAACCACTAATTCATCATTTTATTCATCATATGCTGTATTCAAAAACTCTAAAACTTCAAAAACTTCAACTTAAATTCATCAAAACTTTGTTCTAAAACTTATAAAGTATCAAAATTAAAAGAAAAGGGCTAAATTAACTTACCAAATTAAACTCCAAGCTTCAAACTTAAATTTTCCCTTTTTTTTTCTCTTTTCTCTTTTTCTTTCTTTCCTTCACGTTTGCTCTCTGTTCTTCCTTTGTTTTTATCCTTTTGTTTCTTTTCTCCTTTCTTTATATATATAATAATATAATAATAATATAATAATATATAAATATAATATAATAATATACTAAAAAAATCTCAGATTTTCTTCAATAAACCGCCTCAATCTAGACAAAATGGCTTAATTGCCATTTTGGTCCTTTATACTTTTTTTAATTTATAATTAAACTTTTACTTTCATTTCAATTTAGTCCTTTTCATTTAATTACCTACCCAAACATTAAAATTTTCTAACGAAAGTTTAATACCACATTACTAACATTTTATAAATATTTATAAAATATCTCCTATCATATAAAAACTCATGCAAACATATTGAAATAAATTTCTATTTAAATCGGTTTTATGGTTGCGAAACCATTATTCCGATAAATCTTGAATTTAGGCCATTACACAACGCGTCTGCCACCACGTTAGCCTTGCCCGGGTGGTACTCAATCGAACAGTCGTAGTCCTTCAGTAATTCAATCCATCTGCATTGCCTCAAATTCAAATCCTTCTGAGTCAAAAGGTACTTCAGACTCTTGTGATCTGTGTAGACTATCGATCTCTCTCCGTACAAGTAGTGCCTCCAAATCTTCAAAGCGAAGACTACTGCCGCTAACTCCAAGTCGTGCGTCGGATAATTGACCTCATGTGGCCTCAGCTGCCGAGATGCGTACGCCACTACCTTCCCTTCCTGCATCAGCACACAACCCAATCCCGTATGTGATGCATCGCAGTAAACTGTGAATTCCTTTCCTGCCTCAGGTTGAATTAAGACCGGAGCTTCAGTCAGAATCTTCTTTAGCTTATCGAAACTTTTTGCTGCTTCACAGTCCACACAAACGGAACCCCTTTCCTTAACAGCTTAGTCATCAGTGCTGCAATCAACGAAAAACCCTCTACAAATCTTCGGTAGTATCCTGCCAAACCCAGAAAACTCCGAACCTCATCCACTGACTTAGGCAGCTTCCAGTCCAAAACTGCCTCAATCTTCCGAGGATCCACTCTAATCCCTTCAGCTGACACCACATGACCCAAGAAAGTCACCTCTCTAAGCCAGAACTCGCACTTACTAAACTTAGCATAAAGCTACTTCTCCCTCAGAATCTGCAACACCACTCGCAAGTGCGCATCATGCTCCTCTTCTGTCCTTGAGTACACCAAGATGTCGTCTATAAATACCACAACGAACTGATCCAAGTACTGCTGGAACACCCTATTCATCATGTCCATAAATGCTGCCGGGGCGTTGGTCAACCCAAACGGCATTACCAGAAATTCGTAGTGCCCATATCGAGTACAAAACGTCGTCTTGTGGATATCTGCCTCCATCACCTTTAACTGGTGATACCCCGACCTTAAATCGATCTTTGAGAATACCGATGCACCCTTCAGCTGATCAAACAAGTCATCTATCCGTGGCAACGGGTACTTGTTTTTGATCGTCAGCTTATTCAACTGGCGGTAGTCTATACACATCCGCATTGTACCATCTTTCTTCTTGACAAAGAGTACCGGCGCTCCCCAAGGTGAAACACTTGGCCTAATAAAGCCTCGGTCCAACAACTCCTGGATCTGAGCCTTAAGCTCCACTAACTCCTTTGGCGCCATCCTATACGGAGCAATAGACACTGGTGCAGTTCCGGGTAACAGATCTATCCCGAACTCCACCTCACGATCCGGTGGCAAACCCAAAAGCTCCTCTAGAAACACATCAACAAATTCCTTAACCGTTCGGACCTTCCCAACAGCAGACTTCTTAGCCTCCAAGGCATACTCATGAACCACATACGCTTCACAGCCCTTCCTGACCATCCTCTCAGCTTCTCCTCAGCAGTCAAGTCCAAATCATCCATAACCCGCTCCGTCGCCTCCAGCCAATACTCAGCCGTGCTGGGAGCCACACCAGAAACTCCTCGAAATACTTCAGCCCCGTTTGCTCGGAGTCGTTCAGGCACAGATTTCTGAGCTCCTGCGCCTCCACCTACTCCAGCTACCCTTTCCAGAACTCGCAGCATCGCCTGCGACACTGCGTCATCCCCAGTCTGATCCTGAAACTCACCACCTCCAGCTAGTGGTGGTACCGGTATCTCATTCTCTGACCCCTGACCAGACCCTACTGGTTCAGAAACTGTCATCCTACCCCGACCACGTCCACGACCACGTCCACCTCGAGCGCTCATGACTAAAATCTCGACTTTTCTGATTTAGAAATTTTATGCATCAGTAATTATTCCACTGTCTTTAAAGGCAAAGTCTTATGAATATTGCTTATTAAAGGAGTTTTGTTTTCGCAAGTCCACAGTGTCCTATCAGTTTCAGTTTCTAAAGTAATCAACTATTGCTAGTCATCCAATCACATCACATCAAAATCACAATCAGTAGTAAGGAGTACTTACCTTGGCGGATTGGTGCCGGAGACTCGGTGCCATGCCTTTCCAAACCATACATTTTGAAAACTTAATCACTTAAACCAATATTTAAAACATTTTAGGCCTCAGGCCCACAATTGTAACACCCCAAACCCGGTCAATACACCACGACCGAATCTGGTATGCTACTGGGAAAATCGTATTTGAGAGGTTAGGTTTCCGAGTGAAAATTTGAGAAAAAAACCCTTTGTTGTACTTATACTTGTGAAAATCTTGGGTAGGGTTGTTTAAAACCAATTGTGCATTTTGAAAACCCGGAAATTTTGAAACTTCTTATTTGAATCCATAAGTAAAACAAGTGTATCTCATCTAGAAATCTGTGTAATTCCTATTAGTTGCTTAAAAACATTTTGAGCTTAGTGTGGAAAAATCTTAAGTTTGAAAAACATTTGAGTTGCATTCATTTTAAATTACAGCGTGATACCCGATGGTAAAGTTTAAAACATGTCGCTTCGTAGTTTTGAAAACCTTATCTTTCCAAGTTTTATCTAATATTAACCCAATAATTTGCAAGGCATATTTGAAATCAAATCTAAGCATAAATAACCAAAGCAAGATTTTAAAGGCCTTTTACAATCCCAACAAAACCAAATGAAAATAAATGAAATAAAGTACCAAGTTTTTTTTTAAATCAGTGCAAATCCGTTTTTATTCATGGCATGGTCACCTCGAGTCCACCCGGCTCCATGTCCGCGATCTAGGTGTCACCTGAAATGATAAGGGAGAAGGTGAGTCACAAGACTCAGTGCATAAATCCCCCTCCCGATTAATGCAACATACTAACACACACCATAACAAAGCAATACAATTAATGCACCCAACCCTAGCCATCCATAACACCTTTTCTACCCCGTGTGGCACCAAACCACTGGTGACCCAAAGTCACGATATCCATCAATGTGCTGCCAAACCACTGGTGACCCAAAGTCACGAATAATCCATCTGTGGGGACAACCCACGTGTGATACCAAATCACTGGCGACGATCCCGTATCTCAAAAGTGGGGCCAACCCACGGTGGTGTTAAACCACAGGGACGAGTCGCTATGAGGTGCCAAACCTCTGGTGTCCCAAAGACACAAATGTGATACCAAATCACTGGTGACCGAAGTCACAAATAATCCATCTGTGGGGCCAACCCACGTGTGATACCAAATCACTGGTGTCGATCCCATAATATCATCCGTGGGGCCAACCCACTGTGGTACTAAGCCACTGGGACGAGACGCTATGAGGTGCCAAACCTCTGGTGACCCAAAGTCACAATAAATCAATCTGTGGTACCAAACCACTGGAGGTGCCAAACCTCTGGTGTCCCAAAGACACGGATATCATTTTCCCCCTCCTCTCATATCACCCGTTATCATACCGACTTATGTAAAGTATGCAAATCATGCAAATCATGCGAATCATGCTAACATGTTTAGTGTTGCATCCCATAGCACATACATCATAGATCATGATATCATGTATATCAACCACAGAACTCGTAATGAAACGGACTTACCCAAATCCGTGCACATACCCCCATAGGGTATCATATCAATCAACCACACTGTTTCGGCTTTATCAAACAATCAGGTTATTAAGCATATTACTAAGCAAAGAATGTGTTAGTTTACACACCTGTTAAAACGCAAGCTTTAATCCCAAAGAACCGATCTAAGACCCTCGATTACCTTGCTCCTATAATCGGCCAAACATGAACGTTAGAACCAAGACCATTCGGCCAAACCAAATAAACCCAAGGGTTAACGTTTGAACCCTTACCTTACAATCGATTTGGTTTCCTACCAAATCCCAAACCAAACGATGGTTCTCTCTTATGCAAACGTCCACACCCTAATAAGAAGAACAGTTAATCTTTTATATTCTTTGGCTTAACGAAAACTAAAAGAATAGACTAATAAAACCAACCCTTACCACCACTTACCAACCGATCACTCCAAGATGGAGGCTTCGCTTGACTGTTTCGAAATCCCGGATTCCCTATAATAAAATGGTTACCAAAACAAGAGATTAACCCTTTCAACAAATGTCGAAATCGGCTCTTAACCTTATCAAAATCGACAGAGAACCAGGAAGAGAAGAAATAGACATTCGGCCAAGCACTTACCTTCCTTTAAACCCGATTGGAACCAAACTAGAAGAGATCTACACCACACTAATATTCGACCAAGATGAAAACTAAAAGAAGAGGGGAAGTTTCGGCAACACAAGGGAGGGATTCGGCTAGAATCTTGAAGGTAGAAACAAAAGAAATATGGTTCAAGAAGAAAGGAGAAATCGGCAATGGAAGATTAGAAGTGAGGGAGAAAAGATTCGGCTTGAACGCAAAGGAAGAAAATAAAAGAAAAGGGGAGGAAGAATGTTAATATTCGGCCAACAACCAAAATGGGAAAAAGAAGAAGAAGAGGTGTTTACAAGAAGAGAGTTTCGGCTACTAATGAGGTTGAGGGAAAACAAGTGCAAAAATTCGGCAAAGGTGAATGTTGCTTGAGGGTTTTCGGTTTCAAAGAAGAAAATAGAGAGAACTTACTTGAAAATTCGGCTAGCTACTGACAAATGAAAGAATTTTGGCTTACACAAGCTGACCGAAAAACACCAAAAATGCCTAAGGAGTTTCGGCACACTCCCCTTACTCCCCTACCAAAACCGGCCACTCCCCCCACGAAGCACCCAACATTCGGCCACTACCCCCAAACACTCATGGCCACTAATTCAAATCACTTTGAACTAGTCAACCTCCTTGATTTACTCTCCACCCACCATTCAAATTATTTGACTTGGTCCATGGCAGAGTTTGAACTGCACACAGCTTCTCCCCCTCCTTGGCGTCAAAATGGGAAGCAAAAGGTGAGACTTCTGCAGCTCGAACACAGGACCTCATTCCCCTGCAAGTGACGTCACACACAAGCTCTAAGTGGCGCCTCCCTTGCCGCTCTACTGGCTCAATTCTTGTGCTAACATTCACCTAAAAATACCTATAAACCCCAGCTCCTTCAGCTCCTCTCACTTAAAGCTTAAAAACTAAAATTTTTTCCTACCACTCATGCTTACACCAGGCTTACACCTAAGCCCCAAAACATCAAAAACAACAACATAGCAGACCAAACACATGCAAACAATGTAACAACAAAATAGCCCCTATTCCAGGATATTACACGACGCCTAGATACTTCGAGATAAGTTTCTTTTTCTTCTAAAATAGAGGCAATATTCCTAATTTGGGTTTTCGGGAAAACAAGCCCTAACTTACTGGGTTCCGGTTTCTCGCTTGACAAATGACGGGAGATCCTCTTCAAAAACAAAACTAAGTTTTAAAAGGCGAGCTTAGTTTCTGGAGTCTAAAGTATTGCGCCCTAACTTACTGGACATGATGCTTTATCTCTTCAAAAATAAGAGAGTCTTAACGTCCCTTCCAATCCTTTCAAGTTTTGGAAATAAAAAGTATCGTATTTTCAAATCATTTCAAAGTTTTCAACAATAGGACATCGATTAATCAGTTTGGTACCAATTTTGGGCGTGTCGAGGGTGCTAATCCTTCCTCGCACGTAATTGACTTTCGAACCCATTTTTCTCAAATTCTCGTAGACCAAAAGCATCGTTTTAATAAACCAAGGCATTTTATTAAAACAAAGGTAATCCGATCACACCCAAATAAAGATCGGTTGCGACTCCCTTCCTTTTCGTTTTCAAACTTCGAGTCGACCGCGTCGTTTCCTATTCTCTTCAAAAAATGGTTACGACATGATGTGTACAGATGGTGGGTGTTTTTAACCCCACATGGTGTGATGGGATGGTCGAAGTTGGTGTGTAGAGGATAGGGATAGGACTTTGCATATTCTGAATATGTTATTTGATCTGTACATCTATTTCTGTAACTGTATCTGAGATGGGCATAAGCCTGATTTTGTACCATATTGTCTGGAATGTTTCTATATGTTTGCTTGTCTAATTTTTCTGGGTTACACACTGAGTTTACGTAAACTCACATCTGTTTATCTGTTCTATCAGGTACTCCACAGACTTAGATGGATCGATGTGGCGGAGACACAGCGGTGACCACTATGTCGTAGAACAGTTAAACTTGGTACTTTTGTTTCAATTTAAAATTTTGGACTATTTGAGTGTTGTAATTTTTGGGGACTCTCTGGTCTGTTTGATTTTTAACTGTTATTTTTGGGTTGTTTGTCAATATGATTGCTTTGGTAAAATTGTTTTATTAAAACGAAATTTATGGTTTTAATTTTGTTTTTCCAAGTCAACACGATTTCCAAAACCTATTCCTTGTGGCATCACCAGATTCAACCATAATGTCTAGGTCGGGTTATGTTAATTTTGTCCTTTTAACAACATGTTTGCATTTTTCAATATTATTATTTAAAACAGGAATTAAATCTAACTTATACATGTCATTCAAAATTCTATAATTCAAATGGCCTAATCTATAATGCCACAAATAAAAAGATTCAACCCTATAAGCAGAAATAATATTTTTATTCTTATTAATAATATTGAGTTTAAACATACTCTCATACATATACCCTTTCCCTACAAAAATTCCTCCCTTAGACAAAATAAACTTATCTACCTCAAAAACAAGTTTGAAACCAAACTTATTCAATAGACTTCCAAACACTAAATTATTCATAACTTCTGGTTCATAATATACATTATTTAAGGTTAAAACCTTTCTAGAAGTGAATTGTAGTTCAATAGACCCTTTGCCTTTGATTGCTGCGGTGGAAGAATTTCCCATGTACAAGACATTGTCATTTTCACATTGTGTGAACTTTGTAAACATGCTTTTGTCTTTGCACACATGTTTGGTTGCTCCGATATCAATCCACCATGTATTATCATCTTGTGCCATATTAATTTCAGATATCATTGCAACGAACTTTTTGTTATTATCAGCTTTAGAAGATGATTTCTTCTTTAAAAATTGACATTCATTCTTGAAATGTCCTGGCTTACCACAATGATAGCAAGAGCCATTTTGTTTCTTTTTGAACTTAGGTGCTCTATCAATCTATTTGAACTTTCTCTTGAATGGTTTGCTAGTCTGTACTTCCTCCGTAACATGCACTTTGGAATTTTTGAAATTTATATTCTGGTCTTGCTTTCGATATTCTTCTTCAATAAGAAGATGATTTGCCAAAGCCTCAAGAGATATTTCCTCTTTCTTATGTTTTACACTTCTTTTAAAGTCTTTCCAAGATGGAGGAAGTTTGTCTATTATGGAGGATACAACAATCATTTCATCCATTTTCATATCATATTACTTGAATTGATTCAGCATCTTTTCAATATCACGGAATTGTTCCATAACAGAACAACCATCAACCATTTGATAATTATTGGAACAACTGACAAGAAATTTCTTACTTGTAACATCTTCGGTCATGTATCTTGATTGTCTCCAATTTGTCCCATAATTCTTTAGCAATGACTCGTTTTGGTAGGTGTCGAATAAACCATCAGATAAACCATTCAATATGTGGCCAATGCACATGTAATCACTATTGTCCCATTTTTGCCTTTCTCGGGTTGTAGCAATAGATTCGTTTTCATTCTCTTCAGCTCTTGGAGTATCCAAAACATAAGCAATCTTGAAAGTTAATAATAAGAAGTGCATCTTTTTCTGCCATTGTCGAAAATTGTCACCATCAAGCCGATCAAGTTTGACAAAGTTGGAAGCCAACTCCCTTAGTGTTCCACTTTCATGTGTTGTGGTAGTCATCATGAATTATAACCTTAAAATTTTTAGTTCAAATCTCCGGTGAGGAAAATCTCGAACACACGAATGGAACTCGGACAGAAAATGAAGAAATAGGACAAGGCTTCAAGGCGTGTATCAAGCCACTATCTTTAAGGTCATATTCGCCCCCACCTATCTTCGGTGTGCAAATGAGTTCCAAGCAAATTAACCTCGAGGATACAATGAAGTCAATGACTATTTGCATTTTGCACTGACGAGAATAGTCAACTGCGCACTGAGCAATGTATAACAAAAAACTCAATTTCTACAAAGGATTTCTGCAGTAATACTTTATAGAATAATCTAATAATATTAGAAAATGAATGAAGGAAAGAAAGAATATTAGAATTTGTTGGTGTGTTTTCCAAATGAAATCCAATTCCTATTTATAGGAATTTTCATGTCTCTTCATAGAGATATCTTTCAATAGGTGTCTTTCTGAATAATGATGTCTTTAAAATAAACACATAATTATTCGTTTAATATTATAACTATTCAAATAATATTATTTAAAAAGTTATATTTTTTTTTTCAAAAAATCAAATAATGTAACTTTTGATTAATTACACCTATTCATTTATAGTTATTGGAACACTATAAATATTTGAAAATTTTCCAACATTAATTTCCAGGTTGATAGTGTCGCTAAGTTTTTACTTGATGCTACTTTTGTTTAGGGAGATGACGATAAGTGTCGCTTCCTTATGAATTGCGATTATCTCATAAAGAGAAAAGTGATTGATGTGAAAGCATATTACAAAATTCATATTTTAATTATAAATTATCATATTTTAATTCATATTTCGAAAATGTTGTAATCGAAGGTCAAATTTTGTGTAGCATATGTGCAATTATATTAGTATATATATATGGGAAAACCAATACGAATTCATAAATGGAAAACCAACACCATTTTATTTGCACATTTGAATGGTAAAAGTAACAATTTATAAGCCTATTGCATTTTGCTATTCGATGCATCTAAATTTGGTAAAATTTTTACCCGACCATTAGAATCCTTAATGAACAAACACTTACTCGGGTATTCTGTGTATTTGCTTTTGCAACTCCTTACATTAATTTTTCTAGCACAAATACGAGTGGCATTTTGGAATATGTTTAAAAATTCTCTACTAATATAAGTAAACCACTTAGCCTCACTCATGTGTGGCGACCTACGTTTCCACTCCCTCTTCTTTTTGTTAAAATACGTTACTACATTATTAGAATGTTCTAACACGAGCAACCATTCGTTTTCATAGTATGCAAGTCAATGACACCTCAGTATGTCCTTGTCATTATGGTTAATTAGAAGTTTGTACATCTGCAAAGCTGCCCTTTTGTCTGTATCAAGGGGTTTTAAGGTTTTCAAGCGAAAAAATACGCTCGAACTGTAACAGCCTGATTTAGGGGCTAGTCGGAACAGTGATCTCGGGACCACTAATTCGGGGTCGAAGAAAATTAGTATTAATTTTACTTTATGGGTTATAGCATGATTATAAGAGTGCATGAAAATTTTGGTGCTTAAATTTTAGCGATTTCATGCTTAATCACGAAAAAGGACTAAATCGCATTAAGTGCAAAAGTTCTATTTTATTTGCTAGAGGTGCCAAATAGCTGAGGATTATTAAATTGGAGGCCCTTAATGTGCAAATAGGCCATGGGAAAGTGATGGCTGGCCATAGGGGGGGCAATGGACTCAAATTAGTCAAAATTGGGTGGGTTAGGTGGATTAAATTGAAGAAAATAAATAAAATAAGAAAATATGATATCACCCATTTTTATTCATCTTCTTCCCTCCAAAAATATCAGCTAAGGAAGGGTTTTGGAAGCCAAAATTTTTAGCAACTTCTCACCCTTGAAAGTAAGTGATTTTGGTGGCCTTTCTTGAAAATTTTTGTACTTTTGGAACCCCCAAAGCTTAAGCTAGCTAATGAGGGACTATTTTGCAAAATGGTTAAAATTCTAGGGACATTCCATGAGAGAGTTTATGTTGTTTTCTGAGTTTTTATGGAAGAAAATGAATGTTAGAAAGATGAGAAACAACTTTTGTGAAAGGTGTTGTAATGAAAAACACCTAAATGGGACTAAGTTGTAAATGTTGTAGTTTGGTAATAAATGCATGAAATAGTTGGATTTGTCAGTAGTTGTAAGAGGAATAAATGATCATCTAGGCTTTTTTAATAAGAAAACGTGATGAAAAATAATTTATGAGCCTAGGGGCAAAATCGTAATTTTTCCAAAGTCCAAGGGCAAAATGGTAGTTTTGCCAAAGTAGAAATTTTAAAATTTATTGATTAGTGTGGTGATTAGATGAGTAAATTTTATTCTTCTAGATCAAAGAGAATGAGATTCGGACCTAGAACGGGAGAAAAGAGAAATATGGACAAATAGGTCCCTTTCTACCCTTTTCGATATCGAGGTAAGTTCGTATGCTAATAATGCAACTATAAGTGAAGTATTTAATATTTCGATGTTGTATGAATTGTATATTGACTCTATGAATATATTAAATACGTTTTGACGAGATGTCAAGAATCGAAAGTCTTCGATTGAATCTAATAATAGAGGGAATACAAATATCATGACACTATGATATTAAGGTCCCGTGTAAGACCATATTTGGAATATGGCCTCAGTGTTAGATTTCATATAAGACCATGTTAAGGACGTGGCATCGATATGATACTTCATGTAAGACCCTATCGGGGGTGTGATGTTGATATGATACTTTATGTATGAGACTCAAAAGTATTTTTTTTTAGCATTTTGAATGATTCAACAGGTATGTTGAAAATGAGAAAGTGTGTGGTTATATCATGAGAGGTACAGGTATGTGCCCAGAACTCATTCGAGGTAAATTCGGTATATGAGGAAATCATAGTGAGTTATGTGTAAATGATGCATTCTGATTGCAAATGTTATATTTATTAATGCATTGTGTGAATGCGAATGATTATTGTAGAAATCTATTTAAGAATGATAGAGTGTGAGGATATTTCTTGATGAACATTCAAAATAGGAAAATGTATATGGATAGATATACGTGAATGTGTAATAATGGTGGGCTATGTGCGATACCACCTTATTAATTGTTAGCGATGGACTGTGTGCGATACGATCGCCAATATTATCAATGGTGGGCTATGTGCGATACCACCTTATTAATTGTTAGCGATGGGCTATGTGCGATACCATTGCCAATATTATCAATGGTGGGCTATGTGCGATACCACCTTATTGTTGTTACCGATGGAATGTGTGCGATACCATCGTGCTTAGATTAATGGTGGGCTATATGCGATACCCCCTTACTAATTATTGAATAGTGGGCTGTGTTTGAAACCACCGAGTATGTATTATTATTCCGGGGTGATATCGAGAAACTTGACTAATTGAAATTTGCATGTGGTTTTGTGGTGATAAATGCCGGCTGTAATTGCTAGTAAAGGTGAACAATGTTTTACGTTATTTAAATGTGATATGTGAAGGTTTGGAATGAGTAAGCATTTCAAATGATTAAATGAGTAACCATGAGCTTAGATGTAAATCTCATTATATTACCTTGTGGTTGAGTATAATAAATAAATGTCAATAGTTGCTTATCATTTGCATATGAACTTACTAAGCATTATTGCTTACTCCTCTTCCTTTCCTATCTCTTATAGGTTAACTTAACTAGCTCGGGTTGGAAACCGCTGGAGATGCTTTCACACTATCGAGCAGTCACTTGAGTATAAGGTTTCAAGTCTTCTTGAGATATGGCATGTATAGAGATCTTATTTTGGTTTAATAAAGTTATAGTTAAAGTAGCCAAATGTGTTGGCCTAAAAGAGTTATGGGTTGGTTGTGTATAGCCATGGATGATGGCTCATGTCGATTGTAATGGTGCTAGTAATAGTTCTCCCTCGTATATGGGAAGATAGTTTGATTTACATGGTTCAAATGTGATAATTCGAGAGTTATAATTGACGATTTGAAAATGTTATGGGATGTTGTGTGAATGTGTGCAAGTAAGGGTGGCTAAATGGCTTGGAAAATAGCCTTGTTCTTGCCCACAAGAGTAGGCACACGGGCCTGTGTCTAGGTCATGTGTGACACACGGTCAATTGCATGGGTGTGTGATCAGGCCGTGTGTCCCCTTGCATGTCAAAATTGCAAGTCAGTAAGCTCAGTAGTAAACACACGGGCAGAGACACGGCCGTGTGTCTCAGCCGTGTGGGAGTCACGGCCATGAACATGGGCGTGTGCCCAGGCCGTGTGAAGTCTACACATGGAATTAGGAATTTAATTCGACACACGGTCTAAGGACATGGGCGTGTGCCTTGGCCGTGTGACCATAGTAAGGTGATGACGTTAGAAACAGAATACTAAGGTTTTTGCACACGTGCTAAGACACGTGCGTGTTGAGGCCGTGTGAGGGGCATGGGCCAGGGACACGGGCGTGTGTCCGGCTGTGTGAAAACCCCTGTAGGTTCGAAAGGAAAAATAAATTCCACACGGGCTAGGGACATGGGCGTTTGTGACCACGGCCTACCCACACGGGCGTGTCCCATTTCACACGGGCGTGTGGCCCTGTTAAGGCAAAATTTTCCTAAGTTTATAAAAGTTCCCGATTGATTTTCGAGATCCACTGTTTATATGTTTAAGGCCTTGTATCCCCATAATGAAGATGTTTTCAATGAGAATGGAAAGTTTTAAGTTGGGATGAAATTTTACAGCCCAAAGTTGCATGTTCAAGTGAGATAAGTCCGGTAATGCCTCGTACCCAGTCCCGGCGTTGAATACGGGTAATTGGTGTTACACGAATTTTCTTCCTTATACAGACAAAAAGGTAGCTTTGCCAATATACAAATTTCTGGCTGAGCATCACAATGACGATGACATAATGAGGTTTCATCAACTTGTATACTATGAAAACGAACGGTTGCTCGTGTTAAAACATTCTGAAAATGTAGTAATGCATTTAAGCAAAAAGGAGAGGGAGTGGAAATGTAGGTCTTCACACAAGAGTAAGGCTAGGTGGTTTACTTATATTAGAAGAAATTTATTAAGAATATTTCAAAATGTTGCTCGTATTTGGGCTAGAAAAAGTGATAAATGAGGTGCAAAAGCATCTACACAGAATACCAAAGTAAGTGTTTTTTCATTATGGATTTCGATGGTCGGGTAAAATTTTTACCCAATTTAGATACATCGAATTGCAAAATGAAAGATGATATTGAAGCTAAAATTTTTTATAGACATCATAATCAACTATCCGATCGTATCTGCCATATAAGATTATAATCATTTCAGATTCCCTGCTAAACTGCTAACTTTTCTTAGCTATCTCGATTTTAATTTTTTTAAGATAATTGCATATTTTGTATTTTTTTTAAATTTCCATATTGATAGTAAAAACGTGAATCCCAAGTTTTTACTTGATGTACCTTTTGTTTGGGGAGACGACGATAAGTGCCTCTTCCTTATAAATTTGGATTATCTCATAAGGAGAAAAGTGTTTGATGTGAAAACATATTACAAAATTCAGCATATGTGCAAAACTTGTACAATTATAAATTAGCATATGTGCAATTATAAATTATCATATTTTAAAAACATTATAATCCCAATTCAAATTTTGTGAAGCATATGTGCAGTTATTTTAGTATATATATATATATATATATATATATGGGACAATCAATACGAATTTATAAATGGAAAACCAACACCATTTTTTTTTTACACTTTTGAATGGCCAAAGTAAGCATTTATAAACCTACAGTATTTTACTATTCGTTGTATCTAAATTGGGTAAATTTTTTACCCAACCATTGGAATCCGTAATGAATAAATACTTACTTGGGTATTCTGTATATATTCTTTTGCAACTCCTTTCATCACTTTTTCTAGTGCAAATACAAGCAGCATTTTGAAATATCTTTAAAAAATATCTTCTAATATAAGTAAACCACTTAGCCTCACTCATGTCTGACGACCTACGTTTCCACTCCCTCTTGTTTTTGTTAAATTACGTTACTACATTTTCAAAATGTTCTAACGCAAGCAACCATTTTATTTCATAGTATACAAGTGATGGTGGTGGGAAAGTCTTAAAATTTATATAATGAATGATCGAGCCTAGAAACTAACTATCACCACGATTGAGGCAAGCGCACCTATCGAACAATAGTATAGTTTAGTGGCAAGATCGGAATGTCGAACCCAAGGGAACCAAAAGTACTAATACTGGCTTTCTTTTTATTATTTAGCCTAAGAATTAAGGGAATTGTTGTTTAATCTAAAACTAACTAATTACTAAGCTAAAGATGCTAAGACATAGAGAATGAATTGGGGAAAATACTTTTGGGAAAAGCCAATTGATTAAGACAATACCCGAGGAAGAATCCACCTAGACTTCACTTGTTATTTAACTCTGAACCAGACGATTTATTCACTTGACTTGATCCGTAGGATTCCCTAATTAATATTAATACCTCTCTCGAGGCTACTAACGTCTAACCCTAGGTTGATTAATTGAAACCTCTTTCTAATTAAAACCCCTAGAATTACATTAACTTGATCTATGGACTCCCATATTAGGTTTGATCCTAATCCGGCGGATTTTCGTCATCCTATCTCTAGGGTTGCGATCAACTTCGCTTAACTATGCTAGATCTACCCTTAAACAGGGAATTTTCCTCCACTGCCTAAGCACATCAATACTTGAATCAATATCCTGAAATATCAAAACAAGAATTAAGAATACATAATTAAGAACAAATTAAGTATTTATCATATAGTTCAGAAAACAATAACAAGATCCGTCTTAGGTTTCATCCCCCTCAGGTATTTGAGGGGTTTAGTTCATAATTATAAAAGAATACATCTCAGAAGAAAATATAAAACAAAACATAAGAAAAACCCTAAAACCCCTGAAGGAAATTGAAGGGAATATCTTCCATCTTGAGTATGACTTCGTCTTCTTGAGATGGATCAACTGGCTTTCTTCGAATCATTCCCACAATTCTGACCTCTCTGGCTTGGCTCCTCAGCCTACCTGAACCGCCCCTTGAAGGTTGGCCTCTAGGGTGTTTATATAGGCTTTTGGAATGTCTTTCTTTGCCTTTAAGTACCCTATTCCAAATAGAATTAAAATAGGTCACGTTAGGGGCAAGCACATGTGGCACGGCCGTGTGAATCGAATCCAGGCCGTGGTCGGGTCTGCTAAGGAGGCACGGCCGTGTGGCTTGGGCCCAGGCCGTGTGAATTTCGTGCTTTGGCCCATTTTCTCCGTTTTTGGCCCGTTTCTCATTCTTTTCATCCTCCGGTGCTCTCCTAAGTATAAAACATGAAATTAAAGGATTAGGAGCATCAAATTCCATAATTCAGGGGATAAATCATCCAAAAGTATGCCAAATGTGGGATTAAAATATGTACATATTATGGTTTATCAAATACCCCCACACTTAAGCATTTGCTTGTCCTCAAGCAAAATTCTCAACTCACAATTAAAATGAACTTCCTCAATTCATAATATTCATCAATAGTGTTTCATCATAATTCAAAGGTAATTCATACATTGATAATTTAAGTAAAAGGGTCCTAAAGATTCAGACAATCAAAGTCATAGTTTTTCTAGAATGAAAATATAGGTGTTTCCCCTTACCTAAATAATCACCTTTAATTCAAAAACGACAAGAGTTGACATCCTCACTAAAGATTCACTCAAATCACTCAAAGTGTTTAAGGTTCAAAATTAAGCACTCAAAAGTCGAACATGAAAAGCTAACCCCATAGGCTTGCATGAAAATCAAATCTCCACCACTATAAAATGAAATGATACACAGATCAAAAGGTCATTAACAGGTTGTAATGGGACTTAGGTTAAAGGTGTGGAAAAAAGCTGAATTAAAGGGTTAGAATCGAGAATGAATTGACAAATTACCTAACTAGAAAGATGAACTAAGACTCGAATAATTACATCAATTAAAACTTCATTACTAATAATACGAGCTTCTCCTCAAGATGTAGAATTTAAACGTATAAGCTCAATAATCATAGAATTAATAATGAATATACTTCGCTTTTTTTAAGAACAAATCAAGTAAATAGATTTTAACAATTGAAATAAAGAATGTAGTTAGGCAACAGATCAAATCAAATCTCGATATAAGGGTAGTCAAGAGAAATGGTGATAACAAATACAAGATGGGTTTTGGGTTAATATTAGTGGGTGAGTCAATAAAAGGGTTGTTAAGATCAAAGGGGTTCACTAGGGGTTAATTGTGAGGGTAGGCTTTTAGTGGAATAAGTGGGTTAAATCCTAAGTGCCTTTATGATTTCTGTATATCAAATTAATGATGTGGTATTGACATGTATAATCGAAGCAAGTTCTAGAATAATAAACCAATGTTGACACACTCATAATCAATAAAGTGAACAAGAAAAGAATGTATGCTCTAAAAGGCTCAAAATCTCACAAAAATTATGGGTTTTTGATATCAACTTTGTAAATTTCAAACTTCAAGGTAATAATTAGATTTAGGTAGACAACCTAACAAGTTTTTAATTTATTTTTGAAAATAGACTCATCATGCTTGATTCTCTAGTCTCCTAAAGTTTAAATCATCACTGCACAATTATCAATGACTTAATCCAAAACATATCAATAAAAATCATGAATCAAAGGAAATTTCATTCTAATAGTAAAATGAGGAAATTACTTAAGAACAAGACATAATTCAGGGATTTTAGAATAATGCAAAAAGTTAGGAACTTTTCAAAATAAAATTCACCCCCACACTTAAGATGTACATTGCCCTTAATGTCCAAACATATATAAGAAATCATAAGAGATGGGGAGAAGTGAAAGTTCCTGAATTTTGGATGGATTCCTTGAGTTGGGAGTGTCGTGGTGTGGTGATTTTTGATAAACCGTAATTATAACATATTTTAATCCCATATTTAACATGCCTTTGGATGATTTATCCTTCGATTTATATAAAAAGGTGCTTGTAATCCTTTCTTTTCATGTCTTATACCCAGGAAAGCACCCGAGGATAAAAAGAATACAAAACGGGCCCAAAACAGAGCAAATGGGCCTTAACACGAAATTGACACGGCCTGGCCCAAATCACACACGGCCATGCCTCAACGATCACCTAGAGCACGGCCTCAACCCCGCCTCACACGACCGTGCCCCAAGTTAGAAATCTGAACACGGTCTAAAGTCGATCCACACGGGCGTGTGCCATGGCCGTGCCTCTGTCGCTGGAAAGAGCAATTTCAGTTAGAAAAGGGTACTTAGGGAGAAAGAATCGCATTCCAAGAGCCTATATATATCCCCTAAGTGTCACCTTTGAAAAGGCATCAAAGCTAGGCCAAGGAACCAAGCTGAGAAGGTCAGAATTAGGGAATAGCGCGAGGATAGCCAGTTGATCCATCCCAAGAAGCCGGAGTTATACTCAATATGGCGGAATTCTCATTCAATTCCTTCAGGGGGTTTTAGGGATTTCTTATGTTTTGTTTTATCTTTTCTCTTGTGATGTTTTCTTTATTCGTTATGAACTAAACCCCTCAGATACCTAAAGGGGATGAAACCTAGATGAATCTTGTTATTTGATTTCTAAATTATATGATAAATATTAGTTTGTTCTTAATTATGTTACTTAATCCAAATCTGATGTGCTTAGGAGGAATAGACCCTGCCTAAGAGTAGATCTAGCATAATTAAGCGGAGTTGATCGCACGCCTAAAGATAGGGTGACGAGATTTTGTCGGATTAGGGTGAAACCTAATATGGGAGTCCATTGGTCAATTTGCTGCTATTCAAGGGGGCTATTATAAGCAAGTGAGAGTTCCACTAATTAACCTAGGGTTAGATGTTATTCACCTTGAGAGAGGGTTTAATATAGGTTAGGGAGTCTCACGGATCAAGCTAAGTAAAGAAATCATATGGTTCCGGGTTAGATAACAAGTGAAGTCTAGGTGGATTCTTCCTGAGGGTATCGTCGTAATCAACTGAGTTTTTCTTCAAGTTATTTTCCAAATCATTCTTTTTGTCTTGTGTCTTTAGCTTAGCAAGTCGTTAATTTAGCAACTTCACTCTATTTCTAAGGCTAAATAATAAAAAGAAAGTTAGTATTAGTACTTTTAGTTCCTGTGGGTTCGATAATCCGATCTTGCCTAAGCTATACTACTGTTCGATAGGTACGCTTGCCTTTAATCGTTTTCAAAGTTAGTCTTCAGGTTCGATCATTCTTTTATAAATTTTAAAGCTCTGATTTCAGCGATCAAGTTTTTGGTGCCGTTGCCGGGGAACTAAAATATTAAGAACGCTCTATTTTTATTACTTTAGCCATTATTTTTTTTTTATTTTTTACAATTTTATTTTTTAGGTTAAATTCTTATTTTTGCTAAATTTTCTTTCTTTTCCTAGAAGGTACCTCTAGTTTATGACTAGAAGGAACCCAAGAGGACCTTTGGTATACGACAGCGAAATCGAAGCTACCGCTCGCAGGAATCGTCGAGAAACCAGGCGAGCCTTAGATTACACAGACATAGAGGAAGAAGGCAGATCCAATCCTACTGAAGGGATGGACGAGAATAACCCACCACCACGGGATGTGGGGGAAAGCAATGCTCCACGCACAATGTTTGACTATGCGAAACCACATTTAACAGGAGCAGAATCGAGTATTGTTAGGCCCGCTATAGCTGCTAACAATTTTGAATTAAAGCCTAACACAATACAAATGATTCAACAGTTTATTCAATTTGATGGTTTGCAGAACTAAGATCCAAATGCTCATATAGCTAACTTTTTAGAGTTCTGTGATACCTTCAAAATAAATGGCGTTTCTGATGATGCCATACGTCTTCGATTATTCCCTTTTTCATTAAGGAATAAAGCCAAACAATGGTTAAACTCGTTACCATGAGGGTCAATCACTACATGGGAACAAATGACCAAAAAGTTTTTATTGAAATATTTCCCACCGGCCAAAACAGCCAAATTACAGAATGATATCTCTTCTTTTGTGTAGATGGATTTAGAGACATTATACGACGCAGGGGAGAGATACAAAGATCTCTTGAAGTGGTGTCCACACCATGGCCTACCCTTGTGGCTACAAGTCCAAACCTTCTATAACGGTGCAAACCCCTCAATGAGGCAACTGATTGATTCAGCCGCCGGTGGAACGCTGAACAAAAAAACTCCAGAAGCAGCATACGAGTTCATTAAGGAGATGTCACTAAATAATTATCAGTGGCAGGTTTCAAGGACCAAACCGAAAAAATTAGCATGAGTCTTCAACGTCGATGCAGTGACCATGCTATCAACGCAGATAGAGATGATGAATAAAAAGCTTGATAGTTTGTGTTCTTCGCAGGCACATCCAGTCATGCAGTGCAACGCAAGTGGAACTGTGGCGAATCCTGAGTACCCACCCTACCAACCGGAAGCAGAGAACGAACAGATGAACTATATAGGTAACAATTTCAGATCCAATAATAATCCTTATAGTAACACTTACAATCCAGGTTGGAGGAACCACCCAAATTTTTCATGGGGAGGTTAAGGAAATCAAGGAAATCAAAGGCAACAACCTCCCCAAATTTTCCAAAATCAGCCCTATCCACAAGAGAAGAAACCAACCCTCGAAGAGATGCTAACAAAATTTTCAGCAGACACGGAAAAATGTTTCCAAGAAACTGAGAAAACAATCAAAAGTAACGAGAGTCGAATCATGGCAATCACTAAGTCAGTCAAGGAAGTCACTAATGCAGTCGAACAACTCACAAAGCTGATGTCAGAACAACCGCAAGGACGTCTACCAAGTAACACCGAGATTAACCCTAAGGAGCAAATTCAAGCCATCACAGCTCAGGACAGTAAAGGGTTAGATGAACCCAATCCAATTCCAGAAAACAAAGTAGACGAAGATAAAACAGAGGTAACACAAGAAAAGCCAAAACCAGTAATCAAAGAATACCAACCTCGCATACCTTATCCCGAAGCCATAAAAAGAGACGATTCAGAGGAACGGTTCGATAAGTTTCTTAAGCTGTTGATGAAATTACATATTAACTTACCTCTTCTCGAAGCTCTTTTTCAGATGCCAGACTCGAGGAAATTTCTAAGGCAGCTCTTGACCAACAAACGCAAAATAGATTAAAAGCACCACGTGGAACTAAACGCAACATGCTCGGCAATGTTACAAAACAGACTACCAAAGAAACTAAAAGATCCAGGGAGTTTTACAATTCCATGTTTAATTGGTAGTTTAAATATTGATAATGCGTTAGCTGATTTAGGGGCAAGCATAAATGTCATGCCTTATACATTGTTTAAACGACTAGGTCTAGGTAAGCCCAAACAAACTAGGATAAGTATTCAATTAGCTGATAAACCTATAAGAATTCCTAGGGGCATTATTGAAGATGTGCTCGTAAAAATCAATAAATTTGTTTTCCCAGTAGACTTTGTTGTCTTAGACATGGATGAGGATAATTCAATCCCTTTAATTTTAGGAAGACCTTTTCTCGCAACTGCCAAGACTAAAATTGATGTTGCCACAGGAGAACTCATACTTCGTGTCAGAGATGAATCGATCAATCTTCAAGCTCTCGACTCGGCCAGGATAACAGTCGATGAAGGTAAGAAAGTCAATTCAATTGATAATCAAAGTGTTCAACCTTCATCGCAGGAAACATCACAAGGCCTAAAACCTGAGCCAACTCATAGACCCCAAGTCGACAAAGAAGAATCACACAAGGAACAAAGCCTTAGGGTCGACAAACTAGAAGAGCAGAAGACACACGTCAAGGAAGAACCACAAGAAGTAAAACCGGAGGAACCACCAGAAGAACTTGTAGGAACATCAAATCACTTTAAAATAGGAGATCAGGTACTATTAGATCACACAGATCCTCACATCATCATAGTAGACCTGAAAATAAAGAGAGAAACTCCTCTTAAGATACACGATATCTTCCCCCACGCACTTAAACTTTGTCAAGAAAATAAAACCGCAAGCATGAGGGAAGATATTCAAACATTTAAACCTCCCTGATTTCATTTAATTACAAGTCTAGCTTAAGACTATAAACAAGCGCTTCTCGGGAGGCAACCCGAGTACGAACCCTATTTTTTTTTAAAGTTGTTTTCATTCCTTTTTATTTTTCTTTCTTTTTCTCTTTTTAAACTAACCAAAAGTGAAAGTTTCCAGGTCACAAGGCCTTACACACGGCCGTGTTCGTGGCCGTGTAGACCATCGGAACCACCGCACTGAAAGAGTAGAGGCCGTGCGAATCAGATCCTACCTAACCCCAACGTCACGGATCCAACCACCCTCCCCACGGGCACCAAAAGAATGACATGGCTGTGCCCCACAACCGTGTGAAGCTACTGACTTGCACACCACGGGCAGAACACGCCCGTGTCCCACAACCGTACGAAGCTATTGACTTGTCCAGCACGTGCAAAACACGCCCGTGCAGCTCGACCGTGCCAACATACAAACTTCGCAAACACGGGCGTGGGTTGATGAAACACGGACATGGAGTAACAACACACCCCAAAACACGGCCGTGCGAGGCGGCCGTGTAAATCGACACACTCTAGGACCACGATCGTGGGGACATGGCAGACTTGAACCCCTATTTAAACACCACCCCCCTCTCCCCACTCCTCTCCTTCACTCTCCACCCTTTCTTCCTCTCATTTCTCTCCTTCTCAAACACCTTTCTATCCCCAGACTAAACCTCTAGACCCTCAGAGCAATCCACAAATCATGACGAAGAAGCGGAAGAAGGCAAGCATCATCTTACCGAGGGTAACACCTCTACATGAGTTCATGCCGGCAGCTTCGTCCACTCAACGAGCCAAGGGTCTTTGAGACCATTTTATTCTTTCTTTCTTTTTCTCTTCTCCTTTATTTTCCTTATCTATACTTCTCTTCTGCTCTTTTCATTTAATTTTCTTTTACTTTCTTAGTGTCAGGTTCACCAGGCTGCTTGGGAATCACGCCGACCACCACGATAGCCTCTTCACTTCCGCCACCACCATCACCTCCGTAGCCCTAGAAGTCACACCCACCTTGCGAACCATCCGTCAATAAAGACTTCTCAGTCCATTAGTATTTTCTTTTCATTTTAGTTTTCTTCTTAGTCTCCTTCCCTTTAGCTTACTTTTCTTTAATTTTATATTTAGTTTATTTTTATTATGTCTTAATAACCCCTGGCTAATCCTTCACGAGTTCCCCAATTTCTTTCTTTAGCACAGAGCTTGGGAACCAACACCATCACCATACCGACGCCTTCATTGTATTTACCACATCCTCCACGGAACCCACCCAAGAATTTAGGGATTACCTTTCACGCTCACTTTTGATTTATATAAAAATAGAGATATTATCTATCTTTGTACATTAAGGGCAATGTACATCTTAAGTGTGGTGGGTGAATATTTATCTAATGAAGGGCCTAACTTTTTGCATTATTCTAAAATCCGGCAAAACTTTTTTCATTATTCTCAAAACCCTGAATTTAGTCTTGTTTTTAAGTAAATTTTCATATTACTAATTAGGATGAAATTTCTGATGATTTGTGATTGTGATGATTGAATTTGAAGAATACTAGGGAATTAAGCATTGTAAGTCTCTTTTTCAAAAATTAATTTTTTTTTGCTAGGTTGTTAAACTAAATTCGAATACTACCTTGAAATTTGAAATTCACGAGGATGATGTCAAAACACCCATAATTTTTGTGAGATTTTGAACCTTATAGAGCATAATTCTTTTTCATGCTCATTCTTTGATTATGAGTATGTCAACTATGAACTGTTATTCTAGAACTTGCCTCGTTTATACATGTTGAGACCATATTTATGATTTGATAATACAGAGATGATAAAGGCACCTAGGTTTTAACCCAGTCACTCCACTAAATAGCCTACCTTTACAATTAACCTCTAGTGAACCCCGTTGATCCTAACAACCCTTTTTTTGACTCACCTACTAATATTAACCCAAAACCCTTTGTATTTGTTATCACCCTTCCTTTTGACTACCTTATAATCGAGATATGATTTGATTAGTATCGAAGTATAATAAATTAAAGTAATTACTTAGTTTGTTCTTAAAAAAAATTTCAAAGTATTCAATATTAATAGTATGGAAAGTGAGCTTATACAAATCAAAGTTTATTTTCAAAAAGAAAAGCTCGTATTAGTAGGTTCATTATTATTTTCAGTTGATGTAAATATTATTTCAGTACTCTTAGGTAGGCACTTGTCAATTCGATGTCGATTCTAACCCTCGAATTTCAGCCTTTAACCACACCTTTAACCCTAGCCCCGTTACAACCCTAACAAAGACCTCTTAATCTATTTATCATCTCATTTTACAGTGGTGGAGATTTGATTTTCAGGCAAGCCTATGGGATTAACTTTTCAAGTTCGACTTATGAGCGATCTTTTCCTGAACCTTAAACACTTTAGAGTGATTTGAGTGAATCTTTAGTGAGGATATCAATCTTTGTCAGTTTTGAATTAAAAAGGTAGTTATTTAAATGAGGGGAGACACCTATGTTTTCGAAGTACAAACTCATGACTTATCTCGTTTGAATCTTTAGGACTCTTTGAATTGAATTATCCATGTATAAATTATCTATGAATTATGATAAGGCATTGTTGATAAGAATTGTAAATTATGGAAAGTTCATTTTAATTGTAGTTGAGAATTTTGCTTGAGGACAAGCAAAAGCTTAAGTGTGGGGGTATTTGATAAACTGTAAGTATAACATATTTTAATCCCACATTTAACATGCTTCTGGATGATTTATCCTTCGATTTATATAAAAAGGTGCTTGTAATCTTTTCTTTTCATGTCTTATACCCAGGAAAGCACCTGAGGATGAAAAGAACACAAAATGGACCCAAAACAGAGCAAATGGGCCTTAGCACGAATTTGACACGGCCTGGCCCAAATCACACATGGTCGTGCCTCAACGATCACCTAGAGCACGGCCTCAACCCCGCCTCACACGGCCGTGCCCCAAGTTAGAAATCCGAACACGGTCTAAAGTCAATCCACACGGGCGTGTGCCATGGCCGTGCCTCTGTCGCTGGAAAGAGCAATTTCAGTCGGAAAAGGATACTTAGGGAGAAAGAATCGCATTCCAAGAACCCATATATATCTCCTAAGTGCCACCTTTGAAAAGGCGTCAAAGCTAGGCCAAGGAGCCAAGCCGAGAAGGTCAGAATTAGGGAATAGCGCGAGGATAGCCAGTTGATCCATCCCAAGAAGCCAGAGTTATACTCAAGACGGCAGAATTCTCCTTCAATTCCTTCAGGGGGTTTTAGAGATTTCTTATGTTTTGTTTTATCTTTTCTCTTGTGATGTTTTCTTTATTCGTTATGAACTAAACCCCTCAGATACCTGAAGGGGATGAAACCTAGATGAATCTTGTTATTTGATTTCTGAATTATATGATAAATACTTAGTTTGTTCTTTGTAATACCCATAATTTTCCCGGCCCATTCTTAGCCCAAAATTACCCAAAACCCAAGGCCCAAATCGGATGACCCACTAAGACTAATTACCAGACCAAAAAATAAAACCCAATAAAAGAAACCCAACCCAACATCTGGCCCAAATCCATGGGCCCCAAAAAAAATTGATTCCAGAAAGCTAGGGTTTCTGAAACCCTAGCCCCTGGTGCGCCGCAACTCCACTCAGCCACCAGCCCCACGACCTTTTGTCTACCACCACCACTAGCGCCGTTTATGCCTCCTCCACTTCCCACTATTCCCCACGACCTGCAAAAAAGAACAAAAGAACAACAAGACCACAAGCAAAACAAATTGTACTTATTTGTTTATTTTACTTACTGTTATTCGGCTATAAAGCCTTTGAAAAAGAATGTATTCGGATCTTTTTTTTGGGCAATCAATACGAGCACAATACTTTCGAAACACAAACAAAATAATCGAAGCAATAACAAAAAACAAAAATCCAAAACGCAAAAGTCAGATCTGTAACATTCGAAGGTATTTCTTTTTCATTTCGAATTTTTCCCCTTTTTTATCCATAAATATATATACACGTTTTAAAAAAGAGAGAGAGAGAGAGATTTTACCTTTTCCGGCCACCGCGGAGTGTCCCCCCTTTTCTTTTCGGATCTGCAGAGAGTGAAAGAGAGAAAGAGAGTCAGATTTTTTAGAAAACAAGAGAGAAATGAATTCAAAAAATTTTCAGCCTTTATATAACCATATGAAACGACGCCGTTTTGGCCGGTGCCCAAATGCCCCAAAACGACGTCGTTTCAACTGACCCGACCCGATCCGACCCGCTCCAGCCTAGGATCCGCACGTTTTATTATGGAGGGGCTAATTGCACTTTTAGCCCCTCTGCTTTTTCATGTCTGCGCAATCAAGTTTTTTTATCCCGATTTTGACCCGATGATTTTCCATGGTTTCAAATTAAGTCCTCCTTCCAGCGCACCGTCTCAGTGAGAGGGTTTGTTGCTGTTTTGGACCCTCTAGGTTGTGTGCGCATTGCAAATAAGCCCTTTTTCCCCTTTTATTTTATTTCGAGTCGACCCCAAACTTTCGTTTCAAATGCAAATTGATCCTTTTTTAGTTATTTTTGTAATCTTTTAGTCCTTTTGTTGTTGTATTATTATTGTTATTACCATTATTATATCTTTTATGTATATTTTATCATTATTTGTTTAACTAACTTTATTATTATTATTATTATTATTATTATTATATTATTATTATTATTATTATCATCATCATCATCATCATCACTATTATTATTATTATTATATCATCATCATCATCATCATCATCATCATCATCATTATTATCATTATTATTATCATTATTATTATTATTATTATTATTATTATCATCATCATCATCATCATCATCATTATTATTATTATTATTATTATTATTATTATTATTATTATTATTATTATTATTATTATTGTTACTATTATTATTATTATTATTATTATTATTATTATTATTATTATTATTATTATTATTATTATTATTACTAATATTATTATCACTATTATCTCTATCATGATTAACATCTTTTTGTTTCAAATTTATTTATTTATTATTATCTCAATGATTGTCTTTTTCGATTTTGTGTTTTATGGTATTGTTTATTATTGTGTTTTGTTATTTCTCGCCTTCGTCATTTCATGTAGATCGACAGTTTTGGGATAATCTTGGATTCGAAGATTTAAAATATTGTGTCCTAAAGTATTGGATGTGATATTTTATTCTTTTGGAACAAGAAGATCTTGATTTTCAATTCGAGAAAACTATGGGATAATCTTGGATTCGAAGATTTAAAATATCGTGTCCTAAAGTATTGGATGCGATATTTTATTCTTTTGGAACAAGAAGATCTTGATTTTCAATTCGAAAAACTATGGGATGATCTCGGATTCAAGGATTTAAATTATCGTGTCCTAAAGTATTGGATGTGATATTTTAATCCCTTTGGAACGAGAAAGTCACGATTTGCAATTCGGGAAAACTATGAGATGATCTTGGGCTCGAGGATTTAAACTATCATGTCCTAAAGTATTGGATGTGATATTTTATTCCTTCGAAATGAGAAGATCTTGATTTAATCCAAGAAAACGTAAATATTTCCAAAAGAGTTCAAATTTTTAAATTCCTTTAAAATTTTCAACTTTCGGCATGAGGACATTAATTGATCAAATCGGTACCAATTTTGGGCGTGACGAGGGTGCTAACCCTTCCTCGCACGTAACTGACTCCCATATCCATTTTCTCAAAATTTGTAGACCAAAAACAATGTTTTAGTAAATCAAAAGTTTTATTAAAACAATGGTGACGCGATCACACCTCAGCAAAAATGATTGGTGGTGACTCCCGTTTTTATTTTGAAAACCCCAAGTTCGATTCCCGCCTTTCCAAAAAGGGATGGTTTCGACATTCTTAATTATGTTACTTAATCCAAATCTGATGTGCTTAGGTGGAGGAGGAATAGACCCTGCCTAAGAGTAGATCTAGCATAATTAAGCGGAGTTGACCGCACGCCTAGAGATAGGGTGACGAGATTTTGCCGGATTAGGGTGAAACCTAATATGGGAGTCCATTGATCGATTTACTGCTATTCTAGGGGGTTATTATAAGCGAACGAGAGTTCCACTAATTAACCTAGGGTTAGACGTTATTCGCCTCGAGAGAGGGTTTAATATAGGTTAGGGAGTCTCACGGATCAAGCTAAGTAAAGAAATCATATGGTTCAGGGTTAGATAACAAGTGAAGTCTAGGTGGATTCTTCCTGAGGGTATCATCGCAATCAACTGAGTTTTTCTTCAAGTTATTTTCCAAATCATTCTTTTTGTCTTGTGTCTTTAGCTTAGTAAGTCGTTAATTTAGCAACTTCACTCTATTTCTAAGGCTAAACAATAAAAAAAAAACTTAGTATTAGTACTTTTAGTTCTTGTGGGTTCGATAATCTGGTCTTGCCTAAGCTATACTACTGTTCGATAGGTACGCTTGCCTTTAATCATTGTCAGAGTTAGTCTCCAGGTTCGATCATTCTTTTATAAATTTTAAAGCTATGATTTCAGCGATCAATTTTCCTCTTAAAGTTGGGTATTCCATGGTGCTATTTTATGCTTTTTTTAACTGTGATAAAAGCAGTCGGTATGTTATCATTGTAAGGATTACTCAAATATTGCCAGGAAATGTAAATTGGATAATAGAGAATATGAACTGAAAAATAACTAAAATAAACATTAGTCAAAGGTAAAAGATAAAATGAAAATTAACAATTTAAACAAGAAAATAATATAAAGGTAAAAGAAAAAAGGACTCAGAAGTCCTCATCGCCAGATGGATCGCGTGGTGGGGGCGGCGATGAAATATGAAGATGCTGACATATTTGGTAGAGGGTGGCGTCGATGTTGTCGAAATATTGGAAGCATTGTTGCTCAAATCGCGTGAGGCGCTCAGATATGTCTGAAAGAGAAGCTGCCACATGAACTGGGCGATGGCTCAGTGTTGGCTCCTCATGTGGGTGTGGGACATCATCAATAATGTCCTCAGGGACCTCCTCCTCTGTGGTATAGACTAGCCGATATTGGGGAGGATCGGACCCACGGCGACGCTTAATCATCCGCATGTTTATCATCGTTGAGATGCCCTGTGGAGACATCTGGCCTGTCAAGGTGAGCGAGGCTGATTGTGCTGCGGTGTTGAGGAGACCAAAGTGTCTCACGAGGCGTGTTATATAAGGCCCCATGGAAATGACCCCCTTACGATGTCACTCCGTCTAATGCTGGATGGCCAGAACGATGAAGTAGGCAAGGTCGAAGACGTGCCCATTCGCCATGCACTATAGGAGGTAGGCGTCATGAGTGTTAACTACACCAGGGCTCTCTCACCTTCCTGTCAATGTATGAGCTAATATGGAGGGAAAGTACCTCAAAGATGGGGCGAGAGTTGTCGCTTTGGAGTAACTACGGTCATATGTGGCCGAGGCGGGGGCTATATTATACCAACATCTCAGAAGGGAGTTATGGATGTGGCGTTGGAGTTTCGGCAGAGCATTTTCCATCATGAACTCATCCGTGTAGAGGCCCAGAGCAACTCCAAATTCGGGGAAACTCATTTCGCTAACCAAACCTCCTAGGCAGAATTGGATGGTGCCTGGGTTGTCATGGTTCTTCATTACCACCTACAAATGAAAGGTGAAGCAAAGCTCTAATGTTAGTTCGAGGTAGGTGGGCTTGACAATACTGAAGAACCGCTCCCAAGGGTCCGTGGTTAGTAGGGCCTGAATATCATCAGTAAGTTGTACTTGTTCCAGGGCGGCCCAGTTGATACATCTACCTTAATTGAGAGGTCGCGCTCGTAGGATTTGAAAAAGTTCCTCTTGAGCTCCAGGAGGAAACCGTAAGAATGGGTGTCTTACTTCGGCCGATGCGCTTGCTGATGCTGAGTCGAGTCCCTTTCGTTTTTTCGAGACAAGGACTGCGATTTTCTTATTGCGGGAAGACGACATTATGTTCTGTCGGAAGGTACGGGCATGGCGACTGCGCACGGGCGTGGTCTGCGTGTGTTGTGTGTGGATGATGAAGAGAAAGATGGAGGAGGGAGAGGTGAATAGGGGTAAGGTTAGAGGGGAAGTGAAGGGAGGAGAGGGGAGTTATCAATGGCGGCTAGGATGGGGAGAAGGATTTGGGGGTGCTTAGAGAGAATGGCTAGGGTTTAGGGTTGGGGAAGAAGATGAATAGGAGGGAGTTTAAATAAGGGATCGGTCACACGGGCAGAGTCCACGCCCGTGTTCTATTTGTTTGGGCCGTGTGTTTCGAGAATTTTGAATTTAGGGGCGTCTGAATTGTGTCCCACACCCGTGTTACTTGGGCGTGTTGGGCCACACGGCCATTTTACACGGCTGTGTGCTATCTCGTTCGCTTCTCCCACGCACGTGTAAAGAGTCCTACGTCTGTGTTCATAAATCAGTGCCATCCACGGCCTTAGAGCACTGGCGTGTCGAACGCCCGTGTCTTTTACTCAGTGTTGGCCACGGTTTGGATGCACGGGCGTGCCGCACGTCCGTGTCAATTAATCAGTGTCGGCCACGGTCGCATCGCACGAGCATGTGGATTTATCGCAGCCCGTGTTTTTTAGGTAGTTTCGACCAGGGCCGCGTCGCACGGCCGTGGCATTTAGTCGGAGTCCGTGTCTTGGGGAAAATTTTCGTCCTGTTTCTGCACAATCTCTGCCATGCCCATGTACCCATTCGTGGTGTCCACACGGCCACGGCCACGCCCGTGTGCAAGGTCGTGTGGTAGGGAAACCTGCATTTTATTAAATTGGTTAGTTTGTAGTTAGGTGCTAAAAATCAAAAATATGACATTAGTGAAGTTAGTGCTCGGGTTACCTCCCGAGAAGCGCTCGTTTAAAGTCTTAAGCTGGACTTACCCTGTTTTCATTTCTAAATGAAGGTTCACGAAGCCGAAGCTCCTCTCTCATATCCCTAAAATCTTCACCATTATAAATTTTCAGTCACTGACCATTTACCTTGAATGTGCCACGAGTTGGATGAGTTACCTCGATTGTGCCATAGGGAAAAATAGTTTTGATTACGAATGGATCTGACCATCTTGATTTCAGCTTTCTAGGAAACAATTTGAGCCTTGAATTGTATAGCAGGACTAAATCTCCTACTTTGAATTGCTTTGGTTACTTTAAACGAGCATCATGGCATCGCTTTATTGCCTCCTTATATAGTCATGAGTTCTCATAGGCATTAGCTCGCCATTCATCTAGCTCGTTCAACTACATCATCCTCTTCTCACCTGTAGTTTTAATATCGTAATTTAAGAATTTTATAGCCCAAAAAGCTTTGTGCTCTAACTCAAATGGTAGATGACAACTTTTTCCGTAGAAAATTTTGTATGGGGATGTTCCTATGGGAGTTTTAAACGTTGTTCTATAGGCCCATAAAGCATCGTCTACTTTTAATGTCCAACCTTTCCTGTTTGATTCGACTGTTTTTTTTAGAATACGCTTAAATTCTCGATTTGCTACTTCCACTTGTCCACTGGTTTGAGGGTGATAAGGGGTAACTGTTCTGTGGTGTACTCCATATTTCTTTAAGGCCTTGTCAAATTGAGTATTACAAAAATGAGTACCCCTATCACTAATAATTGCTCTGGGTGTTCCAAAGCGAGAGAAGAGTTTCTTAAGAAATCTCACTACCATTCTGGCATCATTAGTGGGTAAAGCTTGACCTTCCACCCATTTGGACATATAGTCCACTGTTACTAAGATGTATTTATTCCCAAATGAGCTAGGGAATGGGCCCATAAAATCAATACCCCATACATAAAAAATTTCTCATGATAGCATGTATGTTTGAGGCATTTCATCGCGTTTAGGGATATTACCTGTTCTCTGACATCTATTGCATGAAGCAACACATCTCTGAATTACTTGATCTACACATATACGGAAAAGAAAAGGATCCTCCCAAAAATAGTTTTTCGCATCAGCAAAGAATCGCTTCTTTTGATGATGTGTTAGCCTTTTTGGTAGGATGTTAGCAGCTAAGTAATTTGCAGTGTCTGCGAACCAGGGTACCTCGGAGTTAGATATAGTGAATAGTTGTTCTTCAGAAAACGAGTCATTTATCTCACTCTCATCTAGTTCTTTGATATGTGGATTTTCAAGCTTAGAAAGATGATCAGCTCATTTCTTATCTTGAATTTCCAAATCAAATTCCTGTAAGAGTAAAATCCATCTTATGAGTCGAGGTTTTGCATTGGATTTAGCTAAAGGATAACGAAGAGCTGAATGGTCAGTGTAAATGACAACTTTAGATAATATTAAATACGGTCTAAATTTGTCAAATGCAAAAACCACAGCTAGCAATACCTTTTTTGTGGTGGTGTAGTTTTCTTGTGCGGCCATCAATGTTTTGCTAGCATAATAAATTGGCTGAAAATGCTTATCTCTCCGCTGTCCCAAAACTGCACCTACTGCAAAATCACTCGCATCACACATTAGTTCAAAGGGTAAGTTCCAATCAGGTGTAATTATTATTGGGGCATTTATTAATTTATTTTTAAGGGTGTTAAATGCATCTAAACATTCCTGATCAAAATTGAAAGGCACATCCTTTTCTAGTAGTTTTGTTAAAGTCTTAGCTATTTTATAAAAATCCTTAATAAATCTTCGATAAAATCCAGCATGTCCTAAAAAGCTTCGAATAACTGAACTAGGAGGAGGTAATTTTTCTATGGTTTCAACCTTTGCTTTATCAACCTCAATCCCTTTACTAGAAATTTTATGTCCTAACACAATCCCCTCTTGAACCATAAAGTGACACTTTTCCCAATTTAGCACAAGGTTCATTTCCTCACATCTCATTAGAACTCGTTTTAGATTTTTAAGGCAAAGATGGAAAGAATTACCAAATACCGAAAAGTCGTCTATAAATACCTCCATAATGTCTTCCACAAGTTCATCAAAGATGGCCAGCATGCAGCGCTGAAAAGTAGCATGAGCATTACATAATCCAAAAGGCATTCTACGATAAGAAAACGTACCGTATGGACAAGTAAATATTGTCTTTTCTTGATCTTCAAGGGCTATTAGGATTTGGAAATAGCTGAAGAGTCCGTCCAGGAAGCAGTAGTACATATGCCCAGATAATCTTTCTAACATCTGATCAATAAAGGGCAAAGGGAAGTGATCTTTTCTGGAGGCATCATTCGACTTTCTATAGTCAATACAGACTCTCCAACCTGTGACTGTTCTTGTAGGAATCAATTCATTCTTTTCGTTAGCTACAACAGTCATGCCTCCTTTCTTTGGAACGACCTGCACAGGACTTACCCAAGTACTGTCAGAAATAGGATAAATTATTCCAACATCTAGAAGTTTAATTACCTCAGCATTGACAACTTCTTTCATGTTGGGATTCAATCGTCTTTGAGGTTGCACACATGGTTTATACTCATCTTCCATTAAAATTTTGTGGGTGCAAAACGATGGGCTTATTCCTTTAATGTCAGAAATTTTCCAAGCTATGACTCTTTTATGTTCCCTTAGTACCTGTAGCAACTCGTCTTTCTCTTCGGGTTCCAGTTCTGAAGAGATGATTACTGGTAGCGTAGAATTATCCCCGAGGAATGCATATTCTGAGTGATTTAGCAACTGTTTTAATTCCAATTTCGGTGGCTCATTAATAGAGGGTTTCTTTTTAGTTCGTCGTTGATTTCAATGCCCTCTTCTTTCTTTTGTCTAGAGGAAGATGTATTAGAACTCAACTCATCGGTATCATCATCTACCCCTTCACCTTGGGCAAGACACAGTTCCATCGTGTCGTCATGTATGATTTCCTGTAAAGAATCTTGAATAAAATGATCAATGGCATCAATAAAATAACAGGAATCATCTTGTTCTCTAGAATATCACATAGCATCGTAAACTTGAAAAATAATTTCCTCGTTGCCTACCCTTAGCACAAGCTTACCATCACCTACATCAATAACAGCCCTAGCAGTAGCTAAAAAAGGGTGCCCCAAAATTAAAGGTACCTCAATGTCCTCATCCATGTCAAGCACAACAAAATCAACAAGGAATATAAATTTATCAACTTTTACCAGAATATCTTCAATAACTCCCCTAGGATATTTAATAGATCTGTCAGCTAATTGAATACTCATCCTAGTGGGTTTTGGTTCCCCAAGACCAAGTTGCTTAAACATTTTATAAGGCACTAAATTAATACTGGCACCTAGATCAGCTAGTGCTTTCTTAATATTTAAACTACCAATTAAATAAGGAATAGTGAAACTTTCTGGATCTTTCAATTTGGTTGGTAGCTTGTTTTGGAGGATGGCTGAACATTCTTCATTAAGTTCCACTGTTGATATTCCTTCAAACTTCCTTTTATTTGTTAGAAGCTTTTTTAGGAATTTTGCGTACGTCGACATCTGCGAAATAGCTTCAACAAAAGGTAAGTTCAAATGTAATTGTTTAAAAAGTTCAAGAAATTTACCGTGTTGTACGTCTAAACGATCTTTCTCCAACTTTGATGGATATGGGATCGGTGTCTTAAATTCTTTACGTACTAGTGTTTCATTCTCGATTTCCTCAATTTTTTTTCTTATTAGTTTCTTGTGGCATCTTCTTTTCTGCTTTAACCAATTCCTTCCCACTCCTTAATGTTACTGCATTCACTTGCTCTTGTTGTTTAGGTTCAGTATTATTAGGTAAACGACCTGGTTGCCTTTCGGAAACTAACTTGGTCAGCTGTCCTAGTTGATTTTTAAGCTCTTGAATTAATGTTTGCTGATTATTCAACGTCAGCTGTCCTAGTTGCATATTCTGAGTGATTTAGCAACTATTTTAATTCCAATTTCGGTGGCTCATTAATAGAGGGTTTCTTTTTAGTTCGTCGTTGATTTCAATGCCCTCTTCTTTCTTTTGTCTAGAGGAAGATGTATTAGAACTCAACTCATCGGTATCATCATCTACCCCTTCACCTTGGGCAAGACACAGTTCCATCGTGTCATCATGTATGATTTCCTGTAAAGAATCTTGAATAAAATGATCAATGGCATCAATAAAATAACAGGAATCATCTTGTTCTCTAGAATATCGCATAGCATCGTAAATTTGAAAAATAATTTCCTCGTTGCCTACCCTTAGCACAAGCTTACCATCACCTACATCAATAACAGCCCTAGCAGTAGCTAAAAAGGGGTGCCCCAAAATTAAAGGTACCTCAATGTCCTCATCTATGTCAAGCACAACAAAATCAACAAGGAATATAAATTTATCAACTTTTACCAGAATATCTTCAATAACTCCCCTAGGATATTTAATAGATCTGTCAGCTAATTGAATACTCATCCTAGTGGGTTTTGGTTCCCCAAGACCAAGTTGCTTAAACATTTTATAAGGCACTAAATTAATACTGGCACCTAGATCAGCTAGTGCTTTCTTAATATTTAAACTACCAATTAAATAGGGAATAGTGAAACTTTCTGGATCTTTCAATTTGGTTGGTAGCTTGTTTTGGAGGATGGCTGAACATTCTTCATTAAGTTCCACTGTTGATATTCCTTCAAACTTCCTTTTATTTGTTAGAAGCTTTTTTAGGAATTTTGCGTACGTCGACATCTGCGAAATAGCTTCAACAAAAGGTAAGTTCAAATGTAACTGTTTAAAAAGTTCAAGAAATTTACCGTGTTGTACGTCTAAACGATCTTTCTCCAACTTTGATGGATATGGGATCGGTGTCTTAAATTCTTTACGTACTAGTGTTTCATTCTCGATTTCCTCAATTTTTTTTCTTATTAGTTTCTTGTGGCACCTTCTTTTCTGCTTTAACCAATTCCTTCCCACTCCTTAATGTTACTGCATTCACTTGCTCTTGTTGTTTAGGTTCAGTATTATTAGGTAAACGACCTGGTTGCCTTTCGGAAACTAACTTGGTCAGCTGTCCTAGTTGATTTTTAAGCTCTTGAATTAATGTTTGCTGATTATTCAACGTCGTTTCGGTATTCTGAAAATGAATTTCTGACACTAAAATGAATTTTGCTAACATATCCTCAAGGTTCGGCTTTTTCTTTTCCTGTCGATAGGGCTGTTGTTAGAAGTTTGGAGGGTGTTGTTGTCTCTAGTTTCCTTGACCACCCCATGAGAAATTGGTGTGGTTCCTCCAACCTAGATTGTAAGTATTACTATAAGGGTTATTTTGAGGTCTAGAATTATTACTGATAAACCGTAAAAGCAACATATTTTAATCTCACATTTAGCATGCTTTAAGCCTCGATTAATGTAAAAAGGTGCTCTTAATCCTTTCTTTTCATGTCTTATACCCAAGAAAGCACCCGAGGATAAAAAGAACGAGAAACTGGCCCAAAATGGAGTAAATGGACCATATCACGAAATCCACACAGCCTGGACTTAAGCCCGCACGACCGTGCTACATTAATCATCTAGAACACGGCCCTACCCACGATTCACATGGCTGTGCCTCATTAAAGAAGTCCGAACACGGCTTGAAGACTAGTCACACGGGCGTGAGCCATGGCCGTGTCCCTATCGCTGGAAAGAGCAATTTCATTCGAGAAAGGATACTTTGAGGCAAAGAAACACATTCCAAAGCCTATTCAAACACCCTAGTAGGAATTCTACTTAAATTAGGATACTTAGGGGCCAAGTAAGGCATCTCAAAGTCTATATAAACACCCAAGGGGGCAACTTGAAAGGGGAGTTCGGCAGAAGCCGGAACGGGCGGTTAGCTAGGCCAATGAGCAAAGCTGAAAAGGTCAGAATTGTGGGAATCACTCGAAGATAGCTAGTTGATCCATCTCTAGAAGCCGGGATTCTACTCAAGACGGTGGATCTCTCCTTCAATTCCTTCAGGGAGTTTTAGGGATTTCTTATGTTTTGTTTTATCTTTTCTTCTGAGATGTTTTCTTTATTTATTATGAACTAAACCTTTCAGATACCTGAAGGGGATGAAACCTAGATGAATCTTATTATTGTTTTCTGAACTATAAGATAAATACTTGATTTGTTCTTATTATGTGTGCTTAATTCTTGTGTTAATGTTTCCGGGATATTGACTCAAGTCAGATGTTCTTAGGTGGAGGAGCAAAAGTCCCTGCTTAAGAATAGATCTAGCATAATTAAAGCGGAGTCGTTCGTGTGCCTAGAGATAGGGTGACGAGATTTTGCCAGATTAGGGTGAAACCTAATATGGGAATCCATAGATCGATTTTCTCCTATTCTAGGGGGTTATTAAGTGAGAAAGAGATTTCCGTTAATTAACCTAGGGTTAGACGTTATTCGCGTCGAGAGAGGGTTTAATATACATTAGGGAGTCCTACGGATCAAGTCAAGTGAATAAATCGTATGGTTCAGTGTTAGATAACAAGTGAAGTCTAGGTGGATTCTTCCTGAGCGTATCGTCTTAAATCAACTGAGTCTTCCCTCAAGTTATTCCCCAATTCATTCTTTTTGTCTTTGCATCTTTAGCTTAGTAGTAGTTAAGTCTAAACAACTTCACTTATTTTAGGCTAGATAATAAAAAAAAGGTTAGTATTAGTACTTTTAGTTCCTTTGGGTTTGACAATCCGGTCTTGCCTAAGCTATACTACTATTTGATAGGTACACTTACCTTTAATCGTTGTCAGAGTTAGTTTGCAGGTTCGATCATTCTCTTTCTAAATTTTAAGACTCTGATTCCAGCGATCAAGTTTTTGGCGCCGTTGCCAGGGAACTAAAATATTAAGAACGCTTAATTTTTATTACTTTAGCCATTTTTTTATTATTATTGCAATTTATTTTCATTATTATTTTTCATTTTTCATTACTTTGCTAATTTTTTTATTTTTGACAGATAATTTTAAAAGAGATGGCACTGAATAATTATCAGTGGCAATTCATGAGGACAGAGCCAACAAAAGCAGCTGATATCTACAACCTCGACCCAATACATCCAGTTATGCAGTACGAACCAAGTGGAGGCGTGGCGAATCCTGAGTACCCACCCTACAGATATGGCATGGAGAACGAACAAGTCTACTATATGGGTAACTATCCTAGACTTCAAAATAATTTTTATGGTAACACTTATAATGCAGGTTGGAGGTACCATCCCAATTTCTCGTGGGATGACCAAAATAGCCAAATATAGGAACTTCCTCCAAATCTTCAACAACCACCTTACCAACAGGAAGAGGAGTCGAACCTGGAAAAGATGCTAGCAAAATTCATAGCAGCCACAGAAACCCGTCCCCAAAAAACTGAGACAACGTTCGATAATCAACAAGCATCGATCAAAGAGATCAAGAACCAAGTTCAGGAAATTACTAAGTCAGTTGGACAACTTGCAAAGTTAATGTCTGAACGACCGCAAGGGCGTCTACCAAGCAACACAGAGATTAACCCAAAGAAGCAAATCCAAGCCATAACAGCTCAGGAGAGTATAGGGTTAGATGAACCCAATTCAATACAAGAAAACAAGGTAGACGAAGGTAAAGTTAAGGTAGCACAAGAAAAGCCAAAACCAGTAATCAAAGAGTACCAACCCCGCATACCTTATCCCGAAGCGATGAAGAGAGACAATACAGAGGAACAGTCCGGTAAGTTTCTTAAACTTTTAAATAAATTACATATTAACTTACCGTTTCTCGAAGCTCTTTCGCAGATACCCGATTATAGAAAATTTTTAAAAGAGCTGTTGACAAACAAACGAAAACTAGACGAGGCATCGCATGTGGAGCTAAACGCAATGTGCTCAGCAATTCTACAAAATAAACTGCCACAAAAATTAAAAGATCTAGGGAGTTTTACAATTCCATGTTTAATTGGTAGTTTATCTATTGATAATGCTTTAGTTGATTTAGGGGCAAGCATCAATGTTATGCCTTATACAATGTTTAAACAACTAGGTTTAGGGAAACCTAGACAAAGTAGGATGAGCATTCAGTTAACTGATAAAACTATCAGAATTCCTAGGGGTATAATAGAAAATGTTCTAATCAAAATTGATAAATTCGTATTCCCAGTAGATTTTGTTGTCTTAGACATGAATGAGGACAATTCGATTCCTTTAATTTTAGGAAGACCCTTTCTAGCAACTGCCAGGACTCAAATTGATGTTGGTACAAGATAACTCATTCTTCGTGTAGGTGACAAATCAATCAGTCTACAAGCTCTTGACTCGGCCAGGACATCAAGTGATGAAGATGAGAAAGTAAATTCAGTTGATAATCAAATTGTTCAACTTTCACCACAGGAAACACCACAAGGCTACAAACCTGAGCCAAATCATGGGCCCTATGCCGACAAAGAAGAATTACATGAGGAACGAAGCCTTGAGGTCGACAAATTAGTAGAGTGGAGGACATACTTCAAAGAGGAATGATCGTATGTCTATCGAGTTTTAAAATTTATAAAGAGAATGATCAAACCTGGAAACTAACTCTGACAATTATTGAAGGCAAGTGTACCTATCGAACAATAGTATAGCTTAGGCAAAACCGGATTATCGAACCCAAAGGAACTAAAAGTACTAATACTAACCTTCTTTTTATTATTTAGCCTAAAATAAGTGAAGTTGCTTTAATATAATCTAAACTATTTACTAAGCCAAAGACACAAAGACAAAAAGGATGAATTGGGAAAATAACTTTAGGAAAAACTCAGTTGATTAAGATGATACCCTTAGAATAATCCACCTAGAATTCACTTGTTATTTAACCCTGAACCATACGATTTATTTACTAGTTTGATCTGTAAGACTCCCTAACGTATATTAAACCCTCTCTCGAGGCGAATAACGTCTAACCGTAGGTTAATTAACGGAAATCTCTTTCTCGAATAATAACCCCCTAGAATAGCAGTAAATCGATCTATGGACTCCCATATTAAATTTCACCCTAATCCGGCAAAATCTAGTCACCCTATCTCTAGGCTTGCGATCAACTCCGCTTAATTATGCTAGATCTACCCTTAAGCAGGGTCTATTCCTCCTCCACCTAAGCACATCAAATTTGGATTAAGCTTGCATAATTAAGAACAAACTAAGTATTTATCATATAATTTAGAAATTAATAACAAGATTCATCTAGGTTTCATCCCCTTCAGGTATCTGAAGGCTTTAGTTCATAACAAATAAAGGAAACATCTCAAAAGAAAAGATAAAATAAAATATAAGAAATCCCTAAAACTCCCTAAAGGTATTGAAGGAGAAATCCGCCGTCTTGAGTAGAATTCTGGCTTCATAGGATGGATCAACTTGCTATCTTCGAGTGATTCCCACAAATCTGACCTTTCCGGCTTGGCTCCTTAGCCTAGCTAACCGCCCCCTTCAAGGATGAACTTAGGGGATATATATAGGCTCTTGGAATATGTTTCTTTGCCCCAAAGTATCCAAATCCGAATGAAATTGTTCATTGCCACGACAGGGACACGGCCATGTCACACACCCGTGTGACTAGTCTTCAAGTCGTGTTCGGACTTCTTTAATGAAGCACGGCCGTGTGAGTCGGGGGTCAGGCCGTGTTCTAGATGATCAACAAGGCACGGTCGTGTGGGCTTTAGTCCAGGCCGTGTCAATTTCCACCTTAGCCCAATTTACTCTGTTTTGGGCCCGTTTTATGTTCTTTTTATCCTCGGGTGCTTTCCTGGGTATAAGACATGAACAGAAAGGATTAAGAGCACCTTTTTATATAAATCGAGGCTTAAATCATCCAAAAGCATACTAAATGTGGGATTAAAATATGTTACTATTACGGTTTATCAAGGAATCGAAACCACACAAAGTAAAACCGAAGGAACCCCCAGACGAGCTGATAGGAACAACAAATCACTTCAAAATAGGGGATCAAGTATTGATGAATCAGGAAGACCCTCGAGTCACCACTTCAGGCATCAAAACAAACAAAGAAATCACCTTTAAAGTACTTAATGTCTTCCTATACGGGACAGTCGAGGTAAGCAATCCTAAATTCAGCACTTTTGATGAAAACACTACTCGACTTAAACTTTATATCAAAAATCGAGTTGATCGCATGAGAAAGGATTTTCACCTCCTCAAACCACCATGACCATACGAATGAGAGGTAAAGTCTAGCTTAAGACTATAAACGAGCGCTTCTTGGGAGGCAACCCGAGCACTAACCCCATTTTCATTTTTATTTTTATTTTTATTTTTATTTTTATTTTTATTTTTATTTTTATTTTTATTTTTATTTTCCCTTTTTAGCATTCAAATAAACCAAAAGTGCAGATTTCCAGACCACAAGACCTTGCACACGGCCGTGGCCGCGGCCGTGTGGGCACCACAGATTTAGCTTAGGATATAATAAAATCAGGACGGCTGCTTCGAGGATTCAATTTCAAACAATTCGAGGCGCTTCTCCACGTTCACCTCCAACCCTATCCGGTTTCCTTTCATTGACTTCATCCAAAATTCAGGAAGTTACACTTCTCTCCCTATCTTTTGATTATTCTATTGTATTATCTATCTTTGTAAATTGAGGGCAATATACATCTTAAGTGTGGGGGGTTAACGATAGTATTATTCGAAAATCCCTGAATTATATCTTACTCTTAAATAATTTTCTCATAAATTAGGATGAAATTTCTGATGATTTATGATTTTTATTGATATGTTTTAAATTAAGTCATAGTTAATTGTACATTGATGATTAAACTAGAAGAATATTAGAGAATCGAGCATGATAAGTCTATTTTTTCAGAATAAAAATCTTTGCTAGGTTGTTGAGTTGAATCTGAATATTATCTAGAAGTTTGAAATTTACAAGGTTGATGTCAAAACACCCATAATTTTTGTGAGATTTTGAGCCTATTAGAGCATATATTCTTTTCTATGCTCACTTTATTGATTATGAGTGTGTCAACTATGAACTGTTATTCTAGAACTTGCCTCGATTATACATGTTGAGACAACATCTATGATTTGATATACAGAGAAGATAAAGGCACTTAGAATTTAACTCACTCACTCCACTAAAAAGCCTACCTCCATAAATTAACCCTTAGTGAACCCCATTGATCCTAACAACCCTTTTTATTGACTCACCAGCTACTATTAACCCAAAACCCTTTGTATTTGTTATCACCATTCCTTTTGACTACCCTTTGATTGAGATATGATTTGATGAAGTTACCTAATTAAATTAGTTCAGTAATTGAATTCATCTTTTATGATTTGTTCTTAATTAAAAAAAACCCCGAAGTATATTCAGTATTAGTTCTACTAAGTGAGCTTACATGTTGAAATTCCCCATCTTGAGGAAAAAGCTCATATTATTAGTTTTCAATTGATGTAATTATTTAAGATTAGTTCAATTTTTTAGTTAGCCAATTTGTCAGGTCAGTCTCGATTCTAACCTTCTAATTCAGCCTTTATCCACACCTTTAACCCTAGCCCCGTTACAACCCTGTTAAAGACCTTTGTATTTGTGTATCATCTCATATTACAGTGGTGGAGATTTGATTTTCAGGCAAGCCTATGGGATCAACTTTTCAGGTTCGACTTCTAAGAGCTTAATTTTGAACCTTAAACACCTCAAGTGATTTGAGTGAATCTTTAGTGAGGATGTCAATCCTTGTCGATTTTAAATCAAAGGTTATTATTTAGATAAGGGGAGACACCTACGTTTTTATGCTACAAAAATATGACTTTGACTGTTTGAATCTTTAGGACTCTTCGAGTTAACTCATCCATGTATAAATTATCTATGAATTATGATGAGACATTATTGATAGGAATTATGAATCATGGAAAGTTTGTTTTAATTGTAAGTTGAGAATTTTGCTTGAGGACAAGCAAAAGCTTAAGTGTGGGGGTATTTGATCAACCGTAAAAGCAACATATTTTAATCCCACATTTAGCATGCTTTTGGATGATTTAAGCCTCAATTAATGTAAAAAGGTGCTCTCAATCCTTTCTTTTCATGTCTTATACCCAGGAAAGCACCCGAGGATAAAAAGAACGAGAAATGGGCCCAAAACGGAGTAAATGGGCCATATCACGAAATCCACACGGCCTGGACTTAAGCCCACTCGGCCATGCTGCATTGATCATCTAGAACACGGCCTTACCCCCGATTCACACGGTCGTGCCTCATTAAAGAAGTCCGAACACGGCTTGAAGACTAGTCACACGGGCGTGTGCCATGGCCGTGTTCCTGTCATTGGAAAGAGCAATTTCATTCGGGAAAGGATACTTGGAGGCAAAGAAACACATTCCAAAGCCTATTCAAACACCCTAGTAGGAATTCTACTTAAATTAAGATACTTAGGGGCCAAGTAAGGCATCTCAAAGTCTATATAAACACCCAAGGGGACAACTTGAAAGGGGAGTTCGGCAGAAGCCGGAACGGACGGTTAGCTAGGCCAAGGAGCGAAGCCGAAAAGGTCAGAATTGTGGGACTCACTCGAAAATAGCCAGTTGATCCATCTCTAGAAGCTGGGATTCTAGTCAAGGCGGCGGATCTCTCCTTCAATTCCTTCAGGGAGTTTTAGGGATTTCTTATGTTTTGTTTTATCTTTTCTTCTGAGATGTTTTCTTTATTTGTTATGAACTAAACCCTTCAGATACCTGAAGGGGATGAAACCTAGATGAATATTGTTATTGTTTTCTGAACTATAAGATAAATACTTGATTTGTTCTTAATTATGTGTGCTTAATTCTTGTGTTAATGTTTCCAGGATATTGACTCAAGTTAGATGTTCTTAGGTGGAGGAGCAAAAGTCCCTGCTTAAGAATAGATCTAGCATAATTAAAGCAGAGTTGTTCGCGCGCCTAGAGATAGGGTGACGAGATTTTGCCGGATTAGGGTGAAACCTAATATGGGAATCCATAGATCGATTTACTGCTATTCTAGGGGGTTATTAAGTGAGAAAGAGATTTACGTTAATTAACCTAGGGTTAGACGTTATTCGTGTCGAGAGAGGGTTTAATATACATTAGGAAGTCTTACGGATCAAGTCAAGTGAACAAATCATATGGTTTAGTGTTAGATAACAAATGAAGTCTAGGTGGATTCTTCCTGAGGGTATCGTCTTAAATCATATTTGTTCCCATGTAGTGATTGATCCTCGTGGAAGAGAATTCAACCATTGTTTGGCTTTATTCCTCAAAGAAAAGGGAAATAACCGAAGACGGATGGCGTCATCAAAAATGCCATTTATTTTGAAAGTATCACAAATTTATAGGAAATTCGCCAAGTGATTATTTTGATCTTCATCCTGCAAACCATCAAACTGAACAAATTGTTGTATCATCTGAATTGTGTTAGGTTTCAGTTTAAAATTATTTGCAGCAATAGCAGGTCTAACAATACTTGACTCAGTTCCTATTAAATTAGGTTTAGCATAATCATACATAGTTCGAGGAGTATGATTTTCGGCCACCTCTGGAGCTAGCAGATTATTCTCAGCCATCTCTTCGGTAGTATTAATTTTTTCTTCTTGCTCTTCTTGTATGAATTATAGGCTTCCCTTTATTTCTCTTCGGTTTCTGTAAACTGTGCTTTCAATTTTACTATTGTAAAGTAGAGGACCTGACGGGTTTCTTCTAGTCATAAACTAGAATACCTACCAGAAGCAAAAAAAAAAAGAAAATTTAGAAAAGTAAAAATAAAATTTAATTGCAAAAATAAAATATAGCTAAAGTAATAAAAATTGAGCATTCTTAATATTTCAGTTCCCCGGCAACGACGCCAAAAACTTGATGGTGGTGGGAAAGTCTTAAAATTTATATAATGAATGATCGAGCCTAGAAACTAACTATCACCACGATTGAGGCAAGCGCACCTATCGAATAGTAGTATAGTTTAGTGGCAAGACCGGAATGTCGAACCCAAGGGAACCAAAAGTACTAATACTGACTTTCTTTTTATTATTTAGCCTAAGAATTAAGAGAATTGTTGTTTAATCTAAAACTAACTAATTACTAAGCTAAAGATGCTAAGACACAGAGAATGAATTGGGGAAATACTTTTGGGAAAAGCCAATTGATTAAGACAATACCCGAGGAAGAATCCACCTAGACTTCACTTGTTATTTAACTCTGAACCAGACGATTTATTCACTTGACTTGATCCGTAGGATTCCCTGATTAATATTAATACCTCTCTCGAGGCTACTAACGTCTAACCCTAGGTTGATTAATTGAAACCTCTTTCTATTTAACACCCCTAGAATTGCATTAACTCGATCTATGGACTCCCATATTAGGTTTGACCCTAACCCAGCAGATTTTCGTCATCCTATCTCTAGGGTTGCGATCAACTTCGCTTAACTATGCTAGATCTACTCCTAAACAGGGAATTTTCCTCCACTGCCTAAGCACATCAATACTTGAATCAATATCCTAAAATATCAAAACAAGAATTAAGAACACATAATTAAGAACAAATCAAGTATTTATCATATAGTTCAGAAAAAAATAACAAGATCCATCTTAGGTTTCATCCCCCTTAGGTATTTAAGGGGTTTAGTTTATAATTATAAAAGAATACATCTCAGAAGAAAATATAAAACAAACATAAGAAAAACCCTAAAACCCCCTGAAGGAAATTCAAGGGAATATCTTCCGTCTTGAGTATGACTTCGGCTTCTTGAGATGGGTCAACTGGCTTTCTTCGAGTCAATCCCACAATTCTGACCTCTCTGGCTTGGCTCATCGGCCTACCTGAACCGCCCCTTGAAGGTTGGCCTCTAGGGTGTTTATATAGGCTTTTGGAATCTCTTTCTTTGCCTCTAAGTACCCTATTCCGAATAGAATTAAAACAGGTCACGTCAGGGGCACGCCCGTGTGGCACGACCGTGTGAATCGAATCCAGTCCTTGGTCGGGTCTGCTAAGGAGGCACGGTAGTGTGGCTTGGGCCCAGGCCGTGTGAATTTTGTTCTTTGGCCCATTTTCTCCGTTTTTGGCTCGTTTCTCATTCTTTTCATCCTCCGGTGCTCTCCTAAGTATAAAACATGAAATTAAAGGATTAAGAGCATCAAATTCCACAATTCAGGGGATAAATCATCCAAAAGTATGCCAAATGTGGGATTAAAATATGTACATATTATGGTTTATCAACAAGTCAATGACACATCAGTATGTCCTCGCCATTGTAACGCCCCGAAAATGGGCCTAGAAGGAATGGGGCCTTGAGTGTGGGATCAGCTAGGAGACTGCACATAAATATTTATGTGTGCAAGAAAATGACACAAATTGATGGTTTACTTTAATGGCTAAGGGATTTGGGTGTGTATGGGAGCGCGTCAGAAGTCTGGGTTCAAGTCTTGGCTTTTGCAAAAAAAAAATTAGTTTTCTCTTAAATGAACTTGGACACTGGCACTTAGGCCTTATTAGTAATAATACTTGTTTTTTGACACAAGAAAAGCTTGTGGTCCAGTGGTAAGTGGTGTGTTCAAGGTTGCAAGGGAGCACAAGTTCGAGTCTCATGATGCACAATGGATAATTTATTTTATTTCCTTGCAGCATGAGAAGAGGAGTTAGACCGAAACTCTGTCAGGTGAAGTTTGAATTGGTCTTGGAGGGTTTTGTGGAGCAAATCAAGGAGGGGATTGGGGAGAAAATCAAGGAAATTCGAAAATGGGAGGTTGCTAGGGTGTTGTGGCTAATTGGGACTCTAAGGCTTAGTGAAATTCGGCTAAGGGGAAGTGAATGAGCATTTTCGGCATAATGCAATTCTTTGTTCGATTTTGAGAGGGTTGAAAGGAAGGTGCCGAATGTTCTTTGGGATTTTTCTACCATTCGGGGTTCCTTTCGGGTTTTCTTTTTAGATATTAAAGTGACCAAAATTTCCACTACTTTCCTCCTTCCTACAATTGCCGAATAGGTATCCTTCTTTTCGATTTCTTTTACGTTCTTTGCTTTGCCGAAATCCCTTTCCTCTCTCACTCTTGGTTCCGCTTCTTCTTTTCTTTTTAAATCCTTCTCCTCTCGGCCTCCCTTCTAAATCGAACCTACTCTCCATCTTCTTCTTCTCTGCTTTCCACTCTCTTCCAATCATAGTCGAATTCTTCATAAGGCTTTTTGTGTACGTTCAATTTATCATTTTTCCCTGGCCGAATATACCTAAACTATTCCAACCGATTCCATCATCATCAATTTTGGCAAGTCTTCTAACTTTTTCTAAGTGAGTTATTTCATTAGCACTATGTTTCCAAGCCACGCTTATTTTGTTCTTAGGGTTCTAAAATCTTTATAAGAGAAATGGAGGTTTCCGATAATATGTTGCATAAAGAGATATCAATGGTGGCGAGTAGTAGCCATTCTGAGGGAGGATTAGGAATAGTGACAGCTGAGAATGGGCACGTAGCCCTTGCCCCAAAATTTAAGCAGCATAAAGTGTCAGTTGTTCGATATTTTTCACCGGGGTGCGGTAGGGTGGCTGTACCAATCTCTGGATCAAGTGGGCAAACCACAACCGACTGGTCTAGTCAAGGGAGAGGTAATCTGTTGGACAAGTATTTTTGGTATAGGCTATTTTTGATATGTTGATTGGGATTCGATTAACCAGATTGACAAGTGAATAATGGACTACGTTGATTGAATGTAGGTTGGAGTTCTCTTAGGTCATTCACACATTTTGCAATCAAGTGTGTTATAACACTATCTCTGCTGTGAATCGGCAAAAGCCGAAAAGTCAAAAAGTCGAAACTTCGGCAGTTGAGGCCTTATGAGCGTGCGGTCACTCGTTTGGTAAACCGAGCCCACAATCATGGGCGATAGACTGTAAAGGCCACCACGAACGTCCTCGTGCTCTTGGGCAGTTATGGGCCTCGTTTGGCTAAAATGGGCCGTGTGGGCTCAATGGGCTTGTGGGCCCCACACGGAATAAATCCAAGATAAGTGGCCATTACTGAACTGGGCTATAACGTTCACATAGCCGTGACTGAATTTTGGCTAAATAGGCCACACGAGCGTGTGGGCCAACTTGAGCCGAATATTGGGCTTTGAGCCCAATTACACCGTTTTGATCATGGATGCTATCTGTGTCGCTCGAGGCATCAGTATGTAACAGCCCAATTACGACTCTAATCAGAATGGTGGTTTCGGGACCACGAATCAGAATTAGAAAAATATGTTTTTCTTATTAAATTGATGTCTATGATATGTAGTTAAGCATGTGTTAAAATTATTATTTATTAATTTGTGTGTTTGGGTGACTAATTTACATGAAAGGATTAAATAGCTAAAGTAGTAAAAGTAGTCTTTATTTAGATGAAGGGTTTAATTGAAATGTTTCTTGAATAAATGGATTTGCATGTCAAATTTCCCTAAAGACATGATAGTGGATAGTAATCATGATAGGAAATGATTATTATATATGTTATAATCATAGTAATATGTAATAATATTTTAATAAGGTGATTTTAATTTAATAAAATAAAGAAATAAGAAAAGAAAGAAAGTATCATCATCTTCCTTTCTTTCATGACCGAAACTTGAAGAAAAAAAAAGAGGGGTTTGAGCTTTCAAATATTCGGTCCTTGCATGTGTCAATAAGATCAAGTACAAAAGGAAAAGGCTTTGGATCAGGAAAAAACAAAATTAAACGAGTAGCCGGGGAGCTTAATTTGACAACTATCGATGTAAGTTTTAAGCAATTTGGTTAAATTGAAATTGATTACATGAATTAAAATTGTTAAGTAAAGATAAATGTATTCCTTGGTATATTGCCGAATGTGGAATGGTAAGAAAAATATGTATATGTACATATTCATGTGTTAGTCGAATATGAGTTTGGTGTTTCTTATTAGCTTTGAATAAATGATGTATGATTAAGGTGGGATTGATTATAGATTAGTAATGTATGATTTTGGTATTGAATTGATGGGAGTATATAATTACCTTCTAAAGCCGAATATGGTATGACTTATGGAAGGGATAGATGGAATCGATCATGTATATCTATGATGTTTTATATCTTAGTTTAGATGTGATAATCTATGTATTTGAAAATGAGGTGGAAATTTTGAAAGGAACATGGCACTATGTGTGCGTGAAATCAGTTAATAAGCACTATGTGTGCGAGGTGTTAAAGTAACGGCTCTATGTGAGCGATACGTTACGAGAGGTATTAAGTAACGGCTCATGTGAGCGATACGTTACGAGAGGTATTAAGTAACGGCTCTATGTGAGCGATACGTTACTAAGCCTTATTAATAAGTGTATAAGTATGAGGTTCATTAAAGGATTTTGATTATTAATGATATTATGTATTCGGAAATGTACGAGTGCATTATCACAGCTTAAGCACGAACAGTTAAGTGGATGGATAAGTAAACTAGAGGTATGTATTACACCTATTAGTTTAAGACTTTCGGTAGCTTGAATTGTAAGTGGAAGATTTGGTAAGTATATTACAAGTATGCTAGATGTTTACTATTAGGTGATGATGGTATATGAAAGTTATTATAAGCGTATAATGTGGATATAAATTCAACTATTATTGGTTTGGTATATTCAGTATGGATGTTAATAATAAGTTAGGTTTCGAAAACTTGAATAAATTCATATGTATTTATATGAGTATAAATTGCTTAAACTTACTAAGCTGTGAAAGCTTACTTTGTTCTCGGATGTTTTGAATTTGTAGATTCTTGTTTTTTTTTTTTTTTTGGAGCTTGGCTGTGCTTGGGGATCATCTTGGAAGTTCATCATACTATCACCTATTTTGGTATTTTATAATATGTTTCTCTTTTGAAACTTATGGCATGTATAGATCAAGACTTTTGGGTTGTATTTGAAAGTCAATGTAAACATGTATATATACTTATGCCATGCGAAAATGGCTAAATTATGATATTGTGGGTTTATGATTGTTCGGATATGTTAATATGTTATGATCATGGTATATATAAATTTATATGTGAAATGTGCTTAGTATGTTACAAATGTTTTATTGTTTTGGATATGGTTTATACAAGTTTCGAAAGTAGTATGCATTTCTATGAATATGATGTACTTAATAGGTGCTTGATGAATTAGTCTTGGAATGTGATTTGGTAAAATTTATTATATGTTTCGAAAGAGAGATGAATTTATAAGTTCATATATACACATATCTTTTTGAGTAAGACTATGTATATAGACATATAGATGATTCGGTATGACATGAAATTTTGGTGTGAGTGGTTTGCTTAAAAGTGCTTGATACATTGTTGGTAGAATTTTTAATTTTTGGTAATATGTATATTCGGTCATAGTGAATAATTTGATATTAATATTTCTAATCAGTATATTAGAATCATGAGTTATACGTATATATGTATGTGTGTGTGTGTGTGTGCATGTAAATGTCTTATTATACAATGATAGTATAATATTATTAATGATGAATTCAGTTATGATCAATTTGAAAAATGTAATGCTATGTTAAATTGATTCATATGTATATGCTGATTTGGGAATTTGTCTAGTAATGCCTCGTAACCCTAATCCGGCGACGAAAACGAGTTAGGGGTGTTAAATTTGATTGGTATCAGAGCTACGGCTTAGTCGGTTCTCGGACTAACGTAGCGTGTATGAGTCTTGCTATGCATGCTATAATTTATGCTATGATTGTGTGATGACTTCTGACAGTGGAATGTACTCATTTTCTTATATAGTAATAGATCCTGATCCCGAGCGAGTCGTAGCTGATGACGTTGAAAGTGTGGCGCTCGCTCCCGTGCAAGAGACTGCGCCAGAGGAATCTCGACCGACTACAAGTAATTCGGATGAGGGGGCTAGTCAAGCCTTCTATAGTATAATGAATGATTGGTTAGTCAATACATATGAACCAATCCGGCTATTCAACCACCCCTGAATTCGAATATTTCCACTGTAGTACCGGTGGTACCCCCAATTGCAAATCTTGAAAGAGTAAATAAGCCTCCTGTTGACCGTATTAGAAAGCACGGAGCTCAAGAATTTAGAGCCGAGGATGACGACGATGCAGAGCGAGCTAAATTTTGGCTCGATAATACTGTTTGTGTTTTCAACGAGTTATCTTGCACACCTGATGAGTGTCTGAAGTGTGCCATATCATTATTACGAGATCCTACTTATTATTGGTGGAATACACTCGTATCAGTTATTCCGAAAGAAAGGGTTACTTGGGACTTCTTTCAGACTGAATTTCGTAAGAAGTATGTGAGCCATCGCTTCATAGACTCTAAGTGCAAAGAATTTCTTGAGCTTAAACAGGGTCGTATGACCGTATCCGAATATGAGCGCAAGTTTGTGCGACTTAGTCGCTACGCTCGTGAGTGTGTTTCGTCGGAAGCTGCTATGTGCCGTAGGTTTGAGGATGGTTTAAATGAAGATATAAAACTTCTGGTTGGCATTCTTGAAATTAACGAGTTCGTGGTGCTAGTTGAAAGAGCTTGTAAAGCTGAAGAATTGGGGAAAGAAAAACAGAAAGCTGAGCTCGAATCTAAAGATTTCGAAAAGAGATCTGCGGGTAAATTTCCGCAGATGGTAACAAAGAAGTTCAAGAATGATGGTAGCCGATCCAAAACTAACACCAGGATTTCCATACGAGAACGACCACCAGTGAGTTCTCGAGCTACATCAGTTGCTAGTGTTGGGGATGAGAGATCGAGCAAACCTGAGTGTCAGCAGTGTGGCAAACGACATTTTAGAGAGTGTTGGAGTAAATCTATTTCCCGCACTTGTTATAAGTGTAGCTCGCCGGATCACTTCATTCGAGATTGCCCGAAGACCGCTGAAAGGGGTACAGTTCAGAGTGCGAAACTGAGCAGAACTACGACTAGAGGAAGACCATCTCGTTTTGGGGGAGGTAGAAGTGGTGTACAGAGGGGGGCTACAGATGCGATCGTTCAATCAGATGCCCGTGTAGCAGCTAGAGCTTACGCCATCCGTGCCAGAGAGGAGGCCTCATCTCCAAACGTCATTACCGGTATTTTTACTCTTTTTGATGCTAGTGTAACTGCTTTGATTGATCCCGGCTCAACTCATTCATATGTGTGCGAAACTTTAGTATTCAGTGGAACTCTACCTGTTGAGTCTACTGAGTTTATGATTCGGGTTTCAAACCCCCTGGGTCGATGTGTATTAGTGAATAAAGTGTGCAAGAACTGCCCTTTGATGATTCAAGACATGTGTTTTCCAGTGGATCTAATGCTATTACCTTTTGATGAGTTTGATATTATTCTCGGTATGGATTGGTTGACCGTTCATGATGCGGTAGTGAATTGCAGACGAAAGAATATTGAGTTGAGATGCCAGAATAACGAGATTATATGAATAGAGTCTGCGAATTTGAATGGACTACCTGCAGTGATATCTTCGATGTTGGCTCGACAGTATTTGAGAATGGGTTGTGAAGCTTATCTTACGTATGTGATTGATAGCAAGGTAACCGAAAAGAATATTGAATCTATGCCGGTTGTCAGTGAGTATCCAGATGTGTTTTCGGAGGAATTTCCAGGATTGCCACCCATTCGCGAGGTAGAGTTTGGTATCGAGTTAGTGTCAGGGACCACCCCGGTTTCGATAGCTCCGTATAGGATGGCACCGACTGAATTAAAAGAATTGAAGACTCAGTTACAAGAATTGACAGATAGAGGTTTTGTTTAACCGAGTTTTTCTCCCTGGTGTGTGCCCGTTCTATTTGTGAAAAAGAAAGACGGAACTTTGAGGATGTGCATTGATTATCGGCAGCTCAATAAAGTGACAGTTAAGAACAAATACTCGTTGCCGCGTATCGACGATTTATTTGATCAGCTTAAGGGAGCTTCGGTGTTCTTGAAAATTGATCTAAGGTTAGGATATTATCAGTTACAAGTTAGGGATTCAGATATACCGAAGACTGCTTTTCGGACGAGATACGGTCATTATGAGTTCTTGGTGATGCCATTTGGGCTCACTAACGCCCCTGCAGTTTTCATAGATTTGATGAATCGTGTATTCAGACCGTATCTAGATCAGTTTGTGGTTGTGTTTATTGATGACATACTGATCTATTCACGTGACGAAACTGAGCACATTGAGCATTTGAGGCTTGTGTTACAGATTTTGTGTGACAAGCAATTGTACGCAAAATTCAGTAAATGTGAGTTTTGGTTGAAAGAAGCTAACTTTTTGGGGCATGTCATTTCAGCATCAGGTATTCGGGTTGACTCGAATAAAATTTTGGCTGTACTTGATTGGAAACCTCCGCGGAATGTTTCTGAGGTTCGTAGCTTTCTGGGACTTGCCGGATATTATAGACGCTTCGTGAAAGGGTTTTTTATGATAGCATCGCTGATGACAAAGCTATTACAGAAAGATGTTAAATTCGAATGGTCAGAAAGGTGTCAGAAGAGTTTTGATCAACTGAAGATCTTGTTAACGGAAGCTCAAGAGTTTGATGTTGATTTATTAGTAAAAAGGAATCAATGTGAATTGAGTACCGGTTCAGATTTCCAGATTGATGCTGAGGGATGCCTACGGTTTAAGAATCGAATATGTGTGCCGAAGAACCCTGAATTGATTCGAATGATTTATGATGAAGCTCATAATAATAGATTTTTGATTCATCCGAGTAGCACGAAAATGTATACTGATCTGAAACAGTATTATTGGTGGCACGGTATGAAGCGAGACATTTCAGATTATGTGTCGAAGTGTTTAGTGTGCCAACAAGTTAAAGCTGAACATCAAGTGCCATCGGGACTTCTCCAGCCGATTATGATACCTGAGTGGAAGTGGGATCGAGTCACTATGGACTTCGTATCAGATTTGCCTTTGACGCCAAGTAAGAAAGATTCAATCTGGGTTATTGTTGATAGATTGACGAAATCGGGTCACTTTATTCCGGTGCGTACGAATTTTTCGCTTGATAAGCTGGCTGAGTTGTATATATCGCAGATCGTACGGTTACACGAAGTACCTATTTCTATTGTTTCGGATAGGGATCCGAGGTTCACATTGCGGTTTTGGAAGAAACTGCAAGATGCTTTAGGTACCAAGTTACACTTTAGTACAGCTTTTCACCCTCAGTCAGATGGCCAATCCGAGCGTATTATTCAAATACTCGAGGATATGTTGAGATGTTGTGTTCTTGAGTTTGAGGGTACATGGGAACGATACTTGCCTTTGATTGAATTTACGTATAATAACAGTTTTCAATCAAGTATTAAAATGGCACCTTACGAGGCATTATAAGGTCGAAAATGTCGTACACCTTTGTATTGGACGGAACTTAGTGAAGGCAGGATACACGGGGTTGATTTGATCAGAGAGACAGAGCAGAAAGTGAAATTAATTCGAGAAAATTTAAAAGCTGCATCAGATCGACAGAAATCATACGCGGATTTGAAACGAAAGGATATAGAGTTTCAAGTGGGTGATCGAGTGTTCTTGAAAGTATCAGTGTGGAAAAAGATACTTAGATTTGGTCGTAAAGGAAAGTTGAGTCCGAGACTTATTGGGTCGTATGAGGTTATCGAGCGTATCGGGCCGGTTGCGTACAAGTTGAGGTTGCCATCTGAGTTAGACAAGATTAATAATGTTTTCCACGTGTCGATGCTTTGTCGTTATAGATCCGATCCTTCTCATGTGATCAGTCCATCAGAGATTGAAATTCAGCCCGATTTGACTTATGAGGAAGAACCAATTCGCATCTTAGCTCATGAAGTGAAAGAGTTGCGAAATAAGAAGATATCGTTAGTTAAAGTTATGCGGCATAAGCATGAAGTAGAGGAAGCAACCTGGGAGACCGAGGAATCAATGAAAGAACACTATCCACACTTGTTTGTCGGCAAGATTTTCGGGAACGAAAATTTCTTAAGGGGGAGAGTTGTAACAGCCCAATTACGACTCTAATCGGAATGGTGGTTTCGGGACCACGAATCCGAATTAGAAAAATATTTTTTTATTATTAAATTGATGTCTATGATATGTAGTTAAGCATGTGTTAAAATTGTTATTTATTAATTTGTGTGTTTGGGTGACTAATTTACATGAAAGGATTAAATAGTTAAAGTAGTAAAAGTAGTCTTTATTTAGATGAAGGTTTTTGAAATTGAAATGTTTCTGAATAAATGGATTTGCATGTCAAATTTCCCTAAAGACATTAGTGGATAGTAATCATGATAGGAAATGATTTTATATATGTTATAATAATATAGTAATATAATAATATTTTAATAAGGTGATTTTAATTTAATAAAATAAAAGAATAAGAAAGAAAGAAGTATCATCATCTTCCTTTCTTTCATGACCGAAACTTGAAGAAAAAAAAAAGAGGTTGAGCTTTCAAATATTCAGTCCTTGCATGTGTCAATAAGATCAAGTGCAAAAGGAAAGGGCTTTGGATCGGGGAAAAACAAAATTAAACGAGTAGCCGGGGAGCTTAATTTGACAACTATCGATGTAAGTTTTAAGCAATTTGGTTAAATTGAAATTGATTACATGAATTAAAATTGTTAAGTAAAGATAAATGTATTCCTTGGTATATTGCCGAATGTGGAATGGTAAGAAAAATATGTATATGTACATATTCATGTGTTAGCCGAATATGAGTTTGGTGTTTCTTATTAGCTTTGAATAAATGATGTATGATTAAGGTGGGATTGATTATAGATTAGTAATGTATGATTTTGGTATTGAATTGATGGGAGTATATAATTACCTTCTAAAGCCGAATATGGTATGACTTATGGAAGGGATAGATGGAATCGATCATGTATATCTATGATGTTTTATATCTTAGTTTAGATGTGATAATCTATGTATTTGAGAATGAGGTGGAAATTTTGAAAGGAA